>UESW01001397.1:56082-492915 GCA_900491605.1 Calamus simplicifolius
TTTTGGATTTGATTAGATCATGAACATTTTGACCCATCTAGTGATCCATGTTGGGATTTAGATTATATGGTTGATCAAAATGTCTCTTTTCCCTCTAATTGGACCTAAATGGTGAATTCGACATGATTTATATCTAGGTCCTAATTGATGCTAAGGATACTATAGATAGACTAGAGAGTCAAACTACTATGTTAATCCTAGTTTCATACAGTGCTTTAATTATTATCATAAATTTGACTAAATAGACAAATTAGGGTGTTAGATTCAGCTAAACCATGGAAATTAACTTAATGTTGGACATGGCTCTAATTATTGCTACTATCTCGATCAAAATATAAAAATTGGGTTTTGAATTTTGCATTAGTACCTAAATCAACCCAAGGCGATCCATTCAAAAAGCTACTTTGAAAGAATTTCCATCACAATGATCTCCCCTTATCACTGTTGCTTGCTCACACTTTGGGATAGACATTTATGAATAAATCACCTCAAGCAATTTATCTATGGCATAATGTATGACTTACAATTAGCACAACATGGCATGTATGTTGATTGGTTAAGGTTGTTTAGTCACATAAGCAATCGTCTCTGGTGGTGATAAAGCAAGCATGGGTGAGACTTAGTAGCTATAGCTCCATGAGAGTTAGCTTAGTACAAATTTTGAAGTGTCATCTTGATATAGACCTTGTTGACCCTTTTTATGTAATTTAGAGCCAAGAGAATGTTCTCTATCATTCATGAAGCCAATATAAAGTGTGAGTGTGAGAGCTTCATTTTGCATTGTTGAGAGTGGCAAATGAAGGACTCAAGTTAAGTCCTTGAGATGTGGTTAACTAAGACCCCATATGATGTTTTGAGTAAAGATATCTACTTTGTGAAATAGACAAACTCAATTATAGCCAGTATTTCATACTGTATGAGATGGCGATCATTTAGCTTAGGTATACACTTGTTGATGCCCAATTTCTCTTCTTAACTTGACCTTTTATCTATTAATCAAAAGGTCATAAGAAATAGCTCACTAGAAATGCTAAACTGGGGAACAACTCTTAAGATACCACAACTATTTAATCATGCTCTACAGTTCAATTACAGTTGGGTGATAGGTTAGGCCTCCTCTTTAAGAAGTGAGGCTCCAGGAAAAGTGGAAAGAAGACAAGGATCTAAGTGGCCCACACCCTTTTAAATAGTCTATGCTGGTTATCTCAAACCGATTTTAAAATATTTACAGAAGCTATACAAGGATCAAATTGCATATCTTACAAAACTTGATTTAACGATTTATATTCATATTAATTTAATTAAAAAATATTAGAAGATTAAGAAATTGACCGTCTAACGATTAAGTCGAATATCTTGAACTCCAACAACACCACTTTGGAATTCTTTTTGTAGGCAACATAAATGCATTTAAATTTCTAAAATAAACATGCAACGGAAGCAATAGATATTGGATCTAATCCAATATCAGCCTACAACAAGATCAATATATAAAAAAATATATATAAAGGTATAAAAGAAAAGTACTAGATCAAATCTATGTAAAAATAAATAGCATATCATATCTATGTTTGTGGCCTAGTGTTTTAGATCTATCTAAGTCACCAGTAAATATTGAATCTTTTACCTTTGGATGCTTAACAACTCTGAACAGTAAAAGGCGATGGTAGGTAGTCTTCTGCAAGCCACACAAAGGTGTATGGCCTCTACAGGTGATCCACCGGACAAAGGTGTATGGCCTCTACAGATGATCCACACGGAGGGCTCTAGTCCTGACCAGCCTCTTTGGAGTGCTAGCCCTCTTATAGGCTTCGACGATGAGATTTCTTTTTTTTAAGATCAAGGTGCTCTTGGAATTATCAAAAGGATGTATTTCTGAGAAAACTTTTACCCCCAGAATCTTTTCACCCTAAAAACTTTCATCTTCTTGTCGTTCCTTTTTCTTAAAAAGAAGTTAAAGAGGAAACTCTTCGTCTCCTTTTTCATTTAAAAACAAAAAGATTAGAAGTTAGGAATAAGGGGTAATTAAGGAGAGGTCATTAACATCCATTTTAAATTTAGACTTAAAATTTTGAATTTAAAATTCAATCTTCAACTTGAAATTAAAATTAGTTTGAAATTTAATTCATAATTCGATTTAAACGGGTAAAGATGTTAATATTAGGCTTACCTAAATTTGAGTCCAAACC
Source organism: Calamus simplicifolius (assembly GCA_900491605.1). Classification (NCBI taxonomy): domain Eukaryota; kingdom Viridiplantae; phylum Streptophyta; class Magnoliopsida; order Arecales; family Arecaceae; genus Calamus; species Calamus simplicifolius. Next base: position 58,272 of record UESW01001397.1, read on the forward strand.
AAATCCTATTTGATTTGACCAAGATGTTCATAGCTCAATCAAATTGAGCTAGCCAGCAATCGTATTGCCAATTTAATCCTTCAATTAATTTGCTAACATTAGTTTCTCAATCATCCAGTTAGGTAGAATCCCCTATGGTGTGTGACCCCATAGGTTCGAACACTAAGCCGGTAGTACTAGAACACTTTCAATACTAATCGAAGTCGCCATCTAGCAATGATACCGGACGTCCGGATAGGCCGAAGGTTGCAGAGCAACAATCAAGAACCTCTGGCATATGGTTACCATATAATTCATTCCTTTGACCCTCAATGCTCAAGATGACTTAGGTTTTAACTGCCAACCCTTAATCAGCTCATCCATAAAGTGTCTCAATCTTCATAAGTCCTGTGACTCCTCACAAGACTATCCTGGCAAGGTTTTGCTAAATTGAAATATAGTGAGGCATTTATTCCAAACTATTTAGAGGGGTCAATCCCATCTTGATCCACTCACTACTCCACAAGTACTTTACTGCACCAGAAACCTTCTGTTATGGATTAAAATCTAGGTAATCCAGCACAAAGTACACTAGGTTACTTGCAAGCTACCATAGTGATCTCAGGTCAGAGGGACACTTATATCCATATCCCTTCGCGAACATTTCTTGGCAGAAGAGTGTTCCACAGATTGATCATATTCAGTGAAATGTAATACACCTTACCTGCATGTCATACCAGTACCACACTCCTTGATAAGATGACAACCAACCATGTGACATACAACGACCTTTACTTGATACATAGTTATCCTATAACTATATATCATTTGGTCGCAACTATTTTAAGAACCACTCAATAAACCCTCTCTTATTGAATAGATTATAGTTTCTAAGGACTCCATCACAAAAGAATTATATTGCATCTTTGGATCTTTGGAGGAAAAGGAAGGAAGAGTAAAAAAAGTAAAGGAATGGAAGGAAAAGGAAGGGTTGTTCTTTTTCTTGTTTGAAAAGGATGGAAGGAAGGAAGAAAGTAATATCAATTATCTTATTGGAGAAAGAAGAGAGAAAGGAAGGAAAAAGAGTTATGTGACAATTATAACCTTGAGAATAGGAACGAATGGTGGAATGAAAGAATGAATAATAGAAAAATGAAGGGATATTTTGGTTCTCTGAAAAAAAAATATGACTTAAACTTTTCCCTCTCCTAGCTTACCCTCTGATTTGGGGGTTAAAAATTTACCCTGTTGAGGGGGAAAGAGGGGGAACCAGTTACTCTTATTTCCTTCCCCTCTCTTTAACCCTCCTTCCAAACAAGATAACTTATAACTTTCCCCTCCATTTCCTTTCCCTCCCTTTCATTCACCCCAATCCAACTAAACCTTTCGATCACCATGGATCTTTCCAACATTCTCCAAATTATGATAAACACGAGCGGGCATTTCTGATTGGGTTGAGATCACATAATTGAATAATACATTTTTCCATAAGTATATTAAACAAATTATTATTCATAATTAAAGCTAAGTATTTTTCGTTAACCTCTTTAATTACATTTTTTTTCAATAAGTACCATTGATTCTCTAATGAATAATACATTTACGATCTAATCATAATTTGAGCACTCTTATTATTCAAGCCCTGAATCACTCTTTTACGAAGAAATAAATTTCATCTGTATATTAATATTCTTCGCTATTTATGTTATATTTTTAATATACCAAGAATTTGATACTATTTCTGTGTCATTGCCGATATGTCAAAAAATATAATAAAATAAATAGGAGTTTATTATTTACTTAGAATTAAGATCGATTCATATATGACTATCATTGATTAGTTTTGAATGCTATATTTTAATAGCAGACTTTATTAGAGATTCATAATTATCATGTTTCAGTCTCAAATTATATAAAATGCTTTCATTTCGATAATCTCATTATCAACAATACAGATGAGATCGTTTCATTTAGAATGTAATGAACTGCGCTAGTAATTTTAAATTAAAGATCCTAAGTTTAATTTATAATTATGAATAGATTTAGATTATTTTACTTTAAATATTAACTTCTATTTATCATACTTATATAATATTTAAAGTCACAATTAAATAATTTAGAATTTTTGATATTTATAAGCATCAAAACATGCATGCAAAAATAATATTAAAAATATCTCAAATTAATTAGCAAAATAATACATTTCATTTGTTTATGGGCACATATTCCAATAGTCTAATACTCGCACTTAGACAATTCAAAACTTGCATAATGTCCCTCCAGCTAGGCAAACGTTTCCAATGAAAGGAAGTGAAATTATTTTATTACACAATTTCTCCTTTTGCTAACTTTTGTATATAACAGTATAAAAATAGCTACATTCTTAACTTTTCAATTCCCATGACAACCATGATTAAATTTCTTCATTAGTGATCTAAACCATGCTAGAATTATTAAAAAAAGAAAATCCTAAGCAGGCCACAAGGCAAACTCCCCTTAAATTTTAGGTTTTCCATGATCCTATGCATAATAAGTCCATGTCCTCTAAACACCTAACTCAAAGGGGGCGTTTGGCAGCAAATAATCTATCCAGATTACCAGTGATTTAAAAGTGACCCATCAGATAACTATGTTTGATACGTGAATGAAATCTATTCTGAAGGGTAATGAGGTAATCCAGATATACCTCAAGGAAGGTGGCTATCAACATTACCAGATATATTATAAATTAAAAATAAAATACCCCGCCTTTTAAAAAAAATTATCTTTTTCAAACAAAAATTTCTCTCTCATCATGGGCGTCGTTATCTCTTTTCTCATATCCAAAGAAAAAAGCCATATTAGCGGCCATAGACAAAAAAAAGAGCAAACAAAAAAAAAAACAAAAAAAATAGAGATAAGAAAGGGCTAATTAAAAAAGGGAAGAAATAATTTTTTAATTACGATTTTGGAAAGGAAAAAAAAATAAAAATTAATTAAAAAAAAAAAAATTAATTAACCTAATTAACAAAAAAAAAAAAGGAAACAAAAGGAAAAATGTGAATTTTAGAAACGAAAAAAATTAAAAAAGAAAAGAAGGAAAAAAAGGGAGGAAGGGGGAAGGGAAGAGGCAAAAAAAAGGAAAGGAAAGGGGAAAAAAAAGGGAAAAAAAAAAATAAAAAGATTGAAGGAGGGAAAAAAAACGTTTAATTAAATTAAGGAAGGAAGAGGAATAGAAAATAAAAAGAAAAAGAGGGGGAAAAAAATTTAAAAAAATAAATTACATATAGGGAAATGAAAGAGGAAAAAAAATATAGGAGATAAAGTTTTATTTATTTAAATATATTTTTTATTGAATAATGATTAATAAATGGATTTTTTAGGAAAATTAATATATATAAATAAATATTTTAAATAAATTAAAAATAAATTTAATTTTTTATATTTAAAAATATTTTTAATAAATAAATATATTAATTTTTAATTTTTAATTTATTTAAAAATTAATAGATTTATTTTTATTACTACTTTTTATTAAATTAAATTAATTAATTAATTTTTAATTACTATTTTTAATTAATTTACTTAAAAATTAAAAAAAATTAATTATTATTTTTTAAAAAAATTAAAAATAGTATTCTTAGCAATGTCTCCTTGACAATGTTGTAATTTAAAATTGATAACGTTTAATTATATTACTTTTTAAAATTTAAAAAATAACTTACTTTTTGCTATCAACTAATTGATCCATTCATATTATATAATATCAATTATTTTATTAATCTTAATTAATTTTATAATAAAATATTAAATATAATAAGTAAATTATGATAATTAAAAGTTTAAGAATAAAAAAAATTAAATAAATGTTAAAGATTAAAAATATATTTTAATCTTAAAAAATAATTAAATCTAGTATCTTCTACTTATATATAATACATTGATTTAGGGATATTTTGAGGTATTTTAAAAATTTTAATAGATTTGATTTAGTATATAAATTTGATTTAGGGGTATTTTGGGAATTTAATGTTATATGACTGATAATCTGTTTGTAGTAATCAATATTACTGTAACATTATCTGTTCATACCAAACACAATAATCAACATTACTGGTAATCCATCCAATAATAATCTAACTTGTAGATAATCCACGTTACCATTCAGAATTGTTGGCAATGCACCAAATGCAAACATAGAGATTTGTTGGTTTAACAAAACACAAGTTTATCTCTATTAAGAAAGTAATATATCAAATAAATCTTCAATAATTCTATGAGGAAAGTAATTTTATATATTTATATATGACATCCTGATCTGAAAACTTCGGTAATATATGCTTATGCATTATAACCAACACTCCTTAAAAAGTGCATATTTTCTTATTTACAAAAAAAAAAAATTGGTTTATATTTTAGGCTGAAAATGGGCTCGGAGTTGGCTCACAGACCATTGAGCTATAGGCTATGCTCAAACTTAATTGGGTTGAGCCTAGGTTTAAAATTAGAGCTCAAAAAATTTCAATCCTAACTCAGGCTGTTACTTAGCCGGGCCCAAACTGAACACAAGGAAGGCCCAAACATTGGCTTTTAATCAAGTTCGAATTTGGCTCAAATTCAATCTCCAAACCTTACAACATAGTGAGCCTTATAAATTTTATATCCAATTTCCTCTTAACTATGTTAGATTAGCTTTTCATGTCATAACAAATATTCTCAAGTGATTATATGCAATTATTTTAAATGTTATTTAGTTTTTGTGTAAGCATTAAAAACTGAAAATTGCTTTATTGGCCCAGTTTCGGTCCAAACAGGTTGTTACGCATTAGCCCGATTAGATTTTGGATTGGACTTGGGCCTTAGCTAAGGTTAGGCTTAGACGTAGCTTCTAAAAAGTTCAGCACCCTAAAAAAAAAAAATTAGATTAGGCTCGAGCTAGAGCATAGCCTAACCCAACTCGACCCACTTTCAATCCGGATACCTATAAGCAATGAGAACTAAAAGGTATCCATAAAAGAAAACCTCATTCCTCTTTCCCTCCTTAACCTCTAATTTAGAGGATAAACAAATTTAACCATTTGAGGAATGAAGGAAAATAAGTAACTCCATTCTCTTCCTCCTCCTTCCAAACAAGGATCTTTAAGATTATTTCCCTCCCTTCCCCTCTTCTCTCCTACATTAGCCTCCATCCAGCTAGAGCCATAGGCTTGGACTTTCACATCTCTTTAAAATAGCAGTCATGGTGAAGTTTTTTAGAAAAATTAGAACTAATGAATAGAACATGGGTTAAGAAAAAATAAGCTCTCTGTTCCAAAAAGTCCAAATTGTTTCACAAAACACCGTGCTGGTTTATATCCTCCCCAAAAGCGAGAACTATGTTTATGTTAGTAAATAGTGTATACAAATATGATCACTAGACATGGACTTTAAAATGACCCTATAATGTCATGATGCAATTCAAAATATAGAGGAGTAGGATGCGTTTGATTTTTAAAATATTTTTATTTTTAATTTCTAAACATAGTTTTCATTTTTCTTGTTTGATCTCTAGAAAATGTGTTTGATATGTAAAAAAAATATTCTCTTCCATATTTTCATTAAAAATAATATTTTTAAAAGATTAATTTAAAAATTAAAGAAAATATCGATAACTTTTATGATTCAAAAACATCATTCAATTTAAGGACCTAAAACCCATAAATACTCTCACTGTACTCTTTGTTGTCATGAGATTAATAAAATTGTTATTTTGATATTCTTCTTAGATTCTTGTATCATGTACTTTAAAATTTTGGTACAAGACTATATTTCAAAAGAGGATACTATCATGAGGTGGAGAAAGTTCTATCTCGATCCTGCAAGATTGGAGATATGAGGCCAAAAGATCATTATAAAGGGAAGGTATGAAAACTTCTAGTGATCTCTATCTTCAGAATTTATCTATTTTTTAATTATTTATCTTTTTGCTCTTAATTTTATCTCTAGTTGTGGTTTTTATATTTGCTTTTAGTGATATCCTTGTTGCTAGTTTTTCCTATAATTCTTTTTTAACTATGCTACAATGATCTTGGCAGGTTAAGGTATTTCACTAGATTCCATAGCTGCTTCAAGTTGTAGATTACAAGCCATCTTTAATGCCACTATTTAAAAATACCTATTAATCAACCATGTACTGAAAAATCAAGTAAAAATAAACCTTCTTAGTTCTAGAGGTTCATTTGTTTCATTTGCTCGAGTTAGGTTGATTCCTTTATCTTTTGTGGTCCATTAGTAGTTAAACAATTTGAATAAAAAAATCATGAAATGCTATAGCTATAATTTGTTTTATTTGGATTATTTGAGAACTAAGCCAAACCACCTCTTTTATTCTACACTAATTCCAAAAGTTGCTAATTGATTGTGCTTCAAAGAGGCTTCGATAAAGATTTCATGTTTTATATTGATTGGCGAAAAACTGTCTCAATAAATGCAGTGCTATAAGTATCATTTTAAATCACATTTTTCTATAGCTAATGTATTAACAAGCAACTCATAGCTTTCTCATGAAGTACAAAAGATGGTACTATGTAGGCACAGAGATAAAAGTTTATAATTCAATGACAATGTGTGGATGAATATTGATACGTTCATAGGTTTGAATATAACAAGTTGTGTTTAACAAGGAAACTAGTTGTTCTATATCAAACTCTTGTTGTGAGCCATGTGCAGTGTCCACACCCTATATCATAGAAAGGAGATCATAGTCCTTATTAGCATGTTAACTTAGATAAAATTTTTTACTATCATTTATATTTATTTTTGTGGAACAAGTGAAATTATTTTGTCAGAGTTTAAGTTTTATCCCCATATTGGCCTTTTCTTTGTGATAAAGTTATGAGCCCCTCTTACATTATCTAAGTATGCTTCTTCTTTTTTATTCATGACACCTAAAGATAGAAATGCCTTGAGTGGTTATCAGCATCGAGTAATGCTTATTTGATGCCCTAAACAAATCAGCTAGAGAGTAATACTCCCATAATTGAGAATCAATGCTCCTTTAATTATGGAATAATGTTTGAGGTTTTGATTCTTTAGTAGCATCATGGCACTCCCAGTATGCACTTTGAAGTGCTAGTCTTGTTTGGATCATCATTTGAATTAGGTGAATTGCCATTGATAAGACTCGAATGAATCATCTTTAAAGGAAGCAATGCTTTAAGCAATGCTCTTGGCAAGGAAATAAAGCAATGTTCTAGATCTCCAATATCTTGAAGGAGCAATGCTCCTAGCAAAGATCATGGAGCAATGCTCTAGGGCTTTAACTTTGGGAAAGTAGTACTTCCATAATGAAGGAATAATGCTTCAGGTCTTCAGCCTTGAAGAAGTTATGAAGCAATGCCTCAGGTCTTCTACCTTAAGGTAGCAATGTAGTAGTGCTCTCTATCTTCGACCATAATGTAGCAATAGAGTAATGCTTTAGGTCTTCAGTAATGGAAGAAGCAACACTTCTGAAAATTTATTACTTGGGTATTGGGCTTGAGAAGGATTTGGACTGACACTCTTTGGTTTTGTAGTTAATCCACTTTCCGCAGGTTCCACTTACTCGAGCCAAGAGTTTCAATTTCTCAAGTGGCAACTCATGCTGCAAAATTTTAACTTCTGCCAAGTCTCAAAGTATCGACACTTCCTGCCTTGAGTCAACACTGCTATTAAGACATCAAGTCTTCTCTTTAGAAGTCAAATCTTGGAGGACACATGGAGGTATCTGATGATGACAAATGGTAACTTAGAAGTCAAATCTTGAAGGACACATGGAGGTATCTGATGATGACACATGGCAAACTAAGGAGGTGCCACATGGAAGCTTGTGCAACCAAATTTGTTAGAGATTGGTTGTAATTAGTTAGCTATATCATAACTAATCCTTAGATTGTTATGATCTTTTAGTTTTTTGGGCTGAAATTTCTGGAAGTCCTTTGGCCTATAAATAGGCCAAGCTTTCCCTCTTGTAGATATGAAGTTTAAGAAATAAAATCAAGTTTATTTAATTTCTTTTGCCAAGTGCCTTGTTCATCTTTGAGTATGAAGAGGGTGAGATGCTCTTAGTTTGAGTTGAGGCTCGTGTTTCCCTAGTCTTAGATCTAGGTCACTCCTTGAGGAAGAGGGTGAGAGGCCCAATTTGCTACTCTAAACCATTCTACCAAGGTTCCATAATAGTTTCAGGAAGAAGGACAAGTGCTACCCAAGTCTCAGCAAAATTTTTTAAATCCTTCCTTTCCTTGTTTGATTTTTTTTATTTCCTTCAATTCCTTTGCCTCCACAGTCTTACTTCTGATCACTTGCAGGTTCTCTTGAGGATGTTAGAGTTGAGGATGATGGCTCCACATCAAGGATCAAGTGCCAAGGTGAGTTTTTAAATAAGGAGTGTAGATCTTATCAACCAACCCTCAATTCTTTGAGCGTTGAGTGCATCCCTTCCACTTTAAGATCTTACTTCATTGTTGAAAAAAAAAAAATTCCTCTTGGTCCTTTAGATCTGAAGGTTTAGAGGTGTCTTAACTTAGTTTGAAGGTTTCCATACCTTTAGATCCTAATCTTTTTATTTATTTGAAAGAAGCTTACACAAGGGTGTTTAGATTTCTGCTTCCAGTTTGATGTTCTTCATTTCTCCCATGCATGAATTCAGCCATAGCTTGGGCTCAAATGTTCATTAAGGGTGGTAATCACTTATGTTGGTCCAGATGGCAACCCAAGAGGGGGGTGAATTTGGTTTTTCAAAAATTAAACTCTTTTTAAAAACAATCCTCCAGTGGAAGTGAACACTTAGATGTACACGAATTAAAACAGAGTATGCACAGATAGAGAGTTAGAGACAAGGAAATAATCACTACAAACACAAGAATTTTATAGTGGTTCAGTGTACCTACACCTACATCCACTCCCAAGTACCTCTTGAGTCCACACTATAATCAATCTGATTATAGCAGTGTTGTTTTACAAGCTCACAACTCGAACTTATTATTTTCCCGGGTGCACAATGAACCCAGCTGGTTTTCAAGGCTTACCAGCACATAACCTTACAACACAAGCAACTGCTTGCACAAGGCTAACAACCTCAACTGAATCAATCCCCTGATTGACCCAGCAAACAATAACGTTTTACAAATCAAGAGCTCCTCCAATGAGCAAATATACAATGATAGAACAAAGATAAAGAGATAGGAATCAAAGCCCGATTTGCAGATCTTGGTGGCTTGCTTCTTCTCTTCTCTTGAGTGGATCTTCCTTTAGTATGCTCTTGAAGCTCAGAAGATCAGAAAACTAGGGCTTGCTTCTTCTTTTGAGATTTCTTCAAAATGGAACTAAGAAAGCTAGGAATCTCTCTCTTTTCTGTTGGGAAATCAGTATAATATTTCTTTTGAATCTTCCCTCTGTTCTCTTTTGATTTTCTAATGAATTTCACTCTTGTTTTTCTTATTTCTCTATTTTTCCTCTCTTCTTGTCTTCCCCTCTCTTCTTTTTTCAGATACAACAAAAACCCTTCTATAGACCCTTCTTAATCCATAAATAGCTGAAAACTATCCATTAGAAACAAGTGTAAGAAGGATTAGAACCAAATAGGGTAATAGCTGTTGGGATTAAAAGGATAAAAATAAAGTTTAGAGATGTTCTGACAGTTTTGGAGTCATTTCTGACAATCTGGAGTCGACTCTAACTTTTCTAGAGTCGGCCCTAAATCAAAAATCCCAATCCGCTCGATATGGAGTCGTCTCTGACTTTTCTGGGGTCGACACAAAAATCCTCTGGAGTCAACTCTAACAGTCTAGGTGTTGACTCTAAGACGTGACCAGAAAAACCATCGTTCTATCTTTCTATTGGAGTTGGCTCTGATAGTCCAAGTGTCGACTCTAAATTCTGTGCCGATTTCCGAAGTCGACTCTGCGATTCCATGTGTCGACTCTAATGTCTGCAATCTTACCTTGACATTAGATTCGAACTAGAACTTTATTTATCTTGTGATTTTGATTAATAAATCAAATCATAAACTGAAAAACTTAACCAAAATCATTAGTAACTTCAAATGTTATACTCAAATAGTTTTGTTAATCATCAAAATCAATAATTGGGTCAACAATCTCCCCCTTTTTGATGATGACAAAAACTTTGAGTATATGCATTAAAAATTCATTTGAAATAAGCGTTATAGACATTGTTAAAGCTTTAAAACTTCTTAACAGAGAATTTGATGCCAAGTTTCAAAATAAACTTTAGAAACATACTTGAGTTATATTATAAACAACAATCAAGATGATTTAACTTTACACAGAAAATCATTAAGCTCCCCCTGCATTAAATAACTCCCCCTATGCAAGGTACATGTAAATAAACTGAAATCGATTTGATACCAATTGATTAGAATTTATAAATTTCTCTCCATCTCAAAATTTCTCTCCCCCTTTTGAGATATGCCAATTGATTAAAACATATTGAAATCTTATATTCTTTCATTCTCTCTCCCTATTTTCTTTCTCTCTCTCCTTTATGCATATACAAATTTCTCTCCCCCTTTTTTGTTATCAGCAATAAGGTGAGTTTAAAAATAATAATGTAGGTTATCAGAGCGAGGTTGTTGGTTTATTCAATCATAGAGATAGTAAACTTCATTTATTGTAATTGCTAAGATAATTGTATTTCAATTCAAGATGCATTACATGTGTCTATTAAAATACATTCACAGTAAAGTACCATATCAATTAGAAATTCCTAGATACTGGCTAACAAAGTATAGTAAACTAAAAATCCTAAGATACAAACTAGAATATGAAAAGCTAATCTTAGGTTTCTAATAGGTTAGGGTAGGATAGGCTTAGATAGGGTATCACTATAGGAAATAGAAGGTCAATCAAACATGTTTGTAGATAATTTTCTTCAGATGACCTATCAGTTCCATAATCACATCTTTCTGCGATTTCTTAAAGCCTTCAAGACAAACCTCAATTTGAGTAACAGCAAGGTCTATATCTTTCTTTAATTGTCCAGTAGCATCTAGATAAGCTCTAGATCCATCTGCGATCCCTTCTAGCCTTTCAAAAATCTTATGAAGCTCAGTACTAAGGGACTCTACAGAGCGGCTAATGGAAAATGAAATCAAGTCAAGTCTGGAATTGATCTCCTTCTTAAACTGTCTGATGTCATCTCTCATCTGACTAATCTCATTTCTTCTCTGATTGTCATACTCAGCTAATAATGCTCTGAGCTGACCAATCTGCACATCTGAAAATCTTCCAGATACAAATGCTGTCTGAGGTGGAGGTGAAGAGTATGTGCTTGGTCCAGCCTCAGAAGGTCCAGCTGTAGATAGTCCCGCAACAGATGGGTCAGGGATGTCCTTTGCTTTGGCCTCCTCAACTCTGGCCTCCTGTCCTCTCTTTATCCAAATACCATTTACCTTTCTGAAGCCCATACGGTAAATGGTAGAGACATTGTAGTAGTCTATATGCCTTAGTTTCCTCAGTGGCTCATTATCCATGATCAATACACCTTGGCTTCTAAATACCAAAGTCAGAATCATACCATATGGCAATGTGGATCTTTTCTTGATAGCTGCCTCTGCCATATAGCCTATCATCATCCCAGCTAAATTTACTGGCCGCCCAGTGATGATGCAATCCATCAGCAAGATGTCTCGCTCTGAGACATACTCAAATCAGCCTATCTTGGGAAATAAGATCCTCCCACAGATGTTATGAAGTAGCCTAAGTTCCAAGTTTAGTTGATTTGCCATAATCTCCTCAAACTCAGATACCTCTCTCCCCAGCATCCTAGATAGGGCACCACCTCGATCATCATGCTGACACTCATTTAGCCCAACAGTGTTCATTTCTAACAAGTTTCCAAGGGTCTCAGTAGTGATTACAACTCTTGTTCCTCTAACATAACTTACTAAACCTCCCTCTCCTCTACTCAAATCATTGTAGAACTCTCTTATGAGGGCAGGGTAAGTAGGAATATCCAATGAACAAACCTTTTCCCATCCCATTTCCTTTAATTGATGGTCAATAGCAAAATCCTCAGAAGCAAAGAAATCAAAATCAACTTTACTTCTGGTTGTGATAGCCTTACCCGCTAATTGGTCGACATGTGGAGAGGATGAAGAAGGTGGAGAAGCCTCTCGGATGGCAGACGATGAAGATGAAGCTTGCCTCCGATCGTGCGCCTCCTCATGGGAACTACCGGTCCACCAACAGTAGCACGCCTCTTAGGAGCCATAGGGTTTGAATGGAATGAGTGATCAAAGATTTGAAGGGTTTAGAGGTGTTGGAATCAGTTTGGAATGACTCTAGAGAAGATTTGGAGATGATAGAGTTCGCATAGGTGTCGACTCGCCTTATATTTTGACCTAGGTTCACTTAGAGTCGACTCTCGTAAAGCGAGGTGTCGGCTCCGAACCAGAAAATCTGTCAGCACCCAAATTAGAGTCGGCTCTGTAGAAGCAGGTGTCGACTCTAATTTCCCAGACAGAACATCAAATAGGAAGTGTTGACTCCACAGACTGAAGGTGTCGACTCCACAATAGTTTCAGTGAAAAATTTGAATTTCAAGGATCTGAAACTGATCAAATTGATCATCAAACTCTAGACAAGTGTCCCTTAACAATTGGGGAAATAATGAATCAAATTTCTAGATAAATTTCCTTATTGAACATAGAGGATTTTCAAGAAATTGATGAAGTCTAGATAGTTGTTGTCCTTAAGAGTTTCAGAAAGTGATTCTAAAGGATCACAAACTCCTAATTCTCCTCTAAGATAACAAAATCTTTCTTCACTTAATGGTTTGGTAAAAATATCAGCTAATTGATCATTAGTATTCACATATTCAAGACAAACATCATTGTTGAAAACATGTTCTCTGATAAAGTGATGTCTAATTTCTATGTGTTTAGTTCTAGAGTGTTGGATTGGATTCTTCGTTAGATTGATTGCACTAGTGTTATCATATCTAATAGGAATTTTATCAAGTGTGATACCATAATCTTCAAGTTGTCGCTTAATCCAAAGGATTTGAGTACAGCAACTTCCAGCTGCAACATACTCTGCCTCAGCAGTGGATAATGCAACCGAATTTTACTTCTTGCTAAACCAAGAGATTAAGTTACTTCCTAAAAGTTGGCATACACCACTTGTACTCTTCCTATCTAATTTACAACCAGCATAATCAGAATCAGAATAAGCAATCAACTTCAAAGTTGAGTCTCTGGAATACCATAATCCTACATTTTTAGTTCCATTTAAGTTTCTAAAGATTCTTTTAACAGCAAATAAATGTGATTCTTTAGGATTAGATTGATATCTTGCATATAGGCAAACAGAAAACATAATATCTGGCCTACTTGCAGTTAAGTAAAGAAGTGATCCGATCATACCTCGGTAATTCTTCTGATCTACTTTCTTACCTTCTTCATCCTTGTCCAGCTTGCATAAGGGACTCATTGGCGTTCTAAGAGGTTTAGCATATTCCATACCAAACTTCTTGAGTATTTTCTTTGTGTACTTTGTTTGGTTGATGAAAATCTCCGCTTTCTCTTGTTTGATTTGAAGTCCAAGGAAGAAGTTGAGTTCTCCATCATGCTCATCTCAAATTCTCCCTGCATTAACTTAGCAAATTCTTGACAAAGGAGATTGTTAGTAGCACCAAATACAATGTCATCAACATGAATTTGAACAATTAATAAATCTTTTTTTTTCTTTTTAAAAACAAAGTCTTATCAACATTTCCTCTAGAAAAATCATTTTCAATCAAAAATTTACTCAATCTATCATACCATGCTCTAGGTGCTTACTTTAAACCATAAAGTGCTTTGTATAATTTGAAGACGTGGTTTGGAAATTCATGATCTTCAAAACCAGGAGGTTGTTCAACATAAACTTCCTCATTTATAAAACATTTAAAATGCACTTTTAACATCCATTTGAAATAAATTGATATTGATGCAGCATGCAAAAGCAAGTAATAACCTAATGGCTTCTAATCTAGCAACAGGTGCAAAGGTTTCATCAAAATCTATACCTTCTTCCTGATTATATCCCTTGGAAACTAATCTAGCCTTATTTCTAATCACCAAGCCATTTTCATCCAATTTATTTCTAAAAACCCATTTAGATCCTATTATAGGGTGGTCTCTATGTCTTTCCACTAGGGTCCAAACTTGGTTCCTAGTGAATTGATTTAACTCTTCCTGCATTGCTAACATCCAATAACTATCTTTCTCAGCTTCCTCTATAGTTTGGGTTCTATATGAGATACAAATGCAAAATGATTATTGATATTTCTCATTGATGATCTAGTCCTTACACCTTGAGATGGATCACCTATGATTAGGTCCTTAGGATGACCATAAGCATATCTCCAATCTCTAGGTAGATCTTTATCATTATGAGCAGTATCAATACCATCATCCTTAGGTGAGTCATTATCCTTAGCTTCAGTTCTTGATCTAAAGATACATTTAATTTTTCAATACCTCTTTCAATCAAAGATGTATCTTCCTCATCATCAATTTTACCCGAACTTGATGCTAAAGACTCATCAAACACTATATGAATGGATTCTTCTACAACTAAGCTTCTCTTATTAAATACTCTATATGCCTTGCTAGATGTAGAATATCCTAGGAAAATACCTTCATCAGACTTTGCATCAAACTTCCTAAGATTGTCCTTACCATTGTTATGAATAAAGCATTTACAACCAAATGCATGAAAATAACCTAAATTGGGTTTCCTATTATGCCATAGTTCATAGGGAGTCTTCTTAAGGATAGGTCTAATTAGGGCTCTATTTAGGATGTAACATGCTGTGTTTATAGCTTCCGCCCAAAAATATTTTGGAAGTTGGCTTTCACATAGCATGGTACGGGTCATGTCTTCTAAAGTCCTATTCTTTATTTCTACAACTCCATTTTGTTGTGGTGTCCTAGGTGCTGAAAAATTATGATGTATGCCTTTTTCAAAACAGAATTTTTCAAATAAGTGATTTTCAAATTCAGTTCCATGATCACTTCTAATAGACACTATGGTAGTGTTTTTCTCATTTGTGACTTTCTTAACGAATTTCAGGAATATTGAGAAAGTCTCATCTTTGTGAGCCAAAAACATTACCCAAGTGAATCTAGAGTAATCATCTACTATCACAAGACCATATTTTTTTCCTCTTAGACTTGTGGTTCTAGTAGGTCCAAAAAGGTCCATGTGTAGAGCTCTAGTGGCCTAGTAGTTGAAACAACATTCTTAGATTTGAAAGAAGTTCTTGTTTGTTTTCCAAATTGACATGCATCACAGATTCGATTATTTTCAAAATTTAAGTTAGGAATACCTTTAACTAGATCCATTTTCAATAGTTTAGAAATTAGGTGTGTGCTTGCATGACCTAATCTACGGTGCCATACCCAACCAATCTCATTCATCTTAGCATTATTAGCAACTAAGCAATGATTACTTGGAGATAAATTACTCAAATCAATTAAGTACACATTGCCATAATGTTTACCAATAAGAATAATGCTGTTATCAATGGGATTAGTAATAGTGTAAATAGAAGCTTCAAAGAAACTTTGAAACCTTTATCACACAATTGGCTAATACTTATTAAATTATGCTTAAGTCTATCAACATATAAAACATTATCAATATGAGTAGATGGAGTAATTTGAATCTTACCAATACCCATGATATGGCCTTGACCATTATCACCAAAAGTAACTACTCCACCTCTTTTCGATTCAAGGGTGATGAATTGATCTTTGTCACCCGTCATGTGTCTTGAGCAACCACTATCAAGGTACCACTTTCTTTTCAGTCTGATGGCTGCAAGACACTCCTGCAAAATATTCATATCTAGCTTTAGGTACCCAAGCCTTCTTGGGTTTTTCATGGTTAGACGCAATAAATATTGTTCCTTTGGGAACCCAAATCATCTTTCTTTTATCATGTGGAGTTTTACACATATAAGATTTATGTCCTTTGTTTCACATTTAAAACAAGTAATATTTGATGATTTTTCAGCATGTACAAAAATATTTTTCAAGGATTTTTGCTTTTTAAGTGGATTATATCCTAATCCAGCTTTATTAAAAATAGCTTTTTGATTGTCCAAATTCATATTAAGTTTGATAGAGCTCAAAGTAAATTTATCAACTATAGGTTTAAGTCTATCAACTTCATTTTTCAAGCTTTCATTTTCTTTCATCAAAAGTTCTTTTTTCTACAACATGCTTTTCATTTTCTAAAGATAGATTTTTCATTTGATTTTTCAGATCTTTGTTCTTTGAACTTAATTTTGCAAAATCATCCATCAATTCATAAAAAGCACTATGCAACTCATCGAAAGTAAAGTCATCAAGAAAACTCGAACTTACCTCATCATTGTCCGCCATGAAGCATAGATTGGCCATTTCACTCTTCTCTTCCTCTTCGAAACTTGAGCTTTCTGAATCACTCAATGTGGCCATCATTGCCTTCTTTTTGAATCTTCGAGTGCCTTTCTTTAGTTGCGGGCATTCAGATTTAAAGTGACCCGGCTTATTATATTCAAAACAGATAACTTCTTTTTCTTTGCCCTTGTCCTCATCTTTTCTAGCAAAGGCTTTTTCTTTTCAAACTTCTTCTTCATGAATCTTTTAAACTTCCTTGTGATGAGTGCCATGTCCTCATCATCACTTTCATCTTCAGATTCATGAGGCTCTTCCATATATTCAGAAATCTTAAGAGCCATAGTCCTCTTCTTCTTTGACTCATCATCATCAAATGTTGCTTAACTTGAAGCTCATGAGTCATTAAGGATCCCAATAATTCTTCCAGGGGTAGGGTACTTAGATCCTTTGCCTCTTGTATTGCAGTCACATTAGCTTCCCAAGTCCTAGGCAAGGAATGCAAAACCTTCCTCACAAGATCAGAATTATCATAAGATTTACCAAGACTTTTTAAACCATTAACTATATCAGTAAATCTTGTAAACATATCAGAAATAGATTCACATGCATCCATTTTAAACAATTTATACTTATGAACTAGCATGTTAATCTTGGATTCCTTGACTTGATTTGTTCCCTCATGGGTAACCTCAAGTCTATCCCAGATTTCCTTAGCAGAAATGCAAATAGATATACGATTGAATTCATTTGCATCTAATGAGAAATACAAAACATTTATAGCCTTGGCATTAAGTTGTGCCAATTTTTTATCATGTTCATCCCATTCCGTTTCGATTTAGGAATCTCCATGCCATTAATTCTAGCAGTGGGTGTATGTGGTCCATTGACTATAATACTCCATAGATCATAGTCAAGTGCTTGAATGAAAATTTTCATTCTAGCCTTCCAATAACCATAGTTTAAGCCATTAAACAAGGGTGGTCTATTTGTAGATTGGCCTTCGAAAAAAGATGAACCAGCTTGAGATGCCATGTGGATCTTTGACTCTTGATCGTTAGATCAAATCAAATGAGCACTAGCTCTGATACCAATTGTTGGTCCAGATGGCAACCCAAGAGGGGGGATGAATTGGGTTTTTCAAAAATTAAACTCTTTTTAAAAACAATCCTCCAGCGGAATTGAACACTTAGATGTACATGAATTAAAACAGAGTATGCACAGATAGAGAGTTAGAGACAAGGAAACAATCACTGCAAACACAAGAATTTTATAGTGGTTCGGTGTACCTATACCTACATCCACTCCCAAGTACCTCTTGGGTCCACACTATAATCAATATGATTACAGCAGAGTTGTTTTACAAGCTCACAACTCGAACTTGTTGTTTTCTCGGGTGCACAACGAACCCAGCTGGTTTTCAAGGCTCACCAGCACACAACCTTACAACACAAGCAACTGCTTGCACAAGGCTAACAACCTCAACTGAATCAATCCCCTGATTGACCCAGCAAACAATAATATTTTACAAATCAAGAGCTCCTCCAATGAGCAAATATACAATGATAGAACAAAGATAAAGAGATAAGAATCAAAGCTTGATTTGCAGATCTTGGTGGCTTGCTTCTTCTCTTCTCTTGAGTGGATCTTCCTTTAGTATGCTCTTGAAGCTTAGAAGATCAGAAAACTAGGGCTTGCTTCTTCTTTTGAGATTTCTTCAAAATGGAACTAAGAAAGCTAGGAATCTATCTCTTTTCTGTTAGGAAATCAGTATAATCTTTCCTTTCAAATCTTTCCTCTTTTCTCTTTTGATTTTCTGATGAATTTCACTCTTGTTTTTCTTATTTCTCTATTTTTCCTCTCTTCTTGTCTTCCCCTCTCTTCTTTTTTTGGATACAACAAAAACCCTTCTTATAGACCCTTCTTAATCCATAAATAGCTGAAAACTATCCGTTAGAAACAAGTGTAAGAAGGATTAGAAACAAATAGGGTAATAGCCGTTGGGATTAAAAGGATAAAAATAAAGTTTAGAGACGTTCTGACAGTTTTGGAGTCGTTTCTGACAATCTAGAGTCGACTCTAACTTTTCTAGAGTCGGCTCTAAATCGAAAATCCCAAATCCGCTCGATCTAGAGTCGTCTCTGACTTTTCTGGGGTCGACACAAAAATCCTCTGGAGTCGACTCTAACAGTCCAGGTGTCGACTCTAAGACATGACCAGAAAAATCATCATTCTATCTTTCTATTGGAGTCAGCTCTAATAGTCCAGGTGTTAACTCTAAATTCTGTGCCGATTTTTGGAGTCGACTCTGCGATTCCATATGTCGACTCTAATGTCTGCAATCTTACCTTGACATTAGATTCGAACTAGAGCTTGATTTATCTTGTTATTTTGATTAATAAATCAAATCATAAACTGAAAAACTTAACCAAAATCATTAGTAACTTCAAATGTTATACTCAAATAGTTTTGTTAATCATCAAAATCAATAATTGGTCAACAACTTAGAACACATCACCATCCCCTCATTCCATCAATTTTTTTCGTGCCCCATCAGATGCTCTTGGCCCTAATTAAATGGCATGCATGTCCTTAAGGGTTTAAAGCTAGGAATAAACCTAAAATAACTATTCCACATGAATAAATTTGGAAATGTGTTGATCTACCCTAAATTATATTTTAGATCTGAAAGAGAAATGCTAAGCTGAGATAGCTAATTTATCTATGTCGTCAGGTAAGTAGTAATTGGTCACTTTTAAATTTTATTAAGTAGTGATTAGCTACTTTTAAATTTTATCTTATTTTTGAATAATGTTGGCCCAGATGGCAACCCAAGAGGGGGGGGTGAATTGGGTTCTTTAAAATTTTAACACTTTAAAACTATGTGCTCTGATATGAAAGTGATTGAGTGCAATGTATAGATAAATGCTAAGCACAAATAAATGAGATAGAGAGAAAGAGATAAAGCACGGCAAACACAAAGATTTTATAGTGGTTCGGTGTATCCAACACCTATGTCCATTCTCAAGCAGCACTTGGGTCTACACTATAATCCACTTGATTACAGTCGAGTTTTTTGCAAGCTCACAACTCAAACTTGTTATTTTTCCGGAGTCACAATGAACCCAATTGGTTTTTCCGGGCTCACCAGCATGAAACCCAACGTAAGCTACACTTAGCAGCATGAAACTCATCCATTTGTGTTTTTGATGCTAATTTATGTGGCTATATTTTGTGGAATAAGGTTTGCTGGTTTCTGTGCATTATTCAATTATTATTTTCTTGAATAACAGATTTAAAATATGAATAACCAATTTACGCACTTCATTAGTGGTTTTGGATTATCCTTGACCCAATTTTGCCTGAAAATCCTAATGAAATAATTAAATAATCCTTGTCCAATCTGATCCAACCAAATAGAATGGGCTAGGCTTGGGTTCAATTTTTTTGACTAAACTTAGATGCTGTGGATTTTTATTGTACAAAACCTAATCCAACCTAGCCCACTTGCACCTCTACTTCTTGTGAGTTGTGAAGGAGTGTTTATTGGCATTTTGTAACGGCTCATGCCTAGGGCCGTGCCTGGAAGGTGGGCACGCTACAAGAAAATGTCAAAATAGTAACAAAAATTAGTGATGAAATTTTCGTCACTAAATTGTGACGGTTTAGTAACAAAATAGTGACAAAAAATTAAAATCAGTGATGGATTAGTTTTTTCGTCACTAAACTGTCACTAAATTAGTGACGGACTATTACATCCATCACTAATTTAGTGACGGATTGCCCTTCCGTCACTAATCCATAACAAATTAGTGACGAAAGAGTAATCCGTCACTAACTTGGTGATGGATTACTTTTTCGTCACTAATCTGTCACAAATTAGTGATGAAAAACAATCATCACTAATTAGTAACGAATTATTTTCCATCACTAATCCATCAAAATTAGTGATGGATGAAAAATCCATCACTAATTTAGTGACGGATTGCCCTTCCGTCACTAATCCATAACAAATTAGTGACGAAAGAGTAATCCATCACTAAATTAGTGATGGATTAGTGACGGATATTTCTTCCGTCACTAATCCATCACTAATTTAGTTACGGATTGGGCAATCCGTCACTAATTTTGTGACGGATGAGGCAATCCGTCACTAACTTAATGATGGATTACTTTTTTGTCTCTAATCCATCATAAATTAGTGATTAGTGACGAATTATTTTCCATCACTAATCCATCAAAATTAGTGATGGATGAGAAATCCATCACTAAATTAGTGACGGATTGCCCTTTCGTCACTAATTCATCACTAATTAGTGACGAAAGAGCAATCCATCACTAAATTAGTGATGGATTGCCCCATCCATCACTAATTTAGTGACGGATTGGCCTTCCGTCACTAATCCGTCACTAATTTAGTGACGGATTGCCCTATCCATCACTAATTTAGTGATGGAAGAGCAATCCGTCACTAATTTAGTGACGAATTTCTTCATCCATCACTAATTTAGTGACATATTGCCCTTCTGTCATTAATCCATCACAAAATTAGTGACGAAAGAGCAATCCGTCACTATATTAGTAATGAATTAGTGATGGATTACCCTTCCGTCACCAAATTTATACTTTTAATATTTTTTATTTGAATGAGAAGAAAGAAAGTAAAATTAAAAAAATTAATAATTTATAATAATAATAATATTTTATTATAAATAATTGCATGTCTAATATTTTTTAAAAGAATTAATATTAAAATAAAAAATAATAAAATATTTTTAAATTTTATTATTTTTATATATGTATTATATAATTAATTATATAATTAAAAAATGGTCACGTATGGGAATCACATTTGCCCAATGCTGCATGACTATGGACATGGAGCAAGGTTATAAAATAAAAGCCTAAGTGGGGCCAGTCAATTGATCCCTCTTGTATGGCTACATGGGCCAAATAATATATGGCATATTAGATCCATTTTTTAAATCATGTACAGCATATTAGATCTAAAGACCAGCAC
The DNA here is from genome assembly GCA_900491605.1 of Calamus simplicifolius. Taxonomy (NCBI): domain Eukaryota; kingdom Viridiplantae; phylum Streptophyta; class Magnoliopsida; order Arecales; family Arecaceae; genus Calamus; species Calamus simplicifolius. The sequence goes on from UESW01001397.1 coordinate 79,655, forward strand.
CCAGCATATCCTCTCACGCGCCAATCCAAAATCAAAGCGCATCAAACGATGCTAAAATCCAGACTGCCGAAGGCCAAACCTCCTCCCCTCCCTCCCACTCTTCCAATCCCTACCCACCCCTCCCCAAGAGCTCAATAACTCGAACCTCATCACCACCACCACCACCATCGCCGCCGCCACCGTCGCATCCTGAGCCTCTTGAAGCAATGCAGGTCCTTGGATTCCTTCAAGCAGATCCACTCCCACATGCTCACCTCCTCCATCCACAAGCCCAACCACCTCCTCTCCAAGCTCGTCGTCGGCCTCCAAGACCTCCCCTACTCCACCCTCCTCTTCTCCCAAATCCCCCACCCCAACGACTTCTCCTTCAACCTCATGATCCACGGCCTCATCACTTGCTGGAGAAACCACTCCCTCGCCCTCCGTTACTACCTCCGCATGATCAAATTCGGCGCCATGCCCAACCACTTCACCTACCCCTTCGTCCTCCTCGCCTCCGCCAACCTCCAGTCCTTGCATCACGGCCAGACCGCCCACGCGTCCATCTTCAAGCTCGAGCTCCGCTCCAACGACCACGTCCAGCACTCTTTGATCACCATGTATTCGAGATGCGGCCAGGTGGGCTTCGCACGCAAGGTGTTCGATGAAATCCGTGAGAGGGATGTGATTTCTTGGAATTCCATGATTTCAGGGTACGCCAGGATGGGATTCGCAAGGGAGGCGGTCGAGTTATTCTGCACGATGAGGGCGGAGGGGTTCGAGCCGGATGAGGTTACTCTGGTGAGCGTCCTGGTGGCATGCGGAGACCTTGGAGACTTGAGCTTTGGGGCATGGTTGGAGGGGTTGGTGGAGGGGCATAAATTGGAGCTGAACTCGTTTGTTGGGTCTGCGTTGATTGATATGTATGGCAAGTGTGGTGATCTCGAGTCTGCAATCCTTAAATTTTTGTCACTATTATGTTCTTTTCTTGTAGTGTTATCTCCTTAAATTTAATGGTTAGGGTTGTTAATTAGATCGATTGTATGTCGTGGATATCCCGTCAATAGCCACTGCAATCCTTTCCATTCCCTAGCATTCGATCTTCGTTATGGATGGGTAATTTTTATTTCTGATTCTAATATCTTCTTGATGAACCAAACTTGGGATCTAAAATGAACTGTCTTTTGTGGGAAGTATTACAAGCTCAGGGGGATGTCATCAGCTACAACCTTGGTGGGATGGGCTGCAGTGCCGAAATCCTTGCCATTGATCTCACCCGGAACCTCCTTCAAGTAGGTCTTTCTCTCCCACTCCTTTACTCTTGTTTCCCTTTCACCTTTGTTTCTTAAGTTTGTACTGTGGATTACATATTTTATATCAAGGAACATGGGATACATTCTTGTCCTTTAGTGGGTGCTCTCATTTCTGAAGACATTGAAGCTAGGCAATGCACATGGGCAACAGCAAGGGCGAGGGGGACAGTCTTCTATAAATGAAGTGTATGTTTGGTTGGTACTTTGTCCATGCTATTTCATTTGGAGAAGCATTACTTATACGTGTCTAGATGCTATGGGGAAGGATGTGGACAGCCATGGACACCTTATTTAGTCTGAAAATTTTCATGTGCACATCCAAGAGAACACATCATGACATCCTTCTGCGGTGCTATACAAACAAAACATTGGGTACAGTTTAGCTTCACTATAGATAGAAAGGGTTCCTCACAAGCTCCAAATATCTGTCCTGTGCTTATCTATTGGTGCTCTGAAAGCATTCTTGTGCTCTGAAATGCTTCACTATTGATTTGTATGGAAGATTAATTTTATCTCCTGTTATAAAAGCAGTTGTAAGGTTCTTTTATGCCACCAATCCATTACAAACTACTTCATTTTCTTTTTCTTTGAGCAGAACTATGTTACATATTTATAACCCTTTCAGACCTTCAGACAATTTCATACTGAAATTCTCAAATCAATTGGTCTCTTTCTCTTTTATTAAAAAAAAAGGTTGGGGCGGGGGGGGTGGGGGGAAGGGGAAGCTAGTTTTAGGATGTGAATCATGACCAAACCTTGCTTGATTTATGTTTTTTTCCAAATTTTAGATAAAAAGTGGATTTTTTTCTATAGCAGGAAGATAGCCATTTTTAGCTTGATAGCTGATGTTTGCCATAAAAGTTGAAGTTTTTGATGCTTGAATGCTTGAGTAGTCCTTCCTAGCCCTTGTGTACTCATTGTTCTAACATTTCCTTCTCTTGCATTGTCTAGACTGGGGAGATTTGCCTTGATATCTTGAAGAATGCTTGGAGTCCTGCATGGACCCTCCAGTCTGTTTGCAGGGTCTAGTCTTTGATCTGCATGAGGTATATTTCTTAGTTTAGATTTTCTTCTACTTTATAGACCAAAGCATTGGAGACCAAAGCTGATCTGCATGAGGTATATTTCTTAGTTTAGATTCAATTTTCAGAGTTGTATCCTTGTACATGTCTAGTCTTTGATCTCGGATTATTGCGTTTTTAACATTTATGCGTTCTATATGCATGTTTATCAGAAGACATGATGTTTTTTTTAATATTAAAACAATGTGGCTTTTGATCATTTTCGATTCCTTATGATTAAAGACAATTACAGTAAGGAAGTGAATTGTAAAACAGTACAGTTTACCTGATAACTGAAGGGATCCGATTAAGGATCTTAGATACTAGACATGCTATTATGAAAGATTTTGAAGCAACCAGAATATATTGAAACTAAAATAAATATATTAACTTCCTAGAAGAAGCAGTTTCCTTAGCTCATTAGGACAATGAGAAGAAAGTTACCTTTTTTTAATATAACCATAGAAGTTTTAGGCAGCTTCTATCTCAAGTATTCATGTTATTGCTATACAGATTCCATATGAGAATCTTAAGAACATAAAGATGAACTTATCTTTTCAATTGTTTTAAAGCAGTAACAAAATAGGTTTTAATTTACTCGTAGCTCAGATGATGATGTATCTGCCAATACATGACTTAATATATGTATTCTTGTCATTCTTAGTCATCTGACATCATTTTGGCGTCACAGTTTGATCACAAGCAGTTGCATAGGTGGCTGAGTAACAAAGAAACCTTAAAATGCCTAGAAAACATCTAGAGGACCATGACGTGAGCATCACCCAGGTTTTGGGCACCTACATAGACAAGTGGGCAAAATCTAAGGAACATAGGCAAATCGCCTGCTATAGTGAGTGCATGGTGCACGCATGGAGCTTCTTTTTTTTTGGGGGGGGGTTGCTTTTAGTATGCAACTGACACGTGGATTCTTATATTAGAGTGAAACTATTTTGACCAAATCCTTATAAGTGTATAGAAAAAGAAGTTCAGGAATTTCAATCACATCTGCAAGCGAAAAGGGAACTGCCACAGACAGTAATAAAATTATTGCAAACTACTTTATATTTAATAATACATTTGAGTTAAAATGTTATACTGAAATATCAAACTACATTGTTCCCCTCAGATGTGTTTGTTCTGTAATAGAGACTGTACACAAGTACTTGGCTATTGAATTGCATATAATTTGCCAGATAAAGATGTCTAGTTAAATAAACAAAAACTCAACCAACAGCACTAGATGATGTCATTTGCTGCCATTGTGTAACATGTTGGAGCATCCAAGCACACCTAAAGTATGGAACCAAGAAAAAGCTTGCTTCAGTCTTATTAGATCGATGCCCAAAGAACTTCTTTATTAAATGATGAAGGTGACTTTCTGTGGAGAAGAGTAGTAGTTTATTGCAACAGTAACTCAATTATGGGTCATGTCGCATTGTCACCATAATAGGCATTAGATGCTTTCACTGCCAACTTATATCCCATCAGTCAAGTTGAAGCAACTGGTCCACATGGAGGCCTCAAGTATGAGATTTTATGAGCTCTGCTGACACTCTTTTTTTTCCTTGCAGTGTTGATTAATCATTTGGCCCAAATTTATGTATACAATAGCGTTAGCTATGCTACTAAAAATATTAAAAGATATTTTGAGCAAACAATAGATAACACCATCTACTTCATCTCATGACTAGAAGCATGATTCTTTTTCTTTTTCTTTTTCTTTTCCTTCCATGTGTGTGTGTGTGTTTTTCTGTGTCTTGTCAGAGTGACCACATGACAAACAAATGGCACGTGTACATGACCAAGGATGGAAGGATATCTTTGGCTGGATTGTCTCTATCTAGGTGTGAGTACCTTGCAGACGCTATCATAGATTCATTCCACAATGTAAGTTAGAAGGTGTTGGATGTTGAGTTACTTTATCATGTGTTAACAGCAATACTGGGACTTTTTGATCTTGTTCCAGCTGTTACCGAGTCACAGTAGTCAACTTTGCCAATATTAGTTAATCCATTTGCAGTTATCTTGTGATGGAAATAAAATAGGGCATTTCCAAACAATTATTTGACTTCTATATTGTTTGTGGTACATCTTTGACTTCTATATTGTTTGTGGTTTGTTGTAGCCTACTTTGGATTTTCACTTGAATCTGGCTTATTCTTAAAGGCCAAAGGGATGAATTACTTGCACACAAGCCATCCAACAATTGTGCATCGGGATCTTAAGTCACCAAATCTTCTTGTTGATAAAAATTGGGTGGTCAAGGTACTTACATGGCCAATTGTCCAATATGAATTGCAGGTATTTATGTGAACAGGCTGAGCTGATAATGTTGACTTTTAACTTTGTTTATTAAGTTTACTACACATTGGATCGAGATGCTGGGCTGGTGAAATTTCTTATGCTTAATTTGTATGCAGTGGGACTAGGGTAGGTTGAGTCTTCCTATAAAAATTATTGACCTTTTCATATACCTCTCTTGAAGCTACTACCTTCATGTGAAAAATAATTGGGTAGATGTTCTTAACAGAAGCAGCAATGTTGATTTGCACCTGGTTTATTCAAATGATGCATTTGGTCCTGAGAGTAGAGGTGGGGAGGAAAGCATAAAGCACAGAAGATTGTCTTCATCTAAGCTTGGACATGAGAGCCCAACATCTGGTGATGAAACTCTTTCAGCTCCTACATGTCTAGTGATACTTAACACGGAAGTGAGGATTGCTTCAGTAGTTGCAGGTGGACGTCACACACTAGCATTGTTCACTTCAGGCTACATCAGAGGGAGCCAGTAAATGGTGTTTAAAGGACTGCTTCATATGTACATTTCTCAAGAGTAGAGTCCCCAAGGCAGCCAAAGACATCTTAATAATTTGATGTCTAATGTATAAAACATTAGTATTGTTGATGTATACAGATATATTTATCTTATTTTATGAAATGCATTTTTTATTCTTAAATTTAAATTTTCGTCTATAAATTTCATTAGAATGCATTAAATATATTGTAATTTAAAAATAATTTTAAATTTATAAGAATACAAATTTGTTGAAATTTTATTAGGTTAATAATGGATTAGTGATGGATTTATGATAGAAATAATAGTGATGGATTAGTGATGAAATATTAGTGATTGATTAGTGATGGAATAATGAATGACTGATGGATTCTTTCGTCACTAATTCATCACTATTAGTGACGGACTAGTGACAAAAGTTTTAGTGACTAAATTTTCGTCAATAATCCATTACTAAATTGTGATGGAATAGTAATGGAAATATTTATGATGGAATAGTGACGAAATAATGCATGATGGATAGTTCGTCACTAATCCATCACAATTTAGTGACGAAAAATATATTCTGTCACAAATTTTTGACGGAATAGTTCGTCACTAATCTGTCACAATTTAGTGACGAAAAATATGTTCCGTCACAAATTTTTGACGAAATATTCCATCATAAATCCGTCGCTATTATTTTGTGACGGACCTTTTTCCATCACTAAATTTAGTGACGGCAAAAATAGTGACGATAAGATTTTCATTACTAATCCGTCACTAAACCCAATTTGTGACGGAATAGTGACAAAAATTTTTATCACTATTTTACTATTTTCTTGTAGTGGCAGCAGCCCCAAAGGCACCAGGCGAGCGTCCGGTGAGGATCCGAGCCACGAGAGAAAGAGAGAAGAAAGAGAAGGGCAGGAAAGAAATACTCCTTAAGGAATTCAATTTTATTTGGTAAAAATATCAAATTAATTTTTGAAGTTGGATACGTTATTTGGGTACTTGGGAATGAAATAAAAGTTCGCTAATGAGTATCTATAATGGTACAAAAATCCTTCGGACACATATAAAAATTGATAATTATATGTTAATATAGTGGGTTTGATTACATTGCATATTTTAAAATTATTTAGCATATGTTTAAATATGTATTTGAAGATTTGGAAGCGTGGTGAGCCATAACCCACAGGGCCAAGGTCGTTACACATTTCCAAATTAAATAATAGCAGAAAATATGAAGCAGGGTTGTAGTGGGTAGACTATAGTGGAACGGTAAGGTTCTCGTGATATGGGTATCATTAAGTCTAAAATATGGAAACACTCTCTCCATGTGCACGGGTAAGGCATACATTTAACTCTTTCTAGATCTTGCTATACTTGCACTAGGCCACCATTTTATGAAGGCGGGATGGACTAATGTGCCATGCGGTTGTGTATTCCATCGAGGTGATTATCATTGTCTTAAGCAACATCTTTTCCCATAGGTATTGTGCTACAGTAAGTTTAGATCATAAACTAAAGAACTGATGGTGCATGGGACAATTTATAGTACATCAAAATGAATAAGAAAAATATTCCTGGTAAAGTTGGATAAATATTAAGTGGAATTTGTAAATCTGGTCTATCCTATATTTAGCTTGCATTGGAGCCAACTTACTACAACTTAGAACTATGAAGAAAGATCATGAATGAATCAAATATCTCTAAGGAGAAGGAATCAATAAATCAACATGTAGGATTAAGGAATCAAACATTGGCCTATGTACTAAAGTTTTGAAATATAGAAAGGAAAATCAATAATTATACAGAACGAGCATTTCTAAAAAAGTAAAAAGGTGGAAGGTTATAAACAATGTTTTGAAAATCGGATCGAACAACAAACTGGCTTAACATTTGGGTCATGGATCAATTGGATAAACCGATTTGATCAAACCAGATGATATCATAATTAATGTTTAATTTAATAATATAAAAATAATAACATATAAATATCAATCCAAATGAAAAATTAAAAATTTAAAAAATTTAACCTTAATTTCATTTATCAAAACCCAACTCAAAAAATATGCTAGCTATGGGGTTTCAACCATGACAACTTGTGTCTAAGTCTTCTCCTTTAACCACTGAAATATTCTCTTAATTTTTTTATTTATCAAAACTAAAAGTCTAAAAGCCGGGATTGCATTGGTTCTTCGAATCTCGATCAGTACAATAATTTTTTTAATTTTTATTAAATTATATAAAAATTGATTTTAATAATAAAATTGGACTGATGATCGATTTTTTTGATTGAATTAGTTCGGTCTATTTTTCAAAACCATGATTATAAAGGAAGGCTTTCAAGAAACCAACTCCAGAACTTTTTCCTTGCAACAATACTGTAATTGTTTCAGAATCTTTTTTATAAAAAAAGGGCCACTGCCACAACATGCATTTATTAACACTGCATGATTACTTTATCAGTATCATTTGTCAATATCACAGGATTACTATACTACCCAGAAGGTTCTACCAGCATTTTTTTTAAAGATAAATGACATACGTAAATTTTCACTGTGATAACAGAAGAGGTCTGAAGAAGTATGGTAGAAACCAAAACTTCAGTATCACAAATATTAATCAATTAACTAAAAATAACAACATATTATCCATATTTAATTTGGATGTATAAATTCCATTATGATTCTTTCAGAAAAAATTTGTTTTGTAATTTGATAATGGATCCAAACGACCACTATTGTTTATAAAAACCGAGACAAAATATTCAGTACAGTAGTCAAAGGTTCGAGAAGCATATAAGGAACCTAGAACATAAAGTATCATCTCTTAAATCATGAATGTATTCATGGGGTAGAAAAATCATCTCCAACTCAACAGGAAAAATAATATCATTTTTATTGTACCGTTCAAGCAGATATAACAACCAGGGAAAAGACTCGTTGCATCAACATTCTTATGTCATATATAGATCCATCTGGCTTTTTTGTTCAGTTGGAATGCCTCAGAGACTACCCCTACTCCTGGTGGTTGGTTTAAATTAGCCTCATTTATCTGATTGAAGCCTTGGTTTCTGTATGCTCTCATAGTTGGGTCTGCTTATTGTGTTGGTTGATTTATTACTCCTTTTTTTTCTTTTTTTTTTTTTTCTTTTTTTGCGACAACCATGTGATGTTGCAGGCAAACATTTTGTCAAGACTGAATTCGAGAACGCTACAGCAGACTTTGGAGTGACTAGTAATTTATTGCCATTTATTTCCTGTGGGATTTCCATGTATCGAATAAAATTGATTACACGTAATGTGTCAAAATCGTAAATAGTTACGCTGGCACCTGTTTCTGCTCCCGTGCATGCATAGGTTCTTCCTTGCTTTGGAGCAGCATGGTATATATTGCTCTCCGAAAGGATTTTATTATGAAAAAATAATATTTGCAGTCCGATTTGAGAAATGATGATGCAAACATCAATATTTGTGGTGTGCCCTACACTTGTGGAATGAGAAAGCTAGAACATCATCAGATTTCTTTTTTTTTTTTCAACCCAAGCTTCTCTTTTATCACCTTCGTCGGGAGCAGCTCACTCTCTTTTATCGAGACTGCAGAAGGGCCCCCGTCCATTCGTTGGAGGGCTTCATGGGTCCACACGGGAGGCCTCGTTCCTATCTCTCTCTATGCGCGCGCGCATGCGTGTTATATTCTTTGGTTCTTTCAAATGGAGCTCGGCACGCATGGTTATATGTTGCAGGGCCTGTAAAGTGCCTTCGAACTATCAGGTCATTGAAATCTTCCAGCAGGCAAGGAACAATAATGTAACATACAATTGGAATGTAGCTGCTCCAAGTTTGTTATTGTTGTTTCGCCATACTGAAAAAAAAAAGGAATATTAAAGAAAAATCAATTGAATAAACCATTGTGCGATACATGCGAGATGGATGATGCACTATAACTAAGTCTAGGGTACAATAATATACCATATTCATCTATTGAGATTGAAAATAATGATGGATACATATGAAGTTAAATAGGGGTTAACTATGAATCTCTTGAGGAATTGAGAGATGGATGATGCACTATAACTAAGTCTAGGGTACAATAATATACCATATTCACTTAAGGGTTGATGCCTCTAGGCCCAATTGGGCTTGTTGCTTGCAACTCTCAAGTGTAGCGGATTCACTAATTGCATGACCTATTTAATATGAATTGAGATTAGGATTTGGCAACATGATAGGTCATTTAATTTCTATAATTTGATGCTGAGGATATACCCAAATCTGCATAATTGTGTATCTATGACACTTGCAATAAAATAGATAATCTAATAAGAGACTCCACTAAAGGAGAGCATATGCCTAATTTTAATAAAATGACTCATTGATAGTTAGAAGTGATATTGAATGAAAATGACTCTATTCAAAAGTTCATCAATTTGAAAAGGCCATTAAAATTTTTAAAGAACGATTTTCTATTAGAAAATATTATCTCTATTCCATTGCATCATGGTTTCTACATAATTCTATACATAGTCACAAGGCCATTAAATTTTTTAAGGAATGATTTGGTATTAGAGAACAAGATTTGTATTCCAATGTCTTGGTATTTGTATAATTCTATACATCGCCATCTAACAATAGCTTATTGTACATATTTCACCAGAGCAATTAAGTATTAGTAGATGGACAAATGTGCATTGATTATTAATATAATTTATTAAATGTTAATATACCTTCCTCTAGGGGTATGGTTACATTCCATCCAAGAGCATGATTTCATGATGCTACCACAATGAAAATGCTGGACAAATGTTGACAATAATTTATCAAGATTTAAAGATTCAATTAATAACTCTTAGCCTATAATTTAGGAGATACTTATTACTCATCAAAGTCATCTTAACTTAAAAAGGACATAACAATATTGATAGCATCATGATGATGTTGTTTGGTTAGTACGTATACTTCATCTTCTATTTTTTATTCGAATGATATATATACTTGCCCTTTATAAATATATAATAGGAGCCACATGAAAGTTTTTTTATAGTAATTTTGAATTGAGACACAACAATGATGCTATGATTACAAAATTATATAAAAATTTCATTTTCAAATGCCACTTTCTTAAAGAAAACATTCCCTCTTGGGGCACTTGCCACCTAGGATGCAACTCTTTATTCGTTACTAAGAATACTTGATTGCTAATTGTTCTATTATTATACTCAAATATAGACTTTGAAGTTCTATTCAGCACTCCAAAGAAAAAACAAACATAGAGAGAAAAGCAGAGACTTTTTAAAATACCATGCTATTATTTTCCAAATATTTCTCCTTTATTTTGTAACAATTCCAAATATTCTTTTATTTTATTTTTCATACTAGGAGGCCACACAACAATCTTCAAAGGCAAGCTCCTCGGTAATAATAGAGGTACTCTGTCCCAGAAAGAAGACTGAAGCAACCCAAACTGTTAAACCTTTTTTCCTTGCAAAAAGTTCTACAAAAAGTAGTATTGCAATTGTTTACTTCAAAAAAGTTGCATTTGAATTGAACGTCCTCTGTTGTTGTAACATGTTGAAAATAAGTTATTGAATGTCCAATATAACCAAATCACATGCATGATTTCATATGAATACTAAAATAAATGACATAATTTTTCTCTACTTGATCTTTAAAGAGAGGTAGCCAAAATTTGATAGCTCAACTACTTGGCACTCCTCTCCTAAGAGCTTGAACTGCAAGGAGAAAGATGATTCAAACCTCAAAGATGGGATAGCACCAACATATTGCTCTAAAAGTAGAAGGAAAAGATTGGGAAAAAAAGGTAAAAAGGATGATTTTTCTTCTTTCATACTCAAAATAACTTGAGGCCAAACAGAGATTGGACTCAACCCCAACAAGCCCATTAAACAAATGATTTAAAATAGATCTAATCCTATAATTGACCCAAAAAATGAAATGAATTTATGCTTGGTAGATTCTCATTCCTACTAGACCCGCATGCAATTAAACTTTACAAAATAGATGGGCTCTATTTCAAGACACCTACTCTATGGATATGATTATATGATTTGCCTATGCAAACGAACCATCCCACCTGCTTGAGCATATATTTTACCAAATTGATGGACAATATGACTTTTATTTACATGCCTACCAATGGATTCAAAAGCATGAAACACCTCTTTTTTGAAAAAATTGAGGCATAGTGAAATGGTAATGGTAACCAACCATACTTGATAATAGAAGAATTTTATAGAAATGCTGAATTGTTCTTCTTAAAATGATTATTCCTGAATAGGTGTACAATAGTTAGGAGAGATGCCCTTGTGTTTATCTAAATCATAGTTGATGTACTAGGAAAAAAAACTATTTGTCCAACATGACTCGGTCCTATGCAATAGTACTATTATCATATATCATGCTGACATATTTAATTTCTTGCTTTCATCAAATTCAAAGTGTTTCCTTAGCTTAGTTTAGTTTTTTATCAATTAATAGAAAAAACAACTTTGTAGGTCATAAATAACACAAATAATATAGAGAAACATTCAATGACCTTACTTAACAATGTGATAGCATTACCTTTAACTATAAGTGCATACAAGCACCCCAATCAAACATGCACACAAACGCACATATAGAGAGAAACAGAACTTGTTATTATTTGTGAGGAAAGGGTGAGGACCACCAAAAGAGAAAAAAGAAGGAATATAGTGACACTAAGGAAAGCTATTTTGTTTGAATTCTATCAATAAGGCATAATCTTATGAAATTTATGGGCAAATCTAGACAAGCATAATCTTATTTAATTTCTAATATTACCCTTTTTTTCCACAATATTGAGTTGGGATTGTGATATTTTATCCTCTTTCTTAACTAATTATAATCCAGTCCCTTTTTTGTTCCAAAAATTTAGGACCTAATTTATTTATAAATGGGATAAAATAATCCTCCACATTCAATTGAGGAGTAATTTTCTTAATCCCTTAAAGGTAAGTAGTGATTACAACAATAATATACTCTCCAATTTTAACCTTTAATAAGAGTGAAAAACACATATCATTAATATAGTCTATATAGCTAAAAGAAAAAAAACAAGATTATATTTGACATTTATTATAAAAGCATTAAGAGTGTCATTAAAATTTTATAATAATGGCTACAAAAAAAGAAATAATTAGTGCTAATTATCCTTTTTTCTCATAAAAGAGGACTTAAGATCTAATTTGTAAAAATTGATTTTGAGAGTTTTATTCCGCAACAAAGAAGATTATGGTGGTCCAAAGAAATAATTTGTAATAACTCAGGTTTCATATTTCAATTTACAACTAGAAAGAATTGGCAACCCGAAAGACTACTAACAAAAGGTCCTATTAATAAATAGTGGTCAAATCAAGCTAAGTTTCTGACTTGAGCCTTGGGCCAAAGGTCAAGATCTGGATTTGAATAATTTCGTGAAAAGAAGCCTAGATCAAAAATAATTTTTGGCTTTGACATGTCCAATCTCTAGCTTGCTAAAATTTATGGTGCACAATCTTTTAAAACTTAATTATAGGTAGATCTACACAAGCACAATCTTGTTAAGATATTACACTATCTTTTTGATTCGCATATTAAATATTGGTTAGATGTAATATTGTGTAGGGATTTTGATGTGTTTATCCGCCTTCTAAATATGGTTATAAACTAGATAAAATATTTTTTATAATTTTAGGACTAACTTTTATGATCTTTTAAAGTTAAAATGTGATTGCAATTTTAATATATTCTACTATTTTAATCTTTAATTAAATTGGAAATACATATCATTGATTCAATGTATACAGAAAAAAATAATGATTATATTTGCCATCTATTTTAGAACCATTAAGGAAGTCATCAATTCGAAAAAAAATGGGTACTTTGCCCGCATTTATCAAAAAAATTAGTATTAAATGCCTATTTATCTTAGAAAGAGAATTTGATGTCCAATTTATACAAATCGCTTTTGAGAGTTATATTTGGCAAGCAAATTGTGCGAGAAGAATGCGAAAGTCCAAACAAACAATGTTTTAATAGTGTTACATCCGATGCTTTAACTTACAATTGAAAAGAATTGGCAACCCAAAACATTGTTAACAAAAAGTCCTCTATTAAAAAATTTAGGCCAGATCAGGCTAAGATTCCAACTTGGGCCTCAGGCCTAAAGTTGGAGTTTGGCTTTGAATTTAAACTGGGCCATGCCAAGCATCTCGTCTGAGCCTAGTACAAAATTTATTTAGGTGTTTTTTTGTAGACTAAAACTCGTTCCAATATGTCCTAGGCTAGAAAAGACTTTGTACACCGCATCCGGCACAGCAAGTCCTACATGCGATCCTTCACCGTCGTTCCTGGGGCTTGATCCGCCGGCCTCTTCGATCATGTTGATGCGGCCGATCATGGGCGGATTTGGTGAAGGAGGAGGTTGTTGAGGTTCGGGCTGGCGGTCACCTCCTTGTCCTGGCTCGAGCGCCCTCCTGAACTGATTCAGCCGTCCTCGCTGGATCAGCCTTTCAATTTTATTTTTCAGCTGCCAGCATTCTTCAGTATCGTGGCCGTGCTCCCGGTGGTAGCGGCAGTACTTGGTGGGGTCTCTTTGGGTTAGGTTCTCTCGGAGAGGAGCTGGCTGGGGGAGCTGGCATTCTATTCACCATCCCTTTTTATTGGTCCATATACATACGATACCCATTAAAAAATGTTAAGACAGCTTTATGACATTCCAAGAAAAAAATTTACGATACCCTAGTTTTAAGCTTATGATACCGTAGTTAAAAATTAAGACACCCATTTAGAAAGCAAAAAAAAATTACGACATTCCAGCTGTAAACTTTATAAAATTACGATACCCCTTTAAAAAACATGTCAGTACACAAATTTTTTTTTTAAAAAAAAAGCTGAACAGGTATTAATGCACGTCACATCAAAATTAAGACACCCATTAAGAAAGCAAAAAAAAACTTACGGCATCCTAGTTTTAAACTTACGACAAATTAAGACACTATTAAGAAAGCAAAAAAAACTTACGACACCCAGATTTAAACTTATGACACCGTAGTTATAAAATTATGACATCCATTCAGAATTCGTGCCTGTATATAAATTCCAAAAAAAGCTAAACGGGTATTAATGCACGTCAGACAGCTTTTTTTTTTGGAATTTGTGTAGAGACACCTTTTCTGAATGGGCATCTCAAGTTTAAAACTAGGGTGTCGTAAGTTTAAAACTAGGATGTCATTTTTTTTTTTTTTTTGCTTTCTGAATGGGTGTCTTAATTTTATAACTACGATATCGTAAGTTTAAAACTAGGGTATTGTAAAATTTTTTTTGCTTTCTAAATGGGTATTTTAACTTTATAACTATGGTGTCATAAGTTTAAAATTGGGGTATCATAATTTTTTCTCTCGGAATGTTGTAAAGGTGTCTTAACATTTTTTAATGGGTATCCACCAATAAGAAAGAATGGTGCAGTCCACATAGGACTTGCTGCACTAGAGGCGGTGTACAAAGACTTTTTCGTCCTAGGCTATAGGCTAGCCAACTTGTGGGCCCTGTTGATGACACCATATCCCTAGCCAACATAATGCTAATACAGAAAATCATGAATTATTTATTATTTTATGTATCACACCAATGCTCTTGCATCTCATCAATTCCCTCAAGTTACATGAGTATGATGAACTTTTGATGTAACAATCCCTTAAAGGATTGTTAGAGGAGATGAATGCTCATACAACCTCCTGATAGGGATTGTTAGAGGAGATGAATGCTCATACGACCTCCTGAGATGAGGATCCCTTATGGGACTGTTAAGAGAAAAAAATGCTCCCATAATTAAGGAGCAACGATCCTTTAGCTTTGAGGCAATAATTCATGTCTTGAAGAACCAAGATTTGATTGGACATCCAATTTTGTAGTTAATAACAGGCTAGGAAGACACTTAAGGTACAACACTTTGTGTTTGATCACTTAGCCAACTTGGGTTCTTGAATTATGCTCTAGATACCAAATTAGACTCTTGATATGAAGGATCTAAACATCTGGAGTCTCATACACTCTTATTTTGAGGGATCTAGGCCTCAGGTCTATTATCCCATGCATACCTAGGAGGAGAAGAGGTATAATACTCTTTTGTAGGGAAGCAATACTTCCATGTTCAAGAGCAACGTTCTTCAAATATAATGGAGCAATACTCCACAAGCTAGGAGATATGATAGGGGAGATTCAACTTGGGGATTAAATATTGTACCATGAGAAAACAACATTACACTTGTTCCTCTATATTTATTAAAAATAAAAAATAAATAAAATCATTTGCCCTTTTATATTTATACATATGCAACTCATAGGTTAACATTTATTTATGATCCCTTAATCATGAGTTTTCTAGCATTTGAGGTAAATGCAATTAATAGTGTGAGCTTACACCCACTAAAAATTCAAACACCACAAAAAGAATTTGCCTTTAATAAAGTTCAAAACTCACCAAATTTACTATTTCTATGTCCATACTATTAATCCAGACTTCATCCACAAACTGACCTCAACGGTGAATGTGAGTAAAGGAGACAATTGTGGATGGAAAGAAGTAGTTTTAAAGTAATTTCTATGAGTTAAATGGTTCTAGATCCAGTCACCAAACCCATTGCTAAGATTTGTATTTGATACATATCAAATCTTTAGGACCGCAAAGAATGTGATTGTTTTTGTCCAATCAACCAATTATGTGATCATACATTGTTGAGAATTATATGCTATAACTAATAAGATAATTTAATTTAATTATATTAGACTAATAATTATATATTTCACTAATAATTCAATTACATTCACTACAAGAAATTCCTACTTTTCCGACGCTAAAAATGTTATTTTCCAACGCTTAAAAGCATCGGAAAATATTTTCCCGATGCTTTACACGCGTCGTTACGTTGGGAGTGGAGACATTATTTGCCGACGCTTTTGAAAGTGTCGGGTTGTACCGACGCTTTAAAGCGTCGGAACAAGTTGGCGGGATATGTTTCGCTCTGGCCAATGCTTTAAAGCGTCGGCAATAATTTTTTTTTTTTTAAAAAAGGCCGAGGCTCACCTTCTCTCCCGTGGTGCCCTCTCCCCGCGTTGCCGCCACTGCCATTCCACCCAGAGCTCCCGCTGCTGTCGAACCGATCGCTTGACTCCCCCATGGTGTTGTTCCCAATGGCTGCATCGATCACCGTGGCCATGAATGCTGTGGTAAGGGTGGTGGTAATGCCCATGCTGATGGAGATGGTAACGCTGCTGCCGGCGGGGCATATCGCTTGTGGATGAGGAGGATTGGAGTTCGATGGCCTCTCTACCTGAGTGGCGTGACGACATACATGAAAAGGAAGAAGCCAACAGCGATGTTAGCGGTGGCAAACCACGGGCTGGCAAGCGGACTGTTAAGATAGGCGGAGACGGAGGACCAGTCGAGCCCGATGGCTGCGACCCCAAGCCCCTTCATTCCTGATCCCAACTGATGTGCCAGAATGGAGTTGGGGAAGATCCAACAAATCCAAGAGAGAGAGGTTAGCATCTTGAAGAGGTAACCCGGAAACACATAGTATGCGAAGCTACAGATGAAGGCAATCAAGAAGAATTGATTCCGGGTCAAGCTTCCCCTTGTCCTCTTTTCCTTCTCATGGAGTGCCCTGTATCCAGAATAATATAGCAATCGATGATTAGATATGGTTAATTTCTATGAGACTTCTGGTCAGCTTGAAGCAGGGAGAGGGACAGAGAGAGAGAGAGAGGAAAGCTTACCGGAAGAGGGAAACTTGAACGAGATTGTAAGGCCACCACATAGCAGCGGGTTCGACCAAATATCTCCTGAATAACCCAGCCCATCCATATCCCAATACCTGCTCTCCTCCGAAAGAATTGGATCCAATTCAAAGCTCAGAAGATTATAAAAAAACCAATCTTAGACAAGGATTCTGAAAGACACGGTCACCTGCGTGGTGATGATCACGATCAATGAAACGAAGAAAGTGAGATGCTTCTTGTAGAAGATCTTGACGGCGGAGATGATGTGGACGGCATAGACGTTGCCGGCGCCGGAATTGGCAAAGATGGTGATGAGGACATGCTCCTTGACATTGAAGGGCCCGGGATTGAGCGTTTTTTGATAGGATAGGAGTGTCCGCTGGGTTTTTTGATGGCGTCGTGGCCACGGCCATAGAGAGGCACCAGGGTGTGCTCCGAGATGGATGTCTTCTAGACAGGGCACGGCTGCTGGGAGGTGCACTCAGCCTGCTGCAGCCACTGGTATATGCATGGCCAGCAGTAGAGATGGCCGCAGAAAGTGACCACCGGCTCGACGACGAAGTCCAGGCATATATTGCAGTCAAAGCATCCATTGCCGGCTGATGCCGGCGTGCTGCCATCTAGGCTGCATTTCTTCAGGGGGTCCTGCCTCGCCTGGATTTCCTCCATGCCTTCGCTGGAGGATCCACCTGCTGGCCTTTGTCCCTCCATCTTGCTGTCAATCCTCTCTTCTTACCAGATGCTCGCTGCGTTAACAAGAAATAGTAAGAACATCAGAGAGGAAGAGCAGCATACCATGTAACAGAGAAGCCACGCTGCCTTGGCTGAAGTAATCAAACACCATGAGCTTCTCATCCTTGGAATAGTAATAAGCCCACAAGTCCACCACGTTTTCATGTTTGATGCTCCCGACCACCTCCATCTGCCGCTCGAACTCCTTCCCGGCCGCGACATCCTTCAGCCTCTTCACCACCACCATCGTCGCGTCCTTCAACACAGCCTTATACGTCGTCCCGAACGTCCCCTTCCCCAACACCTCTGCCGAAGCCCTCAGCAGATCCTCCAGGTCAAAAGCACTTATAACAGTATGGGAGGGAGAAATCAGGGAGAGATGGTTGCCGGAGAAAGAGGAATATGGGAATTTCTGGATGGATTTAGGGATGCTACCATTCAACTGGTTGTTGGAGAGATTCAAGAGCTGGAGATTCGGGAGGTCGAGGTCCGGGATCTCGCTGGAGGAGTTGTTGGAGAGATTCAACGCGGTGAGCTGAGTGAGGTTGGAAAGGGATGCCGCGATGGAGCCGTTGAAGGCGTTGAAGGAGAGATCCAGGACCGTCAGGTTCTTCCAGGCGGAGAGATTGGACGGCAGAGGGCCTATTTCTGGATGCCTCCTCCTTGCTCTCTCTCTCTCCGCCCCCGGCGCCCGATTCACGTCGATCCCTCGCAGCAGTGGTCCCTCCGTTCTTCTCTCTGCAACCCAAAACCAACTCTTTAGATTCCGTGCAAAAAACTTCGAGATCCGCTATTTTCACTTGTCAAAATCCTTAGAACAACTCCAGATCCAGGCGGCGGTTGGACTTACCTGAGGGGATGAGAAGATCGCTCCATTAGGTCTTATGCAGAAGAAACAACGGCAGCGGCGGAGACGGTGACGAAGAGGAAGAAGAAGGTATGAGATTGAGCTGGAGAGGGAACGTCCGCTGTGGGGGTGATCGGAGGTTAAGATGAGGAGAAACAGAGAAGCCGAAGGTGGGAAGAAAAGATTTTAGATCTCGGATAGAGATAAAGAGTCAGGAGCGGGAGGGAGTTGCGCCAAATTTTTTGGCATGAAAATTGAAATAAAAGTTCGATTCCGCGGCTCAAAAGAAAAGAAAATACGACAACGCTTTTTAGCATCGGCACCGTGTTAAATAAAATTAAGATACCGACGCTAAAAAGCATCGGTATTCGTTAAAAAAAATTAGTTATTTTAATTGATTTTTAAAATTAAATTTAATGACGCTTTAAAGCGTCGTTAAGTTTTTGACGATTATAAGCGTTGTTAACTGCTGACGCTTTTATTAGCGTCGGCAGATTTCGGATTTTTTCGACGCTCCCCCATAACGTCGGGAAAAAAGAGTTGTTATTCTTTTTTATTTTTGTAGTGATTAGACTAAAAAATAGTTCAATATATATGTCTATGGCAAGATGTGCAAATTATAGAGGGATTAAGCTAATGAGTCATATAATAAAATTATGAAAGAGAGTAATATATAGAAAATCAAATAAGAACTAAAACTTTGTTGTCAAATAATTAATTTGGATATATGCATGAAAGATCGATCATGGAAGCTATTTATTTATTAAGAAGATTGATGAAGAGGTATAGGAAAAAGAAAAAAGACCTTCATGTAATCTTTATTGATTTAGAGAAAGCATATGATAAAGTATCTAGAAAAATAATATGCTGAGTTTTAGAGAAAAAAGGAGTTACCAAAAGGTATATAGAATTGATAAAAAATATGTATGATAGAGTAATAACTATTGTTAAAATAACAATAGGAGAAACTAGTGAGTTTTTAAGTACTGTAGGTTTACATCAAGGATCTGCCTTAAGTCCATATTTTTTGTATTAGTTATGGATAAATTAACCAAACATATTCAAAATAATATCCCATAGTGTATGTTATTTGCAAATGATATAGTGTTAATTTATGAAACTAAATATAGAGTAAATGCTAAGCTAGAGATTTCGAGAGAGGCTTTAGAATCTAAAGGTTTTAAGATTAGTAAAACTAAAATTGAATACATAAAATATAATTTTAATGGGAGTAGAAATACAAATGAAAAAATAGTGAAGATTGCAAGCCAATAGATATCAAGGAGTAAAAAATTTAGGTATTTGGGATCAATTATCCAGTAAGAAGGTGAAATAGGTGAAGATGTGAATTATAAAGTTAAAGCAGGATGGATTAAGTGGAAGAGTGCTTTGAGAGTATTGTATGATTTGTGCATCCCATTAAAATTTAAAAAAAATTGTATAAAACCACTATTAGGCTAGCCATACTATATGGAACAGAGTGTTAGATAATATTGAAACAACATATTAATAAATTAAGTGTAACAGAAATGCGTATGTTAAGATGGATATGTGGTAAAATTTTAAAAGATAGAATTAGAAATAAACATATAAAAGAAATGATAGGAGTAGCCCCAATTGAAGATAAAATGAGAGAAAATTGATTGTGATGGTTTGGACATATACAACGTAGACCTTTAAATATTTCAGTTAGAAAGAGTGATCTTTTAATAATCCATGGTAAAGATAGAGGTAGAGCTAGACCTAAACTAATATGGATAGAAATAATTAAAAAAAATATAACTATTTATAATTTGAATATCGATTTGATCCTAAAAAGAGCAGAGTATAGGAAGCAGATTCATGTAGCCAACCCCATATAGTTGGGAAAAGGCTTAGATGAGTTGAGTTGAGTATGACTATGGCAAGATGCATGAGTTACAAGCAACACAACTTGATATTTATATTGATTGGTTAAGATTGTCTCTCTCACACAACCATTTGTCTTTGATGTTGATAAAGCAAGCATAGATGAGGCACGCTTGATCTATAGATTTAGGAGATTTAACTTAGTTCAAAATTTGAAATTTCACCTTAGTGCAGACTAAGTTGAGGTTTTTGATCGATGTAATTACGAGCCAACATGAATGTTTATCCACTATTCATGAAGCCAATATAAAGTCATGTGAGAGCTTCATGTGCACTAATGAGAGTGAGCAAATGAAGGTCAGGTTAGGTGCTTGAAACATGGTTGAGCTAAGATCCATATAATATGTTCTAAGTAAGGACATGTACTTTATGAAATAGAGAAACCTATAGTAGCATGCATTTTATACTGCATGAATTTGATGACCATTTAGAAAATGACTACATAAATTCTTATTTCATAGTATAAGTATTGTGAGAGGTGGTCGAAGAAGGAGTTTAGGTGATGAGAATCAAAGGAATCAAATCCTCTAATTTGATCCATTAAAAGTAATCCCGTGTATGTCCTAAAGACCATAAGAGACCATAATGCCCTTCTAAAGGATTAATTGATGTGCATGTCCTTAGTTTCAAAAATTAAAAATTAATTATGCATGAGTCCTCATATGGAAAAAGACTCAATTACCCCTCTGATAAGTCCAAAAGACTCATGTGTCCCTCTAAAACTGGAAATCTAGAAAAGATGTACATGCCCCTTAGCTTTTAAATGACCCTTTTGCCCTTTTAATTCAATAAAATGTCACTCCTAATCTTCTTTTCATTAAATGGAGTGTAAGTCCTTTTAAACAATTTAACAAATGATTCTCTTGTCCCTAATTAAATGACATGCGTGTCTGATTTAAAGTTAGGAATAAATCTAGAATAACTATTTCAGGGATAAATGACGGGATAGTTTATTTAGAATCAAATTCAAGAAGGATGACATATAAATCAAGGTTAAGATGAATTAACTAACTAATTCACTAATAAATCCTAATCTAAGCAAATGAAACATGCATAGAATTAGTAGATAATGAATATTTCTATTTCAAACCTAGAGAGGAGACCTTAGGGCCTAGTGGAATAAAATTCATAAATTAATGGGAGGAATTTAATTTAATAAGAATAAATTTGGAAATGTATTGATCTACCCTAAATTATGTTTTAGGTCTAGAAGAAGAACACTAAGTTGAGATAGTTGATTTATCTATATATGTCAGGTAAGTAATGATTGACCACTTCTAGATTTTATCTTGTTTTTGAATAATAAATATTTATCACCTTTGTCTTGATTGATTTATGAATATTTTATGCTTGCATATCGACCATGATTACTCTATTTATACATTGATATTGTTTATTTATTACTCATAATGAATTGACAAAGATTTGGAATGATTCATGAATAAGATTTAATTAGAAATTATGAAACCGAAGTTAAAGAATCTAAACCTTTTTATGCTTGATGACTTGGCTCCATACTAATGGGGGTTATATGTTGGTAAAATGTATGACCTTGGGGGATATACTCTGTTGATACCCTATTTGTAGAGATTAAACAATAGTGATACCCTTGACCTTGGGGGCTATACCTTGGTTGATACTCTATCAATGTGGCTGAAATACTAGCGATATGATGTTCAACATAGTAGGATTAGATGGCATGACATAATGAAAAACTAAGAATGCGATAAATACAAATTATATGCATCAATTGATAAATCAAATATGTTACTATTATTACGATATATTCTATAACTCTAATCATTGCTTAATGGGCTATGAAGCTCATTATATTTTACTTTTCTTTCTCAAATTCTGCTCATGATAGCTGTGTGAAAATAATTTTTATTATTAGTTATTGAGACTTAGTATATTTTTTTTCAAAATAGTGGCTTTGTAGCCAACGTTTATCTTTATTTACTTTAGAAACTATTTAAACTTATGATTAAAACTTTATATTACTGATTTATGATATCATGTGAGATGCCTTGCAAATTTGCAAGGAACTCCTTTTAAATATATGGCAGTTGTCATGGCTTCAAGGTCAGATCTTGGGTTCAAGACATGACAAACTCAATCTAGTCAAATTGTGTATTCATCTAAAGTAAGCTAACCTAAAAGGCTGGGTCTCACAGATTTAAAATAAAAGCAATTTCCAAGCACTATATGCATTTCCATGTATATGATAATAGAAATTTATACACAATTTTTTTGAACACAAATACATGTTACAAACATTATTGAAATAAATATTTGATCTAGGATATTGAATGAATGATATCCTTTGCATTATAAAACCCCTTGAAACAATCAACCCAACTGCATATCACATTTTGATAAAGGTAACCTAGCTTCTTAAAACTCAAGCATTTTAAAATATCAAATTATTTAAGCTCTATCTAGTTGGAACAATATAAAACAATGAAATTTTTGGAGCACAAATTTGATGCATGAGCCTCTCCAATCTCTAGACCATTGCTTGTCAAACACTTATGTGCTTACATTTTTACCCATTACAAATATCCCTACTAATTGAAGCCAACCCTAAGTGCATCAAGAGATCAAAAAGTTAGCTGCTATTAATAGGGATGGCAACGGTCCAATAATGGTCCAGGGCGATCTATACCGGTCCCCGTTCCCGTTAGAAAAAATGTCCCCGTTCCCTACCCTGTTAAGCCATTATAATTAATGGAGCGGGGATGGGGATACCCGGCCGGGTAAACGGGTACCCACTGAGTACTTGTTTATCCGTTTAGATAAGATGGAGACTAATCAGATGATGATATTGATATATAAGAGATTCTTCGACTCTGAGATAAGGAAGAAGAGAACGAAAAGTAAGAAAGAAAATAACTAACAAGGAAAAAAATCAAAAAATAAAGATTTCCAACACAACAAGCATACAAAAAAAAATACATTCAAATTTCAAAGAAATAAATAAAGAGATATCTTTATACCAAAAAAAGAAAAAGATATTGAAGGGCGAAAATAGACGATGGACTAATGGAGCTAGGTTCTCGTCTTGGTTCAGAACTTTAGATCAGTTGCATGAAAGAAGGAGGAGTAAGAG
Source organism: Calamus simplicifolius (assembly GCA_900491605.1). Taxonomy (NCBI): domain Eukaryota; kingdom Viridiplantae; phylum Streptophyta; class Magnoliopsida; order Arecales; family Arecaceae; genus Calamus; species Calamus simplicifolius. The sequence continues at coordinate 103,184 of UESW01001397.1, forward strand.
ACGGCTACGTGAAATAAGGAAAAGCAAGAGTCAGGATTATATATATTTATTTATTTTTAATTTTTAATTTTTAATATATATATATATATTAAATATATTATATTAAAGTTAACAGGAATGGGGATGGGTACATAGGGATGGGTGGAGAATACCATCCTCGGGCCATTTACCCGTTTAGCCGTTAATGAAAAATTTTTGTTATCCATTAAGCTGTATAGACTGAGGATTTTCTGACCCATTAAAAATGATACTGGTCGGGTAAATGGCTAAACAAGAAAAATTGCCATCTCTAGCTATTAATTGGAATTTAGAAGCTATCCTAGTAGAGCCATCACTTCTATTTGAGCCTAGGAAGAATAAAGAACAATCACTTCTACTAAATGGAGGTGGCTTTTTTTTTTGGTACAAACGGATGATCACACTAGTCTAGTGTGAGTCAGCCCAGCTAAGTCAAATATAAGATCTGTTTAAGTACAAAAGGGCAGGGGTCACCCTGCTTTCCGATCCTAATCCCAGAATGATAAGACATCGAGCATGCTATCCAGTCAGTCGCCGCATTGGCTTCCCTATAGACATGATCAATGTGGACTCTGTGAGCTTTCTGAAGGGTGACCTGGATATCATGTAGCAGAGGGTTAGATGCAGCCGGATCACCGTTATCCTGACGGAGCCATCTGATAACATTGAGAGAGTCTCCCTTGATGAGAAAACTATGAGCACGAAGGATCCGAGTGGCGTAGGATATACCCGCCCAGGCTGCATAAAGCTCCGCTAGCGGGACTGAACAATCCAAAAGACCAATGCCCCCGGCCCCAGCATAGCACCATCAAAACCACATATTATGAAGGCTGAACCAGCAAGTCTACCCCGGATACTGCCATCAAAATTGATTTTAACAAACCCTGGGGGAGGGGGCTCCCAAGCAATGAAAACCGTATGCTGGTTCGCTGCCAAAGCAGCAAAGGGACCCCAGTGGCCAGGACTGTTAAAATCCGATGCAGAGTAGTGGTGAGTGTATTCCGTAGATATGGAGATCACTTTTCTGGCTGTCATATGTGAAGATGCATGATTATCAGTAAAAAAGAAGATGATTCTGTGATATCCAGATCTGGTAAGCTGTGTAAGTCCAGGTGGCAGCTTGCTGCTGAGTACCTCTCTGAATATCACAGAAAAGAGTCGCACAGTGAGAAGTAGTGCTATCCTGCCCAATCTGATAGCCAATAATTTGCCGAATATGTCTAGCTCTGGGGCAAGAAAAGATAGTATGATCAGTAGTCTCCTCCTCCTGACAGCACACAGGGCACCTTGGCTGAATAGATAGCCCCCTTCTAGAGAGCAAAGAGCAGGTTGGGAGGTAGTCCCAAGCAAGCTTCCACATGAATAACTAAATCCTAGGATGGGTAGGAAGCCGCCAAATCCATGCCACATCCATCCTACGCTGAGCCTGTGGCCTGTAAATTTTCAGAAGATCCCTCATAGGAGCACTGGGGAGATAGGATCTTTTCCAGAGTCTAGCATCAGTAGTGGGTCCCAGAGTGAGAGGGACAGAGAGGATCCTGCGAGCAAGCTCAATACCGAAGAATCGGGTCACCGTGGGCAGGTGCCAAGAGGAGTAGTCATGAGAGATCAAATCACTGATTCTCAAACTGCAGGGGACATCATCACTGATAAAGGTAGGCCAACGAGAAAGAGGGATATCGGCAATCCACGTATCTTGGACAACATCTACCGATGAGCCATCACCAATCAACCAGGAGATGTTATCCAAAATAGTTGGAGCATGACGGCAAACCTCCTTCCAAAAGAAAGAATGTCCCGAACCGACTGAAAATCCATGGTGGGAGACCAGTCTCCATATCTGGCTCGCATAAAAGAGCTCCATAATGAGTACGGATCGAGAAGGAACCGCGTAGCGTGCCTAGCAATCAGTGACTCCCTTCTCACAATCAGCAACTGAATGCCAAGGCCACCCTCAGAAATCGGCAAATAAACAGTGTCCCAATCAATCAAATGGATACCATGCCCCTCCTGTCTGGATGCTGCCCAAAGGAAGTCCCTAAAGCTCCTCTCAATCCTCCTCAAACACATCAGTGGAACAATGGAGTTAGACAGAAGGTAAAGAGGAAGAGAGGTGAGGACAGACCGTAAGAGGGTAACTCTACCCATCATAGATAACCCTGTGACCTGCCATCCATCTAGATGATCACGGATCCGGCACTCAATGTCAATGTAGTCAATACATCTGGTCATCTACCAGTTAAGGGATTCCCAGATAAAATAAGCATCAGTCTGTTTAGTAATGCCCAAGGTACGGATGATGGTTGTTTTAGTAGTATAAGAGATCCGCGGGCTGAAGCAGATAGAGGATTTCTAAAAATTGATCTTCTAACCAGAGGCCTGACAGTAGCGCTGAATCACTAAGAAAAGGAGGTTGCATTATGGACATTAGCTCTCCCAAGAAAAATGCAGTCATCAGCAAATAGGAGATGGGAGACTGTTGGCCTTTGGGGGCCCACAGAGAATGGGGTAATACATAAATCCAGCTGAGCCTGAGAGAGCGAGCGAGACAGATCATTCGCAACAAGGATGAACAGAAAAGGGGATAAAGGGCATCCCTGCCTCGACCCACTTCAGAGTGGAAAAAATACATTTGACTTCCATTGATGAGAAGAGAGAATGACGGTCTATGAATACAAGCCCTAATCCAATCAATAAAGAGAGTATCAAACCCAAATTCCTGAAGAGTTTGATACAGAAAATCCCAACTCAATCTATCATAAGCTCGCTCCATGTCCAGTTTGATAGCCATAAGGCCCTGACTGCGGGAAGATATATGAAGATCATGCATGAACTCCTGGGCAATAAGGATATTATTAGTAATACATCGCCCTCTAATGAATGCTCCCTGCTCAGGGGCGATGAGGCGAGGAATGATGATCTGCATACGAGAGATAAGGATCCGCGCATAGACCTCGTACAGAGTGGTGCAGAGACTAATAGGATGGTAATGAAGCGGAGTGGAAGCATCCGATCGCTTCGGCACCAGAGTGATAAAAGTCTGATTCCAATCTACTGGAATAGATTTGGACTGAAAAGCAATCCGGATAGCTTGCAGAACATCCTGTCCAACAATGTTCCAATAGTAGCAGAAGAAAAAAGGCGGAAATCCATCAGGCCCAAGGGCTTTATCAGGCCCAATATCTCATAAAGCCTTCTGAATCTCTTCCGTTGTGATAGCTCTAGTAAGAAGATCATTCTCATATGCAGTGAGTTTCTTGGAGCTCGGAACTGGGTGGACAGGGAATCCATCCCCATTACGCTCCGACCATCTAGACTGATAAAATGTAGGAGCTGATCCCTGATAACCTGGATGTCCTCATGGTAGTTCCCTTCCTCATCAGCAAGGCGCCGATCGTATTCACTGCACGGATTTCAATGTAGCTTGATGAAGAATCTGAGTTACGGTCCCCCTCTCTAATCCACTGGACCTGAGACCTTTGTCTCCAGAAAATCTCCTACTACAGAAGAAGAGAGTAATGAAGGGCCAGCTTAGCACGGAGGGAAATAAGATCAGACTCAGAAAGACTGCCTTCCTGGTCTTCAATAGTCTGAAGGGTAACAATGTCAGTTTCCACTAGCTCTACTTTTCTGGTAATGTCCCCAACCTCCATTCTGTTCCATCTGGAGAGTCTACGTCTTGCTAGCTGAAGATGTCTGGATAGTTATAAGTGGCACTGCCTCTGACCGATATCTGCCAAACTTGAGAGAGAATAGTCCTTGCTGATGGATAGGAGGTCCAAAACTGCTCAAAGTGGAACAGCTTTGTTGTTGATTCTCCGTCTCCATAGAGATCATGATAGGGCAGTGATCCAAGGCAATCCTCGAAAGATGAGTAACGGTGGCAGTGGGATAATGCTGAAGCCACAGCCCCAAAGCCATGGCCCTATCAAGCCTCTCCGAAATCCTAGCAGAGCCCCGGTGATTGTTACACCAGGTGAATTGAGGACCTGAGTACCCCAGATCCATCAAGCCTGCGTCAGAAATAAAGGTTCTAAACTCGGAGATGTCCACCGACCCGGCTCGATACCTGCCCCCTCTCTTTTCATGGGCCCAACTATACAGTTAAAATCCCCCACAACAAGAGATGGGTAACCCTGATGAAGAAGGCCAAGAATCTCTTTCCAGAGCACACGTCTCTCACGGAAGTCCGTACTGGCATAAGTAGCTAAGAGAAGCCAGGGATCAGAAGATCCCTCAGTGATAACAAGAGCAACCTGCTGGTTGCATTGGTGGAAAGCATCAATTCGAATCATAGAGTTGCTCCATAGGGCCAAAATACCTCCAGAAAGCCCCACAGACTCCACAGCATATGAGGACCAGGATCTGGAGACATATCTCCTAAACCGGGTTAAACTGTCACCCGACAATTGGGTCTCCAATAATACGCAGATATCAAAACTATGTTGCTGCATAAGTCTCCCAAATGAGGAGCGAAACGAAGGTTTCTGAGCTCCTCGAACATTCCATATGAGGATCTTCATTTAGTGGTTGGGAGAGATTGGGACCCAACCTGGTCCTCTGTCATATCATCATCAGAAGGTTTACTGACAGCTGATTGTCCAGTGCAATCAAAGACCTGGGTAGCCTCCATTGCTTCAATGGTGTCTATCTCCCGGGGGGACAAGTCCGTATCAGGGCAGACTTTACCCTGCCCTTGGATGGCTCCTTTGAGCCGAGAGAGAGCCAAGTCATGGCAATGCCCCACAGGCTGAGTCAGGATAGAAGTCACTACCTTGTCCCGAGATAAGGTCTCCCCAAGGCAACCCTTAGATAAGATGGTCCTTCTTGTCACAGCAGCAGGTCCCTAGGGTGGGTCCGTAGATGCTGGAGGGGTGACAATGGCCTGAGTTGATTTAGAAGTTGTTGAATTAGCCTTAGCTTTCCCTTTTGCATTTTTTGATACAGTTCTATGAGTTGTACTTGCCTCGGGCCTAGCCCTCTTCGAAGGACCCGGACAAGCATCCAGAGTGACTTTGGGGCGCCCAGCCCACTTGGTTGAACCAAGAAGAGAGAAGGGATTGGTTAATTGCAAATTTGAGTTCAGATCAGACTGAGTCTGAGAGCTCTCGGGATAATTCCCTGTGAAACCAGCACGCTCCACTATTCCCGACATGCTAGCGTTACTAGGCAACGGCCCGGTCTTAGCATCAGAGGGGAATTCGAGCGAGCCAGACTTTAGAGATCATCTCCGGGCGATCTTAGTCGGAGCTAGCCACCCGTCGACGGAGTCCGGTCTGTCAGAAGAAGACGACAGCTTCCCCAGCATTGACTGAGAGCCAGCTCCAGCAGAGGGCCCCGACTGCATCGTCTTCCTCCTCAGCTCAGGGCCAGCAGCAGGGGGGTCTTCGGTGCCTAACAGCGGCCATCCATGGCCCGAATTTGGAGCCAACGGAGGAGGAAACTGCAATCGGCGCTGGTGAGCAGGGACCGGAGAAGTGCAGCGATCCACAATGTGCACATATGCCTTCCAAGTGCTCGTAGGAGAACTGTTGCCAAAATGGAGATCTTCTTCCTCTGATTCTGGCACCTGGGCGGAGCGGCTTGCTGAGATCAACATGAGCACAGACTCTGGCAAATCCACCCCGACTCTTCGTTGCAGTAGAGGAATCAGAGAAGAGCTATTCTCCAGCCGGGAGGACGATGGATCGGAGGATGTCATCTGTCCAAAACTCCATTGGCAGTTGGGGCAAGCGGATCCAAAGCAGGGCGAAAGGAACAGAGTTCCCTGCTAGAATAAATTCCGAGCTCCAAACCTCTGTAGCTATGGGTTGCCCATTAGCAACACACGGACGATCCAGCACCATGGACTTTGCAGTGAGGTCTGAGAAACGAAATATGATGCATCTGTGAGCAAGAGACACCGCTTCAACCTCACCGGAAACTCCACCGCGCCTGAACTCCCGAATGATCGCGTCTGGAGGCACCTAGCGGTTGATGTTCCTGGCGATAATTGAGTTCTTCTCCCATAGGGCATATCAAGGCTTTTGAGGCATAGGATCACTACCATAGGGCATATCAGCCATTTTGAGCGCCCTTGACCCAAACTCATAAGGGTTAGACCTGGTATGTAACATGGGTTTAAAAATTAAGCCATGTGGCTGACAAGAAGTTAGATTCAATCTGGTTTATTAAGATTAAAATCCAGTTATGTTAGACGATTGAACCAAAATGCTAAATCTGACCCAATTCATGAAAATTAACTTCAATTATCACTTGAATGTTGAAAAATTGGTCCAGCAACTGAGTCATATTACTGGATCTAAGCCAATTCTTAGAAGCTGAGCTCAATTGATGGCTATTCATTTGGACTCAAGCTAAATGATTAAGATGACACATTGAATTTTGATCTGCTTTGCTATAATTGGTCCTAATCAGGCTGGATAACCAAGATAGAGGGTTAAATTTGACCTAGCTCATGGAGATTAGACCCACTCAAGTCAGATGATTGAGGCAAAATATTGAATTTGACATGACTCATGGGGTCTAGATCCAATCAAGCTAGGTGGTTGAGTCAGACTGATGGATTTGACTTAACTTATGGAAATTAGAGGCCAATTAGAGATTGGAAGCTAGAATAGGGTCAGGTTGCTAGACTGAAATATTGCATTTGTACTGATTGTTGAGAATTAAGCCTAATTGTGATTGAATACTACCAATTTAGTCTTGTTGCTAGATCAGAATGTTGCATTTGTTAAAAAATTAAGCCTAATTGTTCGTAATTAAGCCCATCTATTGAACTTAAGAGCTGAATTAGATCCAATTATTGATAACCAATCCACTGGTTGAGCCTAAGCCTTGAAATAGACCTAAAAGGTGGTAATCGGGCCTATTGGTGGAGTTTAAATGTTGGATTTGATCCTATCATTGGTAATCAAACCTTGTTGTAGTTATTAGGTACATTGGTCAAGCTTGAGTTTTGGATTTGATTAGATCATGAACATTTTGACCCATCTAGTGATCCAATGTTGGGATTTAGATTATATGGTTGATCAAAATGTCTCTTTTCCCTCGTAATTGGACCTAAATGGTGAATTCGACATGATTTATATCTATTAGGTCCTAATTGATGCTAAGGATACTATAGATTAGACTAGAGAGTCAAACTACTATGTTAATCCTAGTTTCATACAGTGCTTTAATTTATTATCATAAATTTGACTAAATAGACAAATTAGGGTGTTAGATTCAGCCTAAACCATGGAAATTAACTTAATGTTTGGACCATGGCTCTAATTATTGCTACTATCTCGATCAAAATAATAAAATTGGGTTTTTGAATTTTGCATTAGTACCTAAATCAACCCAAGGCGATCCATTCAAAAAGCTACTTTGAAAGAATTTCCATCACAAGTGATCTGCCCCTTATCACTGTTGCTTGCTCACACTTTGGGATAGACATTTATGAATAAATCACCTCAAGCAATTTATCTATGGCATAATGTATGACTTACAATTAGCACAACATGGCATGTATGTTGATTGGTTAAGGTTGTGTTAGTCACATAAGCAATCGTCTGGTGGTGATAAAGCAAGCATGGGTGAGACTTAGTAGACCTATAGCTCCATGAGAGTTAGCTTAGTACAAATTTTTGAAGTGTCATCTTGATATAGACCTTGTTGACCCTTTTTATGTAATTTAGAGCCAAGAAGAATGTTTCTCTATCATTCATGAAGCCAATATAAAGTGTGAGTGTGAGAGCTTCATTTTGCATTGTTGAGAGTGAGCAAATGAAGGACTCAAGTTAAGTCCTTGAGATGTGGTTAACTAAGACCCATATGATGTTTTGAGTAAAGATATATACTTTGTGAAATAGACAAACTCAATTATAGCCAGTATTTCATACTGTATGAGATGGCGATCATTTAGCTTAGGTATACACTTGTTGATGCCCAATTTCTCTTCTTAACTTGACCTTTTATCTATTAATCAAAAGGTCATAAGAAATAGCTCACTAGAAAATGCTAAACTGGGGAACAACTCTTAAAGATACCACAACTATTTAATCATGCTCTACAGTTCAATTACAGTTGGGTGATAGGTTAGGCCTCCTCTTATAAGAAGTGAGGCTCCAGGAAAAGTGGAAAGAAGACAAGGATCTAAGTGGACCCACACCCTTTTAAATAGTCTATGCTGGTTATCTCAAACCGATTTTAAAATATTTACAGAAGCTATACAAGGATCAAATTGCATATCTTACAAAACTTGATTTAACGATTTATATTCATATTAATTTAATATTAAAAATATTAGAAGATTAAGAAATTGACCGTCTAACGATTAAGTCGAATATCTTGAACTCCAACAACACCACTTTGGAATTCTTTTGTAGGCAACATAAATGCATTTTAAAATTTTCTAAAATAAACATGCAACGGAAGCAATAAGATATTGGATCTAATCCAATATCAGCCTACAACAAGATCAATATATAAAAATATATATAAAGGTATAAAAGAAAAGTACATAGATCAAATCTATGTAAAAATAAATAGCATAGATCATATCTATGTTTGTGGCCTAGTGTTTTAGATCTAATCTAAGTCACCAGTAAATATTGAATCTTTTACCTTTGGATGCTTAACAACTCTCGCAACAGTAAAAGGCGATGGTAGGTAGTACTTCTGCAAGCCACACAAAGGTGTATGGCCTCTACAGGTGATCCACACCGGACACAAAGGTGTATGGCCTCTACAGATGATCCACACCGGAGGGCTCTAGTCCTGACCAGCCTCTTTGGAGTGCTAGCCCCTCTTATAGGCTTCGACGATGAGATTTCTTTTTCTTTTTTTAAGATCAAGGTGCTCTTGGAATTATCAAAAGGATGTATTTCTGAGAAAACATTTTACCCCCAGAATCTTTTCACCCTAAAAACTTTTCATCTTCTTGTCATTTCCTTTTTCTTAAAAAGAAGTTAAAGAGGAAACTCTTCGTCTCCTTTTTCATTTAAAAACTAAAAAGATTAGAAGTTAGGAATAAGGGGTAATTAAGGAGAGGTCATTAACATCCATTTTAAATTTAGACTTAAAATTTTGAATTTAAAATTCAATCTTCAAACTTGAAATTAAAATTAGTTTGAAATTTAAATTCATAATTCGAATTTAAACGGGTAAAGATGTTAATATTAGGCTTACCTAAATTTGAGTCCAAACCAAATCCTATTTGATTTGACCAAGATGTTCATAGCTCAATCAAATTGAGCTAGCCAGCAATCGTATTGCCAATTTAATCCTTCAATTAATTTGCTAACATTTAGTTTCTCAATCATCCAGTTAGGTAGAATCCCCTATGGTGTGTGACCCCATAGGTTCGAACACTAAGCCGGTAGTACTAGAACACTTCCAATACTAATCGAAGTCGCCATCTAGCAATGATACCGGACGTCCGGATAGGCCGAAGGTTGCAGAGCAACAATCAAGAACCTCTGGCATATGGTTACCATATAATTCACCCTTTGACCCTCAATGCTCAAGATGACTTAGGTTTTAACTGCCAACCCTTAATCAGCTCATCCATAAAGTGTCTCAATCTTCATAAGTCCTATGACTCCTCACAAGACTATCCTGGCCAAGGTTTTGCTAAATTGAAATATAGTGAGGCATTTATTCCAAACTATTTAGAGGGGTCAATCCCATCTTGATCCACTCACTACTCCACAAGTACTTTACTGCACCCAGAAACCTTCTGTTACTGGATTAAAAATCTAGGTAATCCAGCACCAAAGTACACTAGGTTACTTGCAAGCTACCATAGTGATCTCAGGTCAGAGGGACACTTATATCCATATCCCTTCGCGAACATTTCTTGGCAGAAGAGTGTTCCACAGATTGATCATATTCAGTGAAATGTAATACACCTTACCTGCATGTCATACCAGTATCACCACACTCCTTGATAAAGATGACAACCAACCCATGTGACATACAACGACCTTTACTTGATACATAGTTATCCTATAACTATATATCATTTGGTCGCACTATTTTAAGAACCACTCAATAAACCCTCTCTTTATTGAATAGATTATAGTTCTAAGGACTCCATCACAAAAGAATTTATATTGCATCTTTGGATCTTTGGAGGAAAAGGAAGGAAAGAGTAAAAAAAGTAAAGGAATGGAAGGAAAAGGAAGGGTTGTTCTTTTCTCTTGTTTGAAAAGGATGGAAGGGAAGGAAAGTAATATCAATTATCTTATTTGGAGAAAGAAGGGAGAAAGGAAGGAAAAGAGTTATGTGACAATTATAACCTTGAGAATAGGGAACGAATGGTGGAATGAAAGAATGAATAATAGAAAATGAAGGGATATTTTGGTCTTCTGAAAAAAAATATGACTTAAACCTTTTCCTCCCTAGCTTACCCTCTGATTTGGGGGTTAACAAATTTACCCTTGTTGAGGGGGAAAGAGGGGGAACCAGTTACTCTTATTTCCTTCCCCCTCTCTTTAACCCTCCTTCCAAACAAGATAACTTATAACCTTTCCCCTCCATTTCCTTTCCCTCCCTTTCATTCACCCCAATCCAACTAAAACCTTTCGATCACCATGGATCTTTTCCAACATTCTCCAAATTATGATAAACACGAGCGGGCATTTCTGATTTGGGTTGAGATCACATAATTGAATAATACATTTTTCCATAAGTATATTAAACAAATTATTATTCATAATTAAAGCTAAGTATTTTTCGTTAACCTCTTTAATTACATTTTTTTCAATAAGTACCATTGATTCTCTAATGAATAATACATTTACGATCTAATCATAATTTGAGCACTCTTATTATTCAAGCCCTGAATCACTTCTTTACGAAGAAATAAATTTCATCTTGTATATTAATATTCTTCGCTATTTATGTTATTATATTTTAATATACCAAGAATTTGATACTATATTTCTGTGTCATTGCCAGATATGTCAAAAATATAATAAAATAAATAGGAGTTTATTATTTACTTAGAATTAAGATCGATTCATATATGACTATCATTGATTAGTTTTGAATGCTATATTTTAATAGCAGACTTTATTAGAGATTCATAATTAATCATGTTTCAGTCTCAAATTATATAAAATGCTTTCATTTCGATAATCTCATTATCAACAATACAGATGAGATCGTTTCATTTAGAATGTAATGAATGCGCTAGTAATTTTAAATTAAAGATCCTAAGTTTAATTTATAATTATGAATAGATTTAGATTATTTTACTTTAAATATTAACTTCTATTTATCATACTTATATATAATATTTAAAGTCACAATTAAATAATTTAGGAATTTTTGATATTTATAAAGCATCAAAACATGCATGCAAAAATAATATTAAAAAATATCTCAAATTAATTAGCAAAATAATACATTTCATTTGTTTATGGGCACATATTCCAATAGTCTAATACTTGCACTTAGACAATTCAAAACTTGCATAATGTCCCTCCAGCTAGGCAAACGTTTCCAATGAAAGGAAGTGAAATTATTTTATTACACAATTTCTCCTTTTGCTACTTTTGTATATAACAGTATAAAAATAGCTACATTTCTTAACTTTTCAATTCCCATGACAACCATGATTAAATTTCTTCATTAGTGATCTAAACCATGCTAGAATTATTAAAAAAAGAAAATCTAAGCAGGCCACAAGGCAAACTCCCCTTAAGTTTTAGGTTTTCCATGAGCCTATGCATAATAAGTCCATGTCCTCTAAACACCTAACTCAAGGGGGCGTTTGGCAGCAAATAATCTATCCAGATTACCAGTAATTTAAAAGTGACCCATCAGATAACTATGTTTGATACGTGTTTTGAATGAAAATCTATTCTGAAGTGGTAATGAGGTAATCCAGATTATACCTCAAGGAAGGTGGCTATCAACATTACCAGATATATTATAAATAATAATTTTTTTGATAAAATTGCCCCTGCCTCTTTTGTAAAAATAAAATTATTTCTTTTTTCAAACAAAATTATTTTCTTCTTTTTCTCTCATTCTCATGTTTTGCTGTCGTTATCTCTTTTCTCATATCTCAAATAAAAATAAGCCGTTATATTATTCGTCCATAGAAAAAAAAATAGCAACAAAAAAAATTAAAACAAAAAATATAGTTATAAGAAAGGTCTAATTAAAAAATTTAATAAAATAATTTTTTTAATTACTATTTTTAAATTTATAAAAAAATAAATAAAAATTAATTAAAAATAAAAAATTAATTAACCTAATTAACAAATAAAAATTAAATTAATTCAAAATTAAAAATTTTAATTTTATTTTAGAAACTATTAAAAATTTAAAAATAAAATAATTAAAAAAGAAACTATTAAAAAATTTAAAAAAAATAATTAAAAAAGTTAATTAATTTTTAATTAATTTAATATTCAAAAATTAAATTTAAATTAAATTTAAAAAAATTAATTTAAAAATTTAAAAATAATAATAATAATTAATTATTTTTTAAAAAACTTGTTTAATTAAATTAATTTTAATATTTAAAAATAAAATAATAATTTTTTTAAAATTAATTTAAAAAATAAATTACATATATTGAAATTTAAATATTTATTTTTAAATAAATTAATTTATATATATATATTAAATTTATTATATATTTTTTAATATATTTATTTTATTTTTTAATTTTTTATTTTTATTTATTAATATTTATTAATATTTATTTATTTTATATTTATATTAATTTAATTAAAATAAATTAATTAAATAATAATATATAAATTCATTTTTAATAAATTAAAATAAATTTAATTTTTTATATTTAAAATATTTTTTAATAAATTAATATATTAATTTAATTTTTTTATTTTAATAATTAATAGATTTATTTTTTATTACTACTTTTTATTAAATTAAATTAATTAATTAATTTTTAATTACTATTTTTAAATTAATTTACTTAAAAATTAAAAAATTAATTATTATTTTAAAAAAAATTAAAAAATATTCTTAGCAATGTCTCCTTGACAATGTTGTAATTTAAAATTGATAACGTTTAATTACATTACTTTTTAAAATTTAAAAAATAACTTACTTTTTGCTATCAACTAATCGATCCATTCATATTATCATAATATATCAATTATTCTATTAATCTTAATTAATTTTATAATAAATATTAAATATAATAAGTAAATTATGATAATTAAAAGTTTAAGAATAAAAAAATTAAATAAATGTTTAAAGATTAAAAATATATTTTAATCTTAAAAAATAATTAAATCTAGTATCTTCTACTTATATATAATACATTGATTTAGGGATATTTTGAGGTATTTAAAATTTTTAATAGATTTGATTTAGTATAAATTTGATTTAGGGGTATTTTGGGAATTTAATGTTATATGACTGATAATCTGTTTGTAGTAATCAATATTACTGTAACATTATCTGTTCATACCAAACACAATAATCAATATTACTGATAATTCATCCAATAATAATCTAACTTGTAGGTAATCCATGTTACCATTCAGAATTGTTGGCAATGCACCAATGCAAACATAATGATTTGTTGGTTTAACAAAACACAAGTTTATCTCTATTAAGAAAGTAATATATCAAATAAATCTTCAATAATTCTATGAGGAAAGTAATTTTATATATTTATATGACATCCTGATCTGAAAACTTCGGTAATATATGCTTCTGCATTATAACCAACACTCCTTAAAAAGTGCATATTTTCTTATTTACAAAAAAAAATATTGGTTTATATTTTAGGCTGAAAATGGGCTCGAGTTGGCTCACAGACCATTGAGCTATAGGCTATGCTCAAACTTAATTGGGTTGAGCCTAGGTTTAAAATTAGAGCTCAAAAAAATTTCAATCCTAACTCAGGCTGTTACTTAGCCGGGCCCAAACTGAACACAAGGAAGGCCCAAACATTGGCTTTTAATCAAGTTCGAATTTGGCTCAAATTCAATCTCCAAACCTTACAACATAGTGAGCCTTATAAATTTTATATCCAATTTCCTCTTAACTATGTTAGATTAGCTTTTCATGTCATAACAAATATTCTCAAGTGATTATACGCAATTATTTTAAATGTTATTTAGTTTTTGTGTAAGCATTAAAAACTGAAAATTGCTTTATTGGCCCAGTTTCGATCCAAACAGGTTGTTACGCATTAGCCCGATTAGATTTTGGATTGGACTTGGGCCTTAGCTAAGGTTAGGCTTAGACCTAGCTTCTAAAAAGTTCAGCACCCTAAAAAAAAAAAATAGATTAGGCTCGAGCTAGAGCATAGCCTAACCCAACTCGACCCACTTTCAATCCGGATACCTATAAGCAATGAGAACTAAAAGGTATCCATAAAAGAAAACCTCATTCCTCTTTCCCTCCTTAACCTCTAATTTAGAGGATAAACAAATTTAACCATTTGAGGAATGAAGGAAAATAAGTAACTCCATTCTCTTCCTCCTCCTTCCAAACAAGGATCTTTAAGATTATTTCCCTCCCTTCCCCTCTTCTCTCCTACATTAGCCTCCATCCAGCTAGAGCCATAGGCTTGGACTTTCACATCTCTTTAAAATAGCAGTCATGGTGAAGTTTTTTAGAAAAATTAGAACTAATGAATAGAACATGGGTTAAGAAAAAATAGGCTCTCTATTCCAAAAAGTCCAAATTGTTTCACAAAGACACCGTGCTGGTTTATATCCTCCCCAAAAGCGAGAACTATGTTTATGTTAGTAAATAGTGTATACAAATATGATCACTAGACATGGACTTTAAAATGACCCTATAATGTCATGATGCAATTCAAATATAGAGGAGTAGGATGCGTTTGATTTTTAAAAATATTTTTTTTTTAATTTCTAAACATAGTTTTCATTTTTCTTGTTTGATCCTAGAAAATGTGTTTGATATGTAAAAAAAAATATTCTCTTCCATATTTTTATTAAAAATAATATTTTTAAAAGATTAATTTAAAAATTAAAGAAAATATCGATAACTTTTATGATTCAATAACATCATTCAATTTAAGGACCTAAAACCCATAAATACTTCTCACTGTACTCTTTGTTGTCATTGAGATTAATAAAATTGTTATTTTGATATTCTTCTTAGATTCTTGTATCATGTACTTTAAAATTTTTGGTACAAGACTATATTTCAAAAGAGGATACTATCATGAGGTGGAGAAAGTTCTATCTCGATCCTGCAAGATTGGAGATATGAGGCCAAAAGATCATTATAAAGGGAAGGTATGGAAACTTCTAGTGATCTCTATCTTCAGAATTTATCTATTTTTTAATTATTTATCTTTTTGCTCTTAATTTTATCTCTAGTTGTGGTTTTTATATTTGCTTTTAGTGATATCCTTGTTGCTAGTTTTTCCTATAATTCTTTTTTAACTATGCTACAATGATCTTGGCAGGTTAAGGTATTTCACTAGATTCCATAGCTGCTTCAAGTTGTAGATTACAAGCCATCTTTAATGACTATTTAAAAATACCTATTAATCAACCATGTACTGAAAAATCAAGTAAAAATAAACCTTCTTAGTTCTAGAGGTTCATTTGTTTCATTTGCTCGAGTTAGGTTGATTCCTTTATCTTTTGTGGTCCATTAGTAGTTAAACAATTTGAATAAAAAAATCATGAAATGCTATAGCTATAATTTGTTTTATTTGGATTATTTGAGAACTAAGCCAAACCACCTCTTTTATTCTACACTAATTCCAAAAGTTGCTAATTGATTGTGCTTCAAAGAGGCTTTGATAAAGATTTCATGTTTTATATTGATTGGCGAAAAACTATGTCTCAATAAATGCAGTGCTATAAGTATCATTTTAAATCACATTTTTCTATAGCTAATGGATTAACAAGCAACTCATAGCTTTCTCATGAAGTACAAAAGATGGTACTATGTAGGCACAGAGATAAAAGTTTATAATTCAATGACAATGTGTGGATGAATATTGATACGTTCATAGGTTTGAATATGACAAGTTGTGTTTAACAAGGAAACTAGTTGTTCTATATCAAACTCTTGTTGTGAGCCATGTGCAGTGTCCACACCCTATATCATAGAAAGTAGATCATAATCCTTATTAGCATGTTAACTTAGATGAAATTTTTTACTATCATTTATATTTATTTTTGTGGAACAAGTGAAATTATTTTGTCAGAGTTTAAGTTTTATCCCCATATTGGCCTTTTCTTTGTGATAAAGTTATGAGCCCCTCTTACATTATCTAAGTATGCTTCTTCTTTTTTTATTCATGACACCTAAAGATAGAAATGCCTTGAGTGGTTATCAGCATCGAGTAATGCTTATTTGATGCCCTAAACAAATCAGCTAGAGAGTAATACTCCCATAATTGAGAATCAATGCTCCTTTAATTATGGAATAATGTTTGAGGTTTTGATTCTTTAGTAGCATCATGGCACTCCCAGTATGCACTTTGAAGTGCTAGTCTTGTTTGGATCATCATTTGAATTAGGTGAATTGCCATTGATAAGACTCGAATGAATCATCTTTAAAGGAAGCAATGCTTTAAGCAATGCTCTTGGCAAGGAAATAAAGCAATGTTCTAGATCTTCAATATCTTGAAGGAGCAATGCTCCTAGCAAAGATCATGGAGCAATGCTCTAGGGCTTTAACTTTGGGAAAGTAGTACTTCCATAATGAAGGAATAATGCTTCAGGTCTTCATCCTTGAAGAAGTTATGAAGCAATGCCTCAGGTCTTCTACCTTAAGGTAGCAATGTAGTAGTGCTCTCTATCTTCAACCATAATGTAGCAATAGAGTAATGCTTTAGGTCTTCAGTAATGGAAGAAGCAACACTTCTGAAAATTTATTACTTGGGTATTGGGCTTGAGAAGGATTTGGGCTGCCATAGGTTACTTAAGTGCCTTTGGAACAATTCTTTATATAGTATATTAGGATTAGAAGCCTTGAAAAGTTTTTGTACGCTGCCTCCGATGTAGCATGGCCTGCATCGAGCATGGTGATTTGTCCGTGCATGAGCTCATGCCAGAAGATTCGCTTGTGGGTCTTACATCGCAGGTGCGCGGGCCCACGTGCAGGCGAATCTCCATGCCCGATGTAGGCCATGCTGCACCAGAACGATGTACAAAGACTTTTTCTTGAAAGCTTATTCTAAAGGCTCAGGCTCTAGGCTTGAGAGGTGTTGGACTACTATAGACTGTTTTAGGCCTTTGGAGCAATGCTCCATGCAATAGACTTGGCCCAAAAGCCCATTTGTAAACCTTAGACCTTAGTTTTAAGGGTTTTTGTTAGGCCATAGGAAAAAGACTTTGTGCACCAGCCTTCGATGCTTAAAGCGCGCACTGAACGCACGGATTGGCCATGCACCCATGCCACCATGCATGCCGCGGCCCAATGGACTGTAGCGCACCGCATGCGCAGCCAATCTACGCACCCGTTGCGCGCTTTGTGCACTGGAGACCGATGCACAAAGACTTTTCCTAGGCCATAGTATGCTGCTTTAGCTCCATGTGTAGGACCGGGTATGGAGGTCCATTGTGAGGACTTGGGCATTGGGCTCATAGGAGATGTTAGGTCACTATAGCTTGCTTTAGTCCTTGGAGTCATGCTCCTTGCATATTACTAGGCTTGGATGCCTATTTTGAAGACTTAGGCACTAGGACAAGCAATGCTCTTAGCAATAGACTTGCTTGAAAGCCCATTTGTAAGACTCAGGCCTTGAGTTTGAGGGTTTTTATTAGGCCAGAGTATGCTGCTTTAGCTCCATGTGAAGGACCGGGTATGGGGTCCATTATGAGGACTTGGGCATTCGGCCTATGGGAGATGTTGGGTTATTATAGCTTACTTTGGACCTTGGAGTAAGGAAAGTCTTTGTACATCGCCCTGGTGCAGCATGGCCTACATCAGGCGCGGTGATTCGCCCGTGTATAGGCCCATGCACCTATAGTGTGGGACCCACGAGTGGGCCTTTTAGCATGGGCCTGTGCACGGGCGAATTACTGCATCTGGTGCAGGCCATGCTGCACCAGAGGTGGTGTATAAAGGCTTTTCCTTGGAGTAATGCTCCTTACAAATTACTAGGCTTGGATGCCTATTATGAAGATTTGGCACTGGGTTGAGCATATGAGGAATCAACTACTATAGACTATAGGGCTTGAGTTCATGGTCACCTAACTCGTTGCAGCATGAGTTGTTATGGACAACTTCAAGTCTTTATATTTGTGCATGTGAAGACAAGGCCTAGAAGGCTATTTTTGAAGATTTGGCTCTAGACTCAAGAGGCCTTGGACCATTGCGGGGTGCTTAAGGGTTTGATCCATGGTCGCTTGGCTTGTAGCAGCACAGATTGCTAGAGGCTACTTTGAACTTGAGTCCATGGTCGTCGGGGTTGTGGGCTACTTTAGAGCTTGAGTTCATGGATGAGTAGAGGACTACCACTTTTCATCAATAGGCTTGAGTTTGGAGGAGCTCTTTCAGAGGAAGATACCTGGAGACAATTATCCCATAGCAGGTTGATGGGGATTGTCTTCCTCTGAACATACCTCGGCTTCCAGGGTCTTAGGGACACCACAATGAGAAGATTCTACACTGCTCGAGAGCGAGGGAGGCTTGAATCTCTTTAGGAATTAGGATAGTGTTCCAAAGACCCAAAGATGGAGATGGGGATTCTGACACCACTCCGCAGTCCCCTGATAAATGTAAGGAACCACACCCACTGCTGATTTCGTCTAGATTCTCATAAACAAATGGCTGCCATAAAGGAGAACCAGTCCCTCTGATTCGAACACCAGGGCAGAGAGGCTTGCTAAGATCAATCCGGGGACAAGCATGAGCGAAACCACCCTGTCTTCGATTCATGGTTGATTCATCCAAGAACTGAAATTCCTCGACCACAGAGAGAATTGAAGCGAGGATGTCCTCCGTCCAAAACTCAATGGGAAGCAGCGGCTATCTGACCCAAAGAGGAGCTTGGAGGAGAGAACTTTTTGACGGGATGAACTCTGACTGCCACTGTGACAGAGCAATGGATTGGCCATTAACCACCCAAGGTCTTCCAAGGATCAACTCCGTGGCCTGAGAATTGGGTTTTTGAATTTTGCATTAGTACCTGAATCAACCCAAGGTGATCCATTCAAAAAGCTACTTTGAAAGAATTTCCATCACAAGTGATCTGCCCCTTATCACTATTGCTTGCTGACACTTTGGGATAGACATTGATGAATAAATCACCTCAAGCAATTTATCTATGGCATAATGTATGACTTACAACTAGCACAACATGGCATGTATGTTGATTGGTTAAGGTTGTCTTAGTCACATAAGCAATTATCTCTGGTGGTGATAAAGCAAACATGGGTGAGACTTAGTAGAGCTATAGCTCTATGAGAGTTAGCTTAGTACAAATTTTTGAAGTGTCATCTTGATATAGACCTTGTTAACCCTTTTTATGTAATTCAGAGCTAAGAAGAATGTTTCTCTATCATTCATGAAGCCAATATAAAGTGAGTGTGAGAGCTTCATTTTGCATTGTTGAGAGTGAGCAAATGAAGACTCAAGTTAAGTCCTTGAGATGTAGTTAACTAAGACCCATATGATGTTTTGAGTAAAGATATATACTTTGTGAAATAGACAAACTCAGTTATAGCCACTATTTCATATTGTATGAGATGACGATCATTTAGAAAGTGACTGAGATGATAAGTTGGATCTCAAGGTACTCTATATGACTTTTGACTATGTCGTATGGTAAAGAGTTAAAGATATATTATTGGGAAATCAATTAACTTGGATCCAAGTAATATTAAGGCGAAAGAAGGATAACTTTGGAGTTATGCCACTTAGTTTTATTTGCCAACTAACCGCTTATGCCATCTAATAAGATTGGAAATAATTATGGAGACATATGAAGTTAAATAGGAGTTAACCATGGATCTCTTGAGGAATTGAGAGATGGATGATGTACTATAACTAAATAAGTGTAGGGCACAATAATACACCATATTCACTTTGTTTTATTATTTTAAGGGTTGATGCCTCTCTCTAGGCCTAAATGGGCTTCATACTTGGAGCTATTAAGTGTAGGTGCATTCAATGATCGCGTGACCCATGTAAATGAATTGAGATTAGGATTTGGCAACATGATAGGGCATCTAGTTTGTATAATTTGATGTTGTAGGTATATCCACATTTGCGTAATTGTATATCCATGACACTTGAAATAAAATAGACAATCTAATGAGAGACTTCACTAAAGGATGGTACATACATAGTTTTAATAAAATGACTCACTCATAGCTAAAAGTGACGTTGAACAAAAAAAGACTATTCAAAAGTTTATCAATTTGAAAAGGTCATTAAAATTTTTAAAGAATGATTTTCTATAAAAAAATACAATCTTTCACTACTAGAAAAGTATGATTTACGAGGAATTTTAACGAGGGAAAGAATCCCTCGCAATTCCGAGGAATTTTTTGATAAAAAAATAAATTATAAAATTTTCCAGCAAAAAATATTTTCTTGCAAAATCCATCGCAAAATTAATTTTGCAAGAGATTTTTCGAGGGATATTTCTAACATAAATGAGTTCTTTGTAAAAAAAATTTGATAAAAAAATCCCTCAAAAAATACCTTAAAAATTAATTTTATGTGAGATTTTTTGAGGGATTTATTTTTTCATTAACGAGCTATTAAAAATTTTTTTATAAAAAAATTTCCTCTGAAAATCCCTTGCAAAATAAATTTCTAAGGGATTTTGCAAGGGATTTTTTGATAATTTTGTGAGGGATATTTAATTAATGGCTTATTTGTAAAAAAAATTGAATCAAAAAATGCCTCAAAAAACCCTCGAAAATTAATTTTACAAGGGATTTTTTAAGGAATTTTTTCATTAATGAGTTATTAATAAAATTTTTTAATAAAAAAATCCCTTGAAAAATTCCTTGCAAAATTAATTTTTGAGGGATTTTTTAATGATTTTTGAGGAATTTTTTGAGAGATATTTCTATAATAAATGGCTTATTTGTAAAAAAAATTGATAAAAAAATCTCTCAAAAAATCCCTCAAAAATTAATTTTGCGAGAGATTTTTTAAGGGATTTATTTTTCATTAATGAGTTATTAATAAATTTTTTTGATGAAAATAATCCTTCAGACAAATCCCTCACAAAATTAAGTTCCGAGGTATTTTCTAAGGGATTTTTTAATGATTTTACAAGAAATTTTTCAAGGGATTTTCTATAATAAATAGCTTATTTGTAAAAAAATTTGATAAAAAACCCCTCAAAAAATCCCTCAAAAATTAATTTTGCAAGGGATTTATTTTTTGTTAATGAGTTATTAATAAATTTTTTTGATTAAAAAAATCCCTCAGAAAATTCTTCACAAAATTAATTTCTGAGGGAATTTATGAGGGATTTTTGATGATTTTGTGAGAGATTTTTTGAGACATATTTCTATAATAAATGGATTATTTGTAAAAAGAATTGATAAAAAAAAACTCCCTTAAAAATTTTTTTGGAAATTAATTTTGCAAGGGATTTATTTTTCATTAATAAGTTATTAATAAAATTTTTTGATGAAAAAATCCCTTGGAAAATCACTCGCAAAATTAAGTTCTAAGATTTTTCAAGGGATTTTTTGATGATTTTGTGAGGAATTTTTTAAGGGATATTTCTATAATAAATGGCTTATTTATAAAAAAATTGATAAAATTATTTTCTCTAAAATTAATTTTGCGAGGGATTTATTTTTCATAATAAGTTATTAATAAAATTTTTTGATGTAAAAAAACCCTCGGAAAATCACTCACAAAATTAAGTTCCAAGGGATTTTTCAAGGGATTTTTTGATGATTTTGAGAGAGATTTTTTGAGGGATATTTCTATAATAAATGGCTTATTTGTAAAAAAAAATTGATGAAAGAATTCTCTCAAAAAATCCCTCAAAATTTATTTTGCGAGGGATTTTTAAAGGGATTTATTTTTTTAATGAGTTATTAATAAAATTTTTTGATGAAAAAAATCCCTTAAAAAATTCCTCACACCATTAATTTCTGAGGGATTTTATGAGGGATTTTTTTGATGATTTTACGAGGGATTTTTTGAGAGATATTTCTATAATAATTGGGTTATTTATAATAAAAATTGATTAAAAAAATTCCCTTAGAAAATTCCTGAGAAATTAATTTTGCGAGGAATTTTTAGAAGGATTTATTTTTCATTAATAACTTATTAATAAAATTTTTTGATGAAAATCCCTTGCAAAATTAAGTTCCAAAGGATTTTTTGAGGTATTTTCTGATGATTTTTTGAGGGATATTTGGAGAGATATTTCTATAATAAATGGCTTATTTGTAAAAAAATGATAAAAAAATTCACTTGAAAAATCTCTCAAAAATTAATTTTGCGAGAGATTTTCTAAGGGATTTGTTTTCTTTAATGAGTTATTAATAAATTTTTTGATGAAAAAAATCCCTCAAAAAATCACTCAAAAATTAATTTCTGTTCGAGGGATTTTTTTATCAATTTTTTTACAAATAATCCATTTATCATAGAAATATCAAAAAAAATCCCTTAAAAATTAGTTTTGTGAAGGATTTTTCAAGGGATTTATTTTTTTATTAATGAGTTATTAATAAAAAAAATTTGCCTTTAGCTTCCTTTAGAAGTCTTTCTCTTCCTTCTTCTGTAACTTCCAAACATAATGTTACATTATTCTTTTATACAAAAAATGATAAGAGGATATAAAAGTTTCTATGCATTGCTTAAATTTTTAAAAATATTTTAAAAAGAATAACATAATGAATGACTCGCAGCCATCATTTTTAATCTATATTGTAGGTTTTAGTATGTTCTTTTATCAAATTTTTAATTGTTTAAACTTTGTTAGGGACTTTGTGCTATAAAATTAATGATTTTTTTTTGAAGATTTTGATGTTTATGATGGATTAACATAGTCCAAAACTAGAGGTATAAAATTAGCCTAGTAGCCTGCAGTCCGAACCAGTACAAAGTGTGTTATATTTAGCCTAGTGCAAAGTGGACTGTGCTAGGCATGACCCAAGAGCCCACTAGGCATGAGAGGGCTATCTTGTGGCACGTCATGCCTAGCAGATCAGACTAACTTCATGCAATATTTCAAAGCATGTTGGGTTCCCACAATTGATAAGAGGTTGATTATATCGGAACTCTCAATTCTGAGTTTTTTCTCCTTTTTGAGAAAATGATAAGGAGATCCCATTGTTCGCGGTCATTGGTATCAACCTCCAATAATAACTATACCGATCGAGCCACCTAATGCCTACACTGAAGTTTACAAAGTTGTTGATCTCATTTGCAATTGAAGCTCAATTTAATTAGTCAGGCAAAGCTTGAACTTTTCAGCACGTACTTGGCTAAACTTGGCTTGTTAGTAGTCCAATATTGATGATTCCGCACCCAACCTGAAGCTAAATTCTTAGTAGCTGTTGAGCCTAGATATACACTTGTTGATGCCCAATTGCTCTTCTTAACTTGACCTTTTATCTATTAATCAAAAGGTCACAAGAAATAGCTCACCAGAAAATGCTAAACTGGGGAACAACTCTTAAAGTTACCACAACTATTTAATCATGCTCTACAGTTCAACAACGTTACAGTTGCGTGATAGGTTAGGCCTGCCTCCTCTTATAAGAATTGAGGCTCCAGGAAAAGTGGAAAGAAGACAAGGATCTAAGTGCACCCACACCCTTTTAAATAGTCTATGCTGGTTATCTCAAACCGATTTTAAAATATTTACAGAAGCTATACAAGGATCAAATTGCATATCTTACAAAACTTGATTTAACGATTTATATCCATATTAATTTAATAATAAAAATGATTAGAAGATTAAGAAATTGACCTTCTAACGATTAAGTCGAATATCTTGAACTCCAACAACACCACTTTGGAATTCTTTTGTAGGCAATAGAAATGCATTTTAAAATTTTCTAAAATAAACATGCAACTGAAGCAATAAGATATTGGATCTAATCCAATATCAGCCTACAACAGGATCAATATATAAAAATATATATATAAAGTTATAAAAGAAAAGTACATAGATCAAATCTATGTAAAAATAAATAACATAGATCATATCTATGTTTATGGCCTAGTGTCTTAGATCTTATCTAAGTCACCAGTAAATATTGAATCTTTTATCTTTGGATGCTTAACAACTCTTGCAACAGTAAGGCGATGGTAGGTAGTACTTCTACAAGCCACACAAAGGTGTATAACCTCTACAGGTGATCCACACGGTGCTCTGGTCCTGACTCAGAGTGCTAGCTCCTCTTCTAGGCCTCGACAATGAGATTTCTTTTTTTTAACACCAAGGTGCTCTTAGAATTATCAAAATGATGTATCTTCTGAGAAAACATTTTACCCCAGGCTTTATAGCCATAATCCCTTTCATCCTAAAAACTTCTCGTCTCCTTGTCGTTTCCTTTTTAAAGATAAGAAGAACCCTTTATCTTCATTTTCAGTTAAAAACCGAAAAGAAGTTAAGGAGGAAACTCTTCATCTCTGTTAAAAACCAAAAAGGTTAGAAGTTAAGGAATGAGGGGTAATTAAAGAGAGGTCATTAACATCCATTTTAAATTCAAACTTAAAATTTTAAATTCAAAATTCAATCTTCATAGAAATTAAAATTAGTTTAAAATTCAAATTTATAATTCGAATTTAAATGGGTAAAGATGTTAATATTAGGCTTACCTAAATTTGAGTCCAAACCAAATCCTATTTGATTTGACCAAGATGTTCATAGCTCAATCAAATTGAGCTAGCCAGCAATCGTATTACCAATTTAATCCTTCAATTAATTTACTAATATTTAGTTTCTCAATCATCAAGTCAGATAGAATCTCCTATGGTGTGTGACCCCATAGGTTCGAACACTAAGTCGGTAGCACTAGAACACTTCCAATACTAATCGAAGTCGCCATCTAGCAATGATACCCGAAGTCTGTAGAGGCCGAAGGTTGCAAAGCAACAATCAAGAACCTCTGGCATATGGTTACCATATAATTCATCCCTTTGACCATCAATGCTCAAGATGACTTAGGTTTTAACTGCCAACCCTTAATCAGCTCATTCATAAAGTGTCTCAATCTTCATAAGTCCTGTGACTTCTCACAGAGACTATCCTGGCCAAGGTTTTGCTAAATTGAAATACAGTGAAACATTTATTCCAAACTATTTGAAGGGGTCAATCCTATCTTGATCTACACACTACTCCACAAGTACTTTACTGCATCCAGAAACCTTCTATCACTGGATTAAAAATTTAGGTAATCCGACACCAAAGTACAGTAGGTTGCTTGCAAGCTACCATGATGATCTCAGGTCAGAGGGACACTTCTATCCATATCCCTTCGCGAACACTTCTTGGCAGGAGAGTATTCCACAGATTGGTCACGTTCAGTGAAATGTTATACACCTCACCTGCATGTCATACCAGTGTCACCACACTCCTTGGTAAAGAGTACAACCAATCCATATGACATACAAAGACCTTTACTTGATACAAAGTTGTCCTATAACTATATATCATTTGGTCGCGACTATTTTAAGAACCACTCAATAAACCCTCTCTTTATTGAATAGATTATGGTTCTAAGGACTCCATCACAAAAGAATTTATATTGCATCTTTAGATCTTTGAAGGGAAAGAAAGGGGAGAGTAAAAAGAAGTAAAGGGATGGAAGGGAAAGGAAGGAAAAGGAAGGGTTGTTCTTCTTCTCTTGTTTGGAAAGGATGGAAGGAGAAGGAAGAGAAATATCAATTATCTTGTTTGGATAAAGAAGGGAGAAGGAAGGGAAAGAGATATGTGACAATTATAACCTTGAGAATAGGGAACGAACAGTGAGAATGAAAGATTGAATAATAGAAAATGAAGGGATATTTTGGTCTTCTGAAAAAATATGACTTAAACCTTTTTCCCTCCCCGAACTTACCCTCCGATTTTAGGGTTAACAAATTTACCCTTGTTAAGGGGGAAAGAGGGGAAACCAGTTACCCTCCTTCCAAACAAGATAACTTATAACATTTTCCCTCTGTTTCCTTTCCCTCCCCTTTATTCACACCAATCCAACTAAAACCTTTCGATCACCTGGATCTTTTTCAACATTCTCCAAATTATGATAAACACGAGCGGGCATTTCTGATTTGGGTTGAGATCACATAACTGAATAATACATTTTTCCATAAGTATATTAAACAAATTATTATTCATAATTAAAGCTAGGTATTTTTCGTTAACCTCTTTAATTACATCTTTTTCAATAAGTACCATTGATTCTCTAATGAATAATACATTTACGATCTAATCATAATTTGAGCACTCTTATTATTCAAGCCCCGAATCACTTCTTTACGAAGAAATAAATTTCATCTTGTATATTAATATTCTTCGCTATTTATGTTATTATATTTTTAATATACCAAGAATTTGATACTATGTTTCTGTGTCATTGCCAAATATGTCAAAAAATATAATAAAATAAATAGGAGTTTATTATTTACTTAGAATTAAGATCGATTCATATATGACTATCATTGATTAGTTTTGAATGCTATATTTTAATAGTTTATTAGAAATTCATAATTAATCGTGTTTTAGTCTCAAATTATATAAAATGCTTTCATTTCGATAATCCCATTATTAACAATCCAGATGAGATCGTTTCATTCAGAACATAATAAATTGCGCTAGTAATTTTAAATTAAAGATCCTAAGTTTAATTTATAATTATGAATAGATTTAGATTATTTTACTTTAAATATTATCTTCCGTATATCATACTTATATATAATATTTAAAGTCACAATTAAATAATTTAGGAATTTTTGATATTTATAAAGCATCAAAACATGCATGCAAAAATAATATTAAAAAAAATATCTCAAATTAATTAGCAAAATAATACATCTCATTTGTTTATGGGCACATATCCCAATAGTCTAATACTTGCACTTAGACAATTCAAAACTTGCATAATGTCCCTCCAGCTAGGCAAACGTTTCCAATGAAAGGAAGTGAAATTATTTTATTACACAATTTCTCCTTTTGCTAACTTTTTGTATATAATAGTATAAAAATAGCTACATTTCTTAAATTTTTAATTCCCATGACAACCATGATTAAATTTCTTCATTAGTGATCTAAACCATGCTAGAATTTAGTAAAAAAAGAAAATCCTAAGTAGGCCACAAGGCAAACTCCCCTTAAATTTTAGGTTTTCCATGAGCCTATGCATAATAAGTCCATGTCCTCTAAACACCTAACTCATAGGGGGCATTTGGCAGTAAGTAATCTATCCAGATTACCAGTAATTTAAAAGTGACCCAGAGAACTGTGTTTGATACGTGGAATGAAAATCTATTCTGCAGTAGGAATGGGGAAGCCAGATTATACCTCAGGGGAGGTGGCTATCCAGACCGAAGAGAGAAAAAGAAAGGGGGGGACAAAAGGGCCTCGGCCGCGGGGGCAAAAAGAAAAAAGCGGGGGCAAACAAAAGGGGGCGGGGGGCCGCGCAGGGCGCAGCGCCGCGGGAGCGCGGGCTCAGAGCGCCGAAGAAAAAGAAACCAGGGGATGAGCGGCCAGAGAAAAAAAGAGCGAAGAAAAAAAAGAAAACAAAAGGAAAAAGAAAAAAGAGAGGGAGAAGAAAGGGCGAAGGAAAAAAAGGGGGAAAAACAAAAGGGGAAGGACGAGGGGGGAAAGGGAGAAAAAAAGAAAAAAGAAGGAAAAAGGGAAGGAACGGAACGAACGAAAGAAAAAAGGAAAGGAAGGGAAAAAAAGGGGAAGGGGGGAGAAGAGGAAAAAAGGGAAAAAAAGCAAAGGAAGGAAAGAAGGAAAAAGGAAGGAAGGGGAAGGAAGGGAAGAGGCAAAAAGAAAGGAAAAAGAAAGGAAAAGGGGGGAAAAAGGAAGAGAGAGAGAGAGAAAAGAAAGGAGGGGAAAAAGAACGCGGGGAAGGAAGGAAGGAAGGAAGGAAAAAAAAAAAAAAAAAAAGGAAGGCGGAAAAGGAGGGGGAAAAAAAAAAAGAAAAAGGAAAAAAAGAAAGAAGGGGGAAAAGAAAAGAAAAGAGGGAATTTTTTAAATTTTAGATTATTAATATATATAAATATATATATAAGATATAAATTAATTTAATTAAAAAAAAAAAAAAATAAATTAAATAAAAAAATTCATTTTTAAATAAATTAAAAAATAAATTTATTTTTTATATTTAAAAATATTTTTCAATAAATTAAATATTTAATTTATTTTTAATTTATTTTTAAACTAAAAAAATTAATTTTTGTTACTACTTTTTATTAAATTAATTAATTAATTAATTTTTAATTACTATTTTTTATTTAATTTACTTAAAAATTAAAAAAATTAATTATTATTTTAAAAATAAATAAATAAAATAGTATTCTTAGCAATGTCTCCTTGACAATATAATAATTTAAAATTGATAATGTCTAATTACATTACTTTTTAAAATTTAAAAAATAACTAACTTTTTGCTATCAACTAATTGATCCATTCATATTATCGTAATATATCAATTATTCTATTAATCTTAATTAATTTATAATAAATATAAAAATATAATAAATAAATTATGATAATTGAAAGTTTAAGAATAAAATAAATAAATAAATGTTTAAAGATTAAAAATATTTTTTAATCTTAAAAATAATTAAATATAGTATCTTCTACTTATATATAGGAAATTTGATGTTATATGACTGATAATCTGTTTGCAGTAATCATTATTACTGTAACATTATCTGTTTATACCAAACACAGTAATCAATATTACTGGCAATCTATCCAATAATAATCTAACTTGTAGGTAATACACATTGCGATTCAAAATTGCTGGCAATGCATGAAACACAACCATAGTGATTTGTTGGTTTAACAAAACACAAGTTTATCTCTATTAAGAAAGTAATATATCAAATAAATCTTCAATAATTCTATGAGGAAAGCAATTTTATATATTATATATGACATCCTGATCTAAAAACTTCGGTAATATATGCTTCTCCATTATAACCAACACTCCTTAAAAAGTGCATATTTCTTATTTACAAAAAAAAATATTGGTTTATATTTTAGGCTGAAAATGGGCTCGAGTTGGCTCACAGACCATTGAGCTATAGGCTAGGCTCGAACTTAATTGTGTTGAGCCTAGGTTTAAAATTAGAGCTCAAAAAAATTTCAATCCTAACTCAGGCTGTTACTTAGCTGGGCCCAAACTGAACACAAGGAAGGCCCAAACATGGCTTTTAATCAAGTTCGAATTTGGCTCAAATTCAATCTCCAAACCTTACAACATGGTGAGCCTTATAAATTTTATATCCAATTTCCTCTTAACTATGTTAGATTAGCTTTTCATGTCATAACAAATATTCTCAAGTGATTATACGCAATTATTTTAAATGTTATTTAGTTTTTGTGTAAGCATTAAAAACTGAAAATTGCTTTATTGGCCCAGTTTTGGTCCAAACAGGTTGTTACGCGTTAGCCCGATTAGATTTTGGATTGGACTTGGGCCTTAGCTAAGGTTAGGCTTAGACCTAGCTTCTAAAAAGTTCAGCACCTTAAAAAAAAAATTTAGATTAGGCTCAAGCTAGAGCATAGCCTAACCCAACTCGACCCACTTTCAATCCGGATACCTATAAGCAATGAGAACTAAAAGGTATCCATAAAAGAAAACCTCACCCTGGCCATGTTTTAAATGGGTTGATATCTTTTTTTTAACAGATTTAGTTGTTCTACCAAGGAAGATTGACTCTAGTTGAGAGTACACAAAAATGGATTTCGATATTATGTTTATGCAATCACAAATATATCCTTTACTATGAAAGAAATCCAAATTAATTTATAGAGATAAAACTAAAAAGATGGGGCAAAATTATAAACTCATTCCTCTTTCCCTCCTTACCCTCTAATTTAAAGGGTAAACAAATTTAACCATTTGAGGAATGAAGGAAAATAAGTAACTCCATTCATTTCCTCCTCCTTCCAAACAAGGATCTTTAAGATTATTTCCCTCCCTTCCCCTCTTCTCTCCTACATTAACCTCCATCCAGCTAGACGCATAGGCTTTCACATCTCTTTAAAATAGCAGTCATGGTGAAGTTTTTTAGAGAAATTAGAACTAATGAATAGAACATGGGTTAAGAAAAAATAGACTCTTTGTTCCAGAAAGTCAAAATTGTTTCACAAAGACACCGTGCTGGTTTATGTCCTCCCCAAAAGTGAGAACTATGTTTATGTTAGTAAATAGTGTATACAAATATGATCACTAGACATGGACTTTAAAATGACCCTATAATGTCAAGATGCAATTCAAAATATAGAGGAGTAGGCTGCGTTTGATTTTTAAAAATATTTTTTATTTTTAATTTCTAAACATAGTTTTCATTTTTCTTGTTTGATCTCTAGAAAATGTGTTTGATATGTAAAAAAAAATTCTCTTCCATATTTTCATTAAAAATAATATTTTAAAAGATTAATTTAAAAATTAAAGAAAATATCGATAACTTTTATGATACAATAATATCATTCAATTTAAGGACCTAAAACCCATAAATACTTCTCACTGTACTCTTTGTTGTCATTGAGATTAATAGAATTGTTATTTTGAAATTCTTCTTAGATTCTTGTATCATGTACTTTAAAATTTTTGGTACAATACTATATTTCAAAAGAGGATACCATCATGAGGTGGAGAACATTCTATCTCGGTCCTGCAAGATTAGAGATATGAGGCCAAAAGATCATTATAAAGGGAAGGTATGAAAACTCCTAGTGATCTCTATCTTCAGAATTTATCTATTTTTAAATTATTTATCTTTTTGCTCTTAATTTTATCTCTAGTTGTGGTTTTTATACTTTCTTTTAGTGATATCCTTGTTGCTAGTTTTTCCTATAATTCTTTTTTAACTATGCTACAATGATCTTGGCAGGTTAAGGTATTTCACTAGGTTCCATAGTTGCTTCAAGTTGTAGATTCTCCAAGCCATCTTTAATGCCACTATTTAAAAATACCTATTAATCAACAATGTATTGAAAAATCAAGTAAAAACAAACCTTCTTAGCTCTAGAGGTTCGTTTGTTTCATTTGCTTGAGTTAGGTTGATTCCTTTATCTTTTGTGGTCCATTAGTAGTTAAACAATTTGAATAAAAAAATCATGAAATGCTATAGCTATAATTTGTTTTATTTGGATTATTTGAGAACTAAGCCAAACAACCTCTTTTATTCTACACTAATTCCAAAAGTTGCTAATTGATTGTGCTTCAAAGATGTCTTCGATAAAGATTACATGTTTTATATTGATTAGCGAAAAACTATGTCTCAATAAATGCAGTGCTATAAGTATCATTTTAAATCACATTTTTCTATAGCTAATGGATTAACAAGCAACTCATAGCTTTCTCATGAAGTACAAAAGATGGTACTATGTAGGCACATAGATAAAAGTTTATAATTCAATGACAATGTGTGGATGAATATTGATATGTTCATAGGTTTGAATATGACAAGTTATGTTTAACAAGGAAACTAGTTGTTCTATATCAAACTCTTGTTGTGAGCCATGTGCAGTGTCCACACCCTATATCATAGAAGGGAGATCATAGTCCTTAATAGCATGTTAACTTAGATGAATTTTTTTACTATTATTTATATTTATTTTTGTGGAACAAGTGAAATTATTTTGTCAAAGTTTAAGCTTTATCCCCATATTGGCCTTTTCTTTTAGATAAAGTTATGAGCCCCTCTTACATTATCTAAGTATGCTTCTTCTTTTTTTATTCATGACACCTGAAGATAGAAATGCCTTGAGTGGTTATCAACATCGAGTAATGCTTATTTGATGCCCTAAACAAATCAGCTAGAGAGTAATACTCCCATAATTGAGAATCAATGCTCCTTTAATTATGGAATAATGTTTGAGGTTTTGATTCTTTAGTAGCATCATGGCACTCCCAGTATGCACTTTGAAGTGCTAGTCTTGTTTGGATCATCATTTGAATTAGGTGAATTGCCATTGATAAGACTAGAATGAATCATCTTTAAAGGAAGCAATGCTTTCATAATGAAGAAGCAATGCTCTTGGCAAGGAAATAAAGCAATGTTCTAGATCTTCAATATCTTGAAGGAGCAATGCTCCTAGCAAAGATCATGGAGCAATGCTCTAGGGCTTTAACTTTGGGAAAGTAGTACTTCCATAATGAAGGAATAATGCTTCAGGTCTTCAGCCTTGAAGAAGTTATGAAGCAATGCTTCAGGTCTTCTGCCTTAAGGTAGCAATGTAGTAGTGCTCTCTATCTTCGACCTTAATGTAGCAATAGAGTAATGCTTTAGGTCTTCAGTAATGGAAGAAGCAACACTTCTGAAAATTTATTACTTGGGTATTGGGCTTGAGAAGGATTTGGGCTGCCATAGGTTACTTAAGTGCCTTTGGAACAATGCTTTATATAGTATATTAGGATTAGAAGATGTAGCATGGCCTGCATCGAGCGTGGTGATTCGCCCGTGCACGAGCTTGTGCCAGAAGATTCGCTCTTGGGTCTTACATCGCAGGTGCGCGAGCCCACGTGCAGGCGAATCACAGTGCCCGATTTAGGCCATGCTACACTAGAGCGATGTACAAAGACTTTTTCTTGAAACCTTATTCTAAAGGCTCAGGCTCTAGGCTTTAGAGGTGTTGGGCCATTATAGACTGTTTCAGGCCTTTGGAGCAATGCTCCATGCAATAGACTTGGCTCAAAAGCCCATTTGTAAGCCTTAGACCTTGGTTTTAAGGGTTTTTGTTAGGCCATAGGGAAAAGACTTTGTGCACCAGCCTTTGGTTTATAAAGCGCGCACTGAACGCGTGGATTGGCCATGCACCCATGTCACCATGCATGCCGCGGCGTAATGGACCATGGCGCACCGCATGCGCAGCCAATCTGCGCACCCGTTGCGCGCTTTGTGCATCAGAGATCGATGCACAAAGACTTTTCCTAGGCCATAGTATGCTGCTTTAGCTCCATGTGTAGGACCGGGTATGGAGGTCCATTGTGAGGACTTGGGCATTGGGCCCATAGGAGATGTTAGGTCACTATAGCTTGCTTTAGTCCTTGGAGTCATGCTCCTTGCATATTACTAGGCTTGGATGCCTATTTTGAAGACTTAGGCACTAGGACAAGCAATGCTCTTAGCAATAGACTTGCTTGAAAGCCCATTTGTAAGACTCTGGCCTTGAGTTTGAGGGTTTTTATTAGGCCATAGTATGCTGCTTTAGCTCCATGTGAAGGATCGGGTATGGGATCCATTATGACGACTTGGGCATTGGGCTTATGGGAGATGTTGGGTTATTATAGCTTACTTTGGACCTTGGAGTAAGGAAAAGTTTTTGTACATCGCCCTGGTGTAGCATGGCCTACACCAGGCGCGGTGATTCGCTCGTGTATAGGCCCATGCGCCTATAGTGTGGGATCCACGAGCGGCCCTTTCAGCATGGGCCCGTGCGCGGGCGAATCACTGCATCTGGTACAGGCCATGCTGCACCGGAGGTGGTGTATAAAGGCTTTTCCTTGGAGTAATGCTCCTTACAAATTACTAGGCTTGGATGCCTATTATGAAGATTTGGGCACTAGGTTGAGCATATGAGGAATCAACTACTATAGACTATAGGGCTTGAGTTCATGGTCACCTAACTCGTGGCAGCATGAGTTGTTATGGACAACTTCAAGTCTTTAGATTTGTGCATGTGAAGACAAGGCCTAGAAGGCTATTTTTGAAGATTTGGCTCTAGACTCAAGAGGCTTTGGACCATTGCGGGGTGCTTAAGGGTTTGATCCATGGTCGCTTGGCTTGCGGCAGCACGGATTGCTAGAGGCTACATTTGTACTTGAGTCCATGGTCGCTGGGGTTGTGGGCTACTTTAGAGCTTGAGTTCGTGGATGAGTAGAGGACTACCACTTGTCATCAACAGGCTTGAGTTTGGAGGAGTTCTTTCAAAGGAAGAAACCTGGAGACAATTATCCCGTAACAGGTTGATGGAGATTGTCTTCCTCTGAACAAACCTCAGCTACCAGGGTCTCAGGGACACCACAATGAGAAGATTCTACACTGCTCAAGAGCGAGGGAGGCTTGAATCTCTTTAGGAATTAGGATAGTGTTTCGATGGAGTGCCCTTGATTGAGTCCTCCATGGGTCTATATAAACTCCTGGTGCCATGTTCAAAGCCCTAAACACCCTTGATTTCAACCCATGACACTGAATACTTTTAGAGAACTTGAATGCTTGAAGGAAAGATGCATCATTTATGCTGAAAATTTCTGACATACTTTGTGTCCACCAATTGGTTGACTTGTGGGCACGCTTCAGGACACCAATCATGGCCCAAATTAACAAAAGAAATGGTTGAGACATCAATCACAGCTTGAGGAGGCTTAGAGGGCTGGGATTTAATCTAAATGGGTGTGAAAAGAGAGTAGATACAGAAAGTGCCAATGTCTTCATGTGTTGAATGGATATGGACACATTATAGGCATGCATTATCATTTTCTTGATAGTGTAAGGCATCTATTGGGCACTTTAGGTGGTCCTCAATAGCTGGAGTCATGAGAGGACTTTCCTAGGGTCTAAATGAAGGAAGAGTTCTAGCAAAGAAGGTATACAAGTACTGCCCTCTCGCCAAAATGCATGATGGATGTGCATTGGAGGAGCCCACTTGATTTGGTGCATTATGAGTGATATCCATGCATGGTTAGGCAATGTGAGATGTCCAGCTATGCTTACCCAGCAGGTCATAAAACTTTAAATGGATAAGAAAGGCCCTTGTGAGACTCCAAAAAGGAAGAAAAGCTAGCCTAGGATGCATCTTTGTTCCTAAAGAGACCAAGATGCCAATGGTACTTTTAGGCACCTAATATAGAGAGTCTACCTTTTCTGTATCCTTGGAAATGTCGTTACTGGTTGGGGATCTCAAGAGAGCCTTGTTATTATTCCATTAAAAGAGGAATTGCAATCAGGTAAGGTGAATGGAGACTACTCTCTTACTTGGACGCATGTGAAGATGGATACACATGAGAGTCCATGTGGGGGCACAATGCCAAGGGGTTTCTATGTTATGGGGCTCTTTGTGAAGAGTTTCCATGTTGCGAGAGACTATTATGGAAGCTTGAGCTGGTGAGGGGGAAATGTGGGCATGAAAAGCAGACCTTTGTGCGTAAAGATACTAAGGTGTGCACAATGCATGGTCTTCGGGCCTATGAGGAGTCTTCCGGCTAAATGGAGGAGGCTTTTGAGGCATAGGATCACTACCATAGGACATATCTGCCATTTTGAGCGCCCTTGATAGTGTGGGTCCTCCTAGTTATGTGTAGAGTTTGGTGCACAAGATCGAGTCTGCACTTTATTCTTCCTTCTTTGGCTGCATGGCCTAAGTTAGGAGCCCAAGGCTAGATTTGGATTGAACCAACTTAGATTGAACTTGATCCAGCTTAAAATATATTTAGCATGAGAAATAATTAGGCCAGGTTCCAGGGAGACTAGGCCGACCGCCTTAACCATGCTACTGGACTTGACCCAAACTCATAAGGGTTAGACCTGGTATGTAACATGGGTTTAAAAATTAAGCCATGTGGATGACAATAAGTTAGATTCAATCTGGTTTATTAAGATTAAAATCAAGTTATGTTAGAAGATTGAGCCAAAATGCTAAATCTTACCCAATTCATGAAAATTAACTTCAATTATCACTTGAATGTTGAAAAATTGGTCCGGCAACTGAGTCATATTGCTGGATCTAAGCCAATTCTTAGAAGCTGAGCTCAATTGATGGCTATTCATTTGGACTCAAGCTAAATGATTAAGATGACACATTGAATTTTGATCCGCTTTGCTATAATTGGTCCTAATCAGGTTGGATAACCAAGCTAGAGGGTTAAATTTGACCTAGCTCATGGAGATTAGACCCACTCAAGTCAGATGATTGAGGCAAATATTGAATTTGACATGACTCATGGGGTCTAGATCCAATCAAGCTAGGTGGTTGAGTCAGACTGTTGGATTTGACTTAACTTATGGAAATTAGAGGCCAATTAGAGATTGGATGCTAGAATAGGGTCAGGTTGCTAGACTGAAATATTGCATTTGTACTGATTGTTGAGAATTAAGCCTAATTGTGATTGAATACTACCAATTTAGTCATGTTGCTAGATCAGAATGTTGCATTTGTTAAAAAATTGAGCCTAATTGCTCGTAATTAAGCCCATCTATTGAACTTAAGAGCTGAATTAGATCCAGTTATTGATAACCAATCCACTGGTTGAGCCTAAGCATTGAAATAG
Organism: Calamus simplicifolius; assembly: GCA_900491605.1. Taxonomy (NCBI): domain Eukaryota; kingdom Viridiplantae; phylum Streptophyta; class Magnoliopsida; order Arecales; family Arecaceae; genus Calamus; species Calamus simplicifolius. Next base: position 139,567 of record UESW01001397.1, read on the forward strand.
ACCTAAATGGTGGTTTTTTTTTTTTTTTTTTTGGTACAGATGGGTAATTGCACCACTCTAGAGTGGGTCATACCCGATATATCAAAGTACAATAATTGAGAAAGGATCGAAGGACAAGGGTCGCCCTATTTTCAACTCTAGCTACCCGAATGAGAGGCCATCCTGGCAGCAATCTAGTCAGCCACTGCATTGGCTTTGCGATAGACATGACAAATCTGGATATTAGAAACTTCCAAAATCATAGATCGAATGTTGCACAGTAAGGGGATAGTCGGTATATGGGAACTGGGCTCCTACCGGATCCAGCGAATGACAGTGATGGAATCGCCTTCAATAATAAGACTGCGGGCACCCAGGATCCGAACAGCATAGGAAATACCTACCCATGCCACATACAGTTCGGCTAGAGGCACCGTGACATCAAGCAAACCAAACCCTTCCCCTGCCAACATCATGCCATCCGCATCACGAATAACAAAAGCCGATCCGGCACATCTGCCACGGACACTCCCATCAAAGTTTATTTTAACAAACTCTAGAGGAGGGCTCCCAAGAGATATAAACCGTACGCTGGTTCGCTACCACAGCAGCAGGGAAGACCCAGTGGCCAGGGTTCGCAGAATCAAGAAACCCATGATGGGAAATATACTAAGTATAAAGGGAGACAGCCGCCCTAAAAACCCTACCAGGGGAAAGTCTCACGTTCGAAAACAGAATCTAATTCCGAGATAACCATATCTGATAAGTTGTATAAGCCCACAAAGGACCCCGCTGATGGGTTCCCCTTCCCCGACCTTGCTTCAACAATCTCAAAAAAGAGCTTTGGTGAGATCCAGAATCCGACAGCCAAGGACAGGTACCAGAGATCTGCCAAATCTGACTCGCCCTAGCACAGTCGAATATAACATGATTTGTCATTTCCTCCTCAATACCACACACTGGACACATTGGCAGAATACTCATCCCTCTCCCGGATAGAAGTGAGCAGGTAGGAAGAATATCTCGAGCCACCTTCCATATAAAAAGTCTCACTCTAGGGTGAACAAGCAGATGCCAAACCCAATTCAACTCCATTGGTACCTGAGGGTGTGGTCTGTAAATAGGCAGTAGGTCCCCCATGGGAGCATGGGACAAGTAAGATCTCCTCCAAACACTGGTATCAATAATAGCACCCGGAGGGAGAGGGATAGAAAGAATACGCCGACAGAGATCATTCCCAAAAGAACTGGACAACCGAGAGGACGACCATCCAGAACGATCCGGAAAAATAAAATCACTGACCTGCATACCCTCAGATATGTCAGAAGACACAAAAGTCGGCCAGCAAGACAAGGAAAAGTCAGCAATCCATGTGTCGTGACTGACGTCCACCAATGTTCCATCACCAATCATCCATGAGGTACTATGCAGAATAGTCAGAGCATAATGACAGACCTCTTTCCAGAAAAAGGAATGCCCCCGGTTATACTGAAAAGGAATGGACGGGATCTAGCTACCATACTTGGCACACATGAAGGAACTCCGTAAACAATGCAGATCGAGCAGGAACCGAGAGGCATGCTTGGTAGTCAACGCATGTCTTCTAACAGACAACGATTGGATCCCAAGCCCATCCTCAGTCGTAGGCAAGCAGACAGTGTCCCAATCGACAAGATGAACACCGCGGCCCTTCTACATCGATGCCCAGAGGAAATCCTGGAAGTATCTCTCAATCTGCCGCAAACAGGCTAGAGGAATAGCAGTATTAGCCAAAAGATACCTGGGCATCGAAGATAACATAGAGCGGATAAAAGTAATCTGCACCATCATAGAAAGTCCAGAAACCTGCCAACCATCCAGCCGATCATGGATCCGCCTTACAAAAAAACTGAAATCCGAACACCATGGCCGTCTCCCGATAATTGGAATCCCCAAATAGGACAACCGATCGGACTGAGCAGGAATGCCCATCATACGAGAAATAGACCTCTTCAGAGTAGGGGACGTCCTCGGGCTAAAGCATATCAAAAATTTGCTAAGATTAACTCTCTAACCCGAAGCACAACAATAGGAGTGAAGAATGGCCGTAAAGGTAGTGGCATTACCAATAGAAGCCTTCCCTAGCAGGAGATAGTCATCAGTGAAAAGTAAGTGGGACAATGAAGGACCAAGGGGGCCAGCTGAATATGGGTGGAGAGCTGAAGTCTGCATAGCCATGGAAAGATCCCGGGATAAAGCATCAGCAGAGAGGATGAATAAAAATGGAGAAAGAGGACATCCCTGTCTCAGACCAACCTCTGAGTGAAAGAACTCCGTCTGACCCCCATTAATAAGAAGAGAAAAAGACGACCTCTGGATACACTCCATCACCCAAGCAGCAAAAGCTTCATGGAAACCAAACTCCTGAACCATACGGTGCAGAAAGTCCCATCTCAGTCTGTCATAAGCTCTCTCTATATCGAGCTTAATAGCCATGAGGCACTGACTTCTAGAAGCTCTTTGAAGGTCATGCATAAACTCCTGAGCCAACAGGGCATTATCCGTGATACTGCGCCCCCTAAGAAAAGCACCCTGCTCCTGGAAAATGAGATGAGGGATCACCGAAGCCATCCGGCCTACCAAAAGCCGAGCACAAATCTTATATAATGTGGAGCACAGACTGATTGGCCGAAAATGCTGGGGAGAGGAAGCGTCAGGGCGTTTGGGCACCAGGGTAACAAGAGTCCGCTTCTAATCAGAAGGCATATGATTAGACAAAAACACAGTGTGAATAGCCTAGACGACGTCCGGACCAACAATACTCCAATAATGACGAAAAAATAACGGAGGGTACGCATCAGGGCCAGGGGCCTTATCGGGCCCCAAGTCCCATAAAGCAAGGCGAATATCCTTCGTAGAGAAGGGCCTGATTAGAGTATCATTCTCCACATCAGAGATCTTGTAGGAAAGCAGAACAGGAGGAACATGGACCCCATCTCCAGACAACTTGGTCCACCTGGATTGGAAGAAACTAAAAAACATATCCCTGATCCCCTGAGGGTCTTCCTCCAAGTGACCCTCATCATCAACTAAACACCTGATGCAATTAGCCGACCGCCGGCATAAAGTAGCCTGATGAAAGAACCTCGTATTGCGGTCCCCTTCTTTAATCCACTGAATACGAGACCTTTGCCACCAATAGGTCTCCTGCTGCAACATAAGAGAATGGTGGATGGCCAAAGTAGATCTGAGGGTGGACACCTCCGAGTTGAGAAGAAATCCCTCCTAATCCTCCTTGGTTTGCAGAGAAGAAATAATAAACTCCGCCTGTTCAACTTGCCTCATAATGTCCCCGACCTCCCTCCTATACCAGCTAGAGAGCCTACGGCTTGCTAGAAGCAGCCATCTAGAAAGTATGTAAGAGGCACTCCCCCTGACCGGCATCCGCCAAACTTAAGAAATGATGTGCCTAGCAGAGGAATAAAAAGTCCAAAATTTCTCAAATTTAAACTGTTTAGACCACTGAAGGGTCACATCAGTAGAGATGAGGATGGGACAATGATCAAAGCCAATTCTGGACAAATGAGTGACAGTAGTAGAAGGAAAGAGTTGTAACTAATTGGCAGAAGCCAAGGCCATGTCCAGTCTTTCCCAAACTCTAGCAGATCCCTGGTGGTTATTGCACCAGGTAAACTGGGATCCAACAAACCCCAAATCCAAAAGACTGGCCGAGGAGATGAAATTCCTGAACTCAACGATGTCCGGAGAACTAACAAACTATCTATTCCCTCTTCTCATAGGCCCCCACAATACAATTGAAATCACCTACAAGGAGGGAAGGAAAACCCTGGCTAAGAAGGGAGAGGATCTCATCCCAAAGCACACGACAAGCTCTAAAGTCGGTGCTGGCATAAATCCCTGAGAGAAGCCAAGGAGCAGAGGCCCCTTCCGAAACAACCAAAGCCACCTGCTGGCCACACCCATGGAAGGCGTCCACTCTAACTTTTTTCGGTCTCCATAACACCAAAATACCTTCTGAGAGACCGACCAACTCCACGGCATAAGAGTCCCACAGTCTAGAGATTTAAGCCAAGCCAAACTATCCCCAGAAAGGTGAGCTTCCATTAGGATACAGATATCAAAGGCATGTAACTGCTGAAGCCTCCCAAAGGAGGACCGAAACGAGGGTTCTAGGGCCCCTCGTACATTCCAAGCTAGAATCTTCATTTAGAATTTAGAGAGGGAGGGAGACCATCAGTGCCCCCCATAACCTGCTCACAAGGTGATCCTTAAGTAACAGGGGACCCTCAGATCCCTGACCACTATACTCATCCACCCGGGATGAATCCATAGGCTCGGCTAAACCATCTTTCTGAATGGCTTCCTTGAGAAGGGCAACCACCACCTCGTGGTCCTGACCAACCAACGGGGCCGACTGGGGTAACACTAAGGTAGACCCAAGTGCCAAACCGTCTCTGCGGCGGGCTTTCTACAGTCTCTGCCCGATTAGGCCCTCCGAATTCCTAGGAGAGTCGAACGATGCCGAGAAGGTAAAAGACCCATTATGTTTAGCTTTTCCCCTAGCTGGGCCTTTCCCTTTTGCCTTAGAGGCCTTGGAGGTAATCCGCTGCGACTGAGTCTCGACAGGCTGAGCCCGCTTAGATGGGCCATATAAGCCATCACCACGGGCCAGAGAGTGAGAGGTCCCCAAGCTCGGACCCCTAGACCCAAAAGGGTTAGAGACATTAGTCCCTGAGTTCTCAAAGAACAGAGGGACAGAGACTAAGGATGTCTCAGAACCCAGGGGGCCCCCTTCCACTCCAACCGGCACACAAGCCTCAAACCGGCACGTTGCACCCAAAGACTGAAGCGGTGAACTCAAGGGGCCAGAGGAGACGAGCTGCATTGGGACCTGAATCATAGACTTCTCAGGTTCCACCACAGCTAACAGATACAGGTCAGCATCAACCTCCGGCTCTCTGGATCCAGACCGGCCCGTAGCCTCTCTAGACATAGGAGCAATCTTTAGAAAAGGAGGAGATGGACTCAGTGGAGCAACAGCAGAGGATGACCCCCGACCACCCTGCCTCCGAGCCACCTTCTTAGGAACTTGCCAGTCATCCTTTAAAACAGGGGAGGGAGGGGCTGCCTTAACTAGAGCAGGGGTCCTGAGAGGGTTAGACAGTTGCACAGGGGGGAGCTTCCTTCTCCTCAGTGCTGCCATCCATGGCCCAAACCAAAGACCCGAAGATGAAGATGGGGAATCTGACACCACTCCGCAGTCCCCTGATAAATGTAAGGAACCACACCCACTACAGATTCCATCTAGATTCTCATAAACAAATGGCTGCCAGAAAGGAGAACCAGCCCCTCTATTTCGAACACCAGGGCAGAGAGGCTTGCTAAGATCAATCCGGAGACAAGCACGAGCGAAACCACACCATCTCCGATTCATGGTCGATTCATCAAAGAACTGAAATTCCTCGGCCACATAGAGAATCAAAGCGAGGATGTCCTCCGTCCAAAACTCAATGGGAAGCAGCGGCTGACTGACCCAAAGAAGAGCTTGGAGGAGAGAACTTTCCGATGGGATGAACTCTGACTGCCACTGTGACATAGCAATGGGTTAGCCATTAACCACCCAAGGTCTTCCAAGGATCAGATCCATGGCCTGAGAATTGGGTTTTTGAATTTTGCATTACTACCTGAATCAACCCAAGGCGATCCATTCAAAAAGCTACTTTGAAAGAATTTCCATCACAAGTGATCTGCCTCTTATCACTGTTGCTTGCTGACACTTTATGATAGACATTGATGAATAAATCACCTCAAGAAATTTATCTATGGCATAATGTATGACTTACAATTAGCACAACATGGCATGTATGTTGATTGGTTAAGGTTGTCTTAGTCACATAAGCAATTATCTATGGTGGTGATAAAGCAAACATGGGTGAGACTTAGTAGAGCTATAGCTCTATGAGAGTTAGCTTAGTACAAATTTTTGAAGTGTCATCTTGATATAGACCTTGTTAACCCTTTTTATGTAATTCAGAGCTAAGAAGAATGTTTCTCTATCATTCATGAAGCCAATATAAAGTGAGTGTGAGAGCTTCATTTTGCATTGTTGAGAGTGAGCAAAAGAAGACTCAAGTTAAGTCCTTGAGATGTAGTTAACTAAGACCCATATGATGTTTTGAGTAAAGATATATACTTTGTGAAATAGACAAACTCAGTTATAGCCAGTATTTCATATTGTATGAGATGGCGATCATTTAGAAAGTGACTGAGATGATAAGTTGGATCTCAAGGTACTCTATATGACTTTTGACTATGTCATATGGTAAAGAGTTAAAGATATATTATTGGGAAATCAATTAACTTGGATCCAAGTAATATTAAGGCGAAAGAAGGATAACTTTGGAGTTATGCCACTTAGTTTTATTTGCCAACTAACCGCTTATGCCATCTAATAAGATTGGAAATAATTATGGAGACATATGAAGTTAAATAGGAGTTAACCATGGATCTCTTGAGGAATTGAGAGATGGATGATGTACTATAACTAAATAAGTGTAGGGCACAATAATACACCATATTCACTTTGTTTTATTATTTTAAGGGTTGATGCCTCTCTCTAGGCCTAAATGGGCTTCATACTTGGAGCTATTAAGTGTAGGTGCATTCAATGATCGCGTGACCCATGTAAATGAATTGAGATTAGGATTTGGCAACATGATAGGGCATCTAGTTTGTATAATTTGATGTTGTAGGTATATCCACATTTGCGTAATTGTATATCCATGACACTTGAAATAAAATAGACAATCTAATGAGAGATTTCACTAAAGGATGGTACATACCTAGTTTTAATAAAATGACTCACTCATAGGTAAAAGTGACGTTGAACAAAAATGACTCTATTCAAAAGTTTATCAATTTGAAAATGTCATTAAAATTTTTAAAGAATGATTTTCTATTAGAAAATACAATCTTTCACTACTAGAAAAGTATGATTTAACGAGGAATTTTATCGAGGGAAAGAATCCCTCGCAATTCTGAGAAATTTTTTGATAAAAAATATAAATTATAAAATTTTCCAGCAAAAAATATTTTCTTGCAAAATCCATCACAAAATTAATTTTGCAAGGAATTTTTCGAGGGATATTTCTAACATAAATGGGTTCTTTGTAAAAAAAAATTTGATAAAAAGAATCCCTCGAAAAATCCCTCAGAAATTAATTTTATGAGAGATTTTTGAGGGACTTATTTTTTCATTAATGAGTTATTAATAAAATTTTTTTATGAAAAAAATTCCTTTGAAAATCCCATGCAAAATAAATTCTGAGGGATTTTGCAAGGGATTTTTTTAACAATTTTGTGAGGGATATTTAATTAATAAATGGCTTATTTGTAAAAAAAATTGAATCAAAAAATCCCTCAAAAATTAATTTTGCGAGGAATTTTGTAAGGGAATTTTTTTCATTAATGAGCTATTAATAAAAATTTTTAATAAAAAAATCCCTTAAAAAATCACTTGCAAAATTAATTTTTGAGGGATTTTTTGAGGGATTTTTAATGATTTTGTGAGAAATTTTTCGAGGGATATTTGTATAATAAATGGCTTATTTGTAAAAAAAATAATAAAAAAATCTCTAAGAAAATACCTTGAAAAGTAATTTTGCGAGGGATTTTTTGAGAGATTTATTTTCCATTAATGAGTTATTAATAAATTTTTTTGATAAAAATAATCCTTTGGACAAATCCCTCACAAAATTTTGTTCCGAGGGATTTTTAAGGGATTTTTTAATGTTTTTGCAAGAAATTTTTCAAGGGATATTTCTATAATAAATGGCTTATTTGAAAAAAAATTGATAAAAAAATCCCTCAAAAATTAATTTTTTGAGGGATTTATTTTTCGTTAATGAGGTATTAATAATTTTTTTGATTAAAAAAATCCCTCAAAAAATTCTTCATAAAATTAATTTCTAAGGGATTTTGTGAGGGATTTTATGATGATTTTGCGAGAGATTTTTTGAGGCATATTTCTATAATAAATGGCTTATTTGTAAAAAGAATTGATAAAAAAATCCCTCAATTTTTTTTTGAAAATTAATTTTGCGAGGGATTTGTTTTTCATTAATAAGTTATTAATAAAATTTTTTGATGAAAAAATCCCTTGGAAAATACCTCGCAAAATTAAGTTCTAAGAGATTTTTCAATTGATTTTTTGATGATTTTGTGTGAGATTTTTTGAGGGATATTTCTATAATAAATGTCTTATTTATAAAAAAAATTGATAAAAATATTTTCTCAGAAAATCCCTCAAAAATTAATTTTGCGAGGGATTTGTTTTTCATAATAAGTTATTAATAAAATTTTTTGATGTAAAAAAACCCTCAGAAAATCACTCGCAAAATTAAGTACGAGGGATTTTTCAAGTGATTTTTTGATGATTTTGTGAGAGATTTTTCTAGGGATATTTCTATAATAAATGGCTTATTTTTAAAAAAATTGATAAAAGAATTCTCTCAAAAAATTTCTCAAAAATTAATTTTACAAGAGATTTTTAGAGGGATTTATTTTTTTTAATGAGTTATTAATAAAATTTTTTGATGAAAAAAATCCCTTAAAAAATTTCTCACAAAATTAATTTCTGAGAGATTTTATGAGGGATTTTATGATGATTTTATGAGGGATTTTTTGAGAGATATTTCTATAATAATTATCTTATTTATAATAAAAATTGATAAAAAAAATTTCTTAGAAAATTTTTGAGAAATTAATTTTGCGAGGGATTTTTTGAGGGATTTATTTTTCATTAATAACTTATTAATAAAATTTTTTGATGAAAAAAATCAATCGAAAAATCCCTTACAAAATTAAGTTCCAAAGGATTTTTTGATGGATTTTTCTGATGATTTTGTGAGGGATATTTGGAGAGATATTTCTATAATAAATGGCTTATTTGTAAAAAAATGATAAAAAAATTCACCCAAAAAATCTCTCAAAAATTAATTTTGTGAGAGATTATCTGAGGGATTTGTTTTTCATTAACGAGTTATTAATAAAATTTTTTGATGAAAAAAAAATCCCTTAAAAAATCACTCAAAAATTAATTTCCATTCGAGGGATTTTTTTATCAATTTTTTTACAAATAATCCATTTATTATAGAAATATCAAAAAAATCCCTTAAAAATTTGTTTTACGAAGGATTTTCTGAGGGATTTGTTTTTTATTAATGAGTTATTAATAAAATTTTTTAATAAAAAAATCCCTTGAAAAATCCCTTAGAAATTAATTTCCAATGGATTTTGTGAGGAATTTTTTTATCAATTTTTTTATAAATATTTATTATAGAAATATCCCTCATAAGATTATCAAAAAAATCTCTCAAAAAATTCCTCAAAAATTAATTTTGTGACGGATTTTCTAAAGAAATTTTTCATCAAAAATTTTATTAATAACTCATTAATGAAAAACAAATTACTCAAAAAATCCCTGACAAAATTAATTTATGAGAGATTTTTTTAGAAATTTTATTATTTTTTTTATAGATAAGCAATTTATTATAGAAATATCCCTCAGAAAATCTTTTGCAATATCATCAAAAAAATCCCTCGAAACTTAATTTTGCGAGGGCCTTTTTGAGGAATTATTTTCATCAAAAAATTTTATTAATAACTCATTAATGAAAAATAAATCCCTCAAAAAATTCCTCACATAATTAATTTTTAAGGGATTTTCTGATGGATTTTTTATCAATTTTTTTACAAATAAGCTATTTATTATAAAAATATTCCTCGTAAAATCCCTCACAAAATCACCAAAAAATTTCTCAAAAAATCCCTCAAAAATTAATTTTGCGAGGGATTTTTTGAGGGATATTTTTCATCAAAATTTTTTACTAAGGACTCATTAATGAAAAATAAATCCCTCAGGAAATCCCTTGCAAAATTAATTTTCGAGAGATTTTTTGAGAGATTTTTTTTATAAACCCTATTAAGTTGTTTCGGTCAACTCAGTTTGCTAGGTTGTGGCAAATAACAAAGGTTGTATAGTATTTAAGATTATAGGATAACAACTCGAAAATTTCTATCTCTTGCTTCATGTTAAAGATGGTTGCAATTACAAAGGTTAAGGTTTTATGTAATATAGGATAAAAGATTTGATTTCATTACATAAATTAGATAAAAGATAACATGCTATATAATAAAAAAAAAATTATGCGTAGTAAAAAAGTGACAAATAGGCAATCAATTGTTTGAGTTAGACCAATCTCATTTAAGCCTAACGACCCAACTTGACTTATTTCAAGATTGCTAGGCCCACTAACCTTCCCTCTCTCTTTTTGCCGCCAGCCCTTGTTCGCTCCCTCGGACGCCACCTACTCTCTCCTCCTCCACCGCCTCTCCGACGCCTTCGGCCAAACGCAAGACTCCATTAGGGATTTTTCTCCAATAACACTCGCTCGCATTTTAGGGAGGCAGCGAGAGGGGAATGCCCGTTGGAGAGATTGGAAATCAAGCTCGGGGATTGGAATCATCGGCAGGGGAGGCAGCGAAAGGTGAGTTCTTGATTCGATCGGAGGTCATCACGGTGCTTCCCTGTGGTTTAGGGCTTCGATCGAGCGAATCCGATGGATTGAGTTGGGCGATCAGGGGTTTCTTGGCTCTGGTCTCTGGAGGACGAGATTCTCTAGGCATTGTAGAAGTTTTTAATGAATCGGGCTCCCGGTGCCACTTTCTTTGAATTTTTATGCGGCCGTTGGGAATTATTTTTCTATTTTGGGATTTTTTATGGGAATTGAGAGAGGAGGAGTGGTTCCGGGACCACACGAACATCTCCTCTGCCGAGGTTCACTATGAGGTCAGCATAATCGTTAGATTTTTGTTTATCCTTTGAATTTTTTATCAGGTCATAACTTTGAAGAAATCTGTGTCCAAGTTACAATTTTTTTGCTTGAAGTTGGGAGTCTTTTATCCTTTCCGTCCAACCAGTTTGTGGACAGGGGTTAGCTGATAAAAAGGAATTAATTTTGACGCAGGAGGATACTAATTTTGATGATGATGGTATTTCAATAGATCCATTTAATTTGAAGCAAGAAAGAGAAGAAGGATACTTCGATGCCAGTGGAAATTTTGTTGACTATGCAAGTCAACATGAAATTAAGGTGCTTGATTTTATAGTCATTTATGTGTTCGTCATGACAAATTGTTTTTGTGCATCCATTCACATCGTGATGATTGGAAATGACTTTTTCTTTTTTATTGATTCAGGATGCGTGGTTGGATAGTCCTGAAGTTGATCCTGGATTTGCAGAAAAGCATCAGGGGAAGATAACTGCAGAAGAGGACTACCAGGACCTTTCTTATGAGGATATAGGAAAGATAAAGAGAAATATTGCAAATTTACTTCAGCCAGCAGAAACGGTAATCCTTTGTACGAGTGTGCATCCTTGTTGGCTGCTTTATACTTTTGCATTTTGTAACGATTGATGATCTGCAATCTTAGAAGCCAAGCTTCATCCCATGAAAAGGAGTGACTTAGCCCTGCTACACTCCAAACAAACAAGACTCGTTTGGCATGAAGCAACACCGGCTCTTCCCATTCTTCCTGAACCTTCTGCAATTATGTGCATTTTGTACTGCATTTATGCTGACTAAGCCATTAAATTGAAAATTGAATTTCTATTGCTAGTTCTTTTAATTATCATATTAATTTTATTTAAATTATCACTGAGTGAGTGAATGGAAAAGCATCTGGAGCATAATAGAAAATTAAGTGTGTTGCTGCCAAATCACTTGTGATGAGCGTCAGGCGAGCTAAGATTTCCATGGGTCTTCGGGAATGAGGAGAGATCACCTTCTTCCTCTAAAAGCCTGCAAAAAGTCCCGGACCGGTGGTGCCGGTGGGGACCCTCCGACGTTCAAGTTAGTGGCTTGGAGAACAGGAATTTCGTATGAGAATAGTGCTTGAGAGAGAGTAGAGATTTCGTCCCCCTGCCTTGTAAGCTAGGGTCCTTTTTATACTTGTCGTTAGAGCCGCTGGGTCTCCCTTCTGTTACGATAAGCTTTGTGAACGACAGGTAGGTGCGCCGTTGCTAAATGGGTGCTGGAAATATCGGCGACTGTATAGTGTGTTGGTAACTGCCCGTGATTCCAGCTGTAATAGGTGGGCTGGTCGTGCTGTGTGATTTGTGTTTCAAGAAGCCGGATCAAATCTAGGGCCGAGGCAAGGCCGGAGCCGAGGCCGAGCTGAATCCGAGGTCGAGGCAAGACTGGAGCCGAGGCTGAGTCGAATCCGGGGCCAAGGCGAGACCGAAGCCAAGGCCGAGCCGAATTCGAGGTCGAGGTGGGACTGGAGCCGAGGCCGAGCCGAATCCGAGACCGAGGCGGGACTGGAGCCGAATTCGGGGCCGAGGCGCATCTGAGGCTGGACTGAATCCGGGTTCGAGGTGAGATCGAAGCCGAGGCCTAGCCGAATCCGAAGCCAAGGCGCACCCGAGGCCGGGTCGAATCCGGGGCCGAGGTGGGACTGGAGCCGAGGCCGAGTCGAATCCGGGGTCGAGCTCTAAGCTAGCAGGGATTGTTTAAAACTCGTGTGGGATGTTATCGTACCGCCTGATGGTGATTAGCCATATCAGATGCCTTCCTACCCCCGAGATGGGTGAGCGTGCACCTACCATTGAAAGGGGGCGTTTTATCATCCGGTGGCTAATCTTTAGGCGACACGTGTCAAGGGCCATCCTCCCCTTAATGGTGCATCGGACGCTGCGATGCCATCATCTTGCCCGCCTTGACCGTTAAGATCGAGGAGGATTTCCTTTAAGGGCCGAGCAGGCACATCATTGCGATGAGGTTACCGCTATCCCTCCGTTGGCAGGGGCCTTCGGGCCATGCGTTCTGGGTGGTTGCTGTAGCTGTCCCTAATGGGAAGCAGGCACGTAGCCGGAGCAAGCTTGGCAGGATGATTTTGAAAAGACAAGTCTATAAAAGGATGGCGTTCTTGACTCAAGCTGTACTACTTACTGCTTTCGTTTTCATCCCCATTCTGGTTTTACTCGAGCCTGTCCGTCTACCATCCTTCCGAGCCCTTCGCCTTTGATTCTTCATCCTCAAATCCTTCAGGTTATTTCTGCTCTCATGACTGCTTCGTCCCTTTCATGTTCAATTTCTGGTTCCAGGGGCTATTTCCCCGATCTTCCTCGACAGCCCTCTTCTTCTTCGGCGCCCAGCTGGTCATCCTCTACGGAGGATGTCCCAGCGGGGCAGCGGCGAGTGGTCGGGCAATTTCCCATTGAGAATCGCCCGGCCGGACGGGCCCCTGTCCGGCGCCGTTCGGCCGTTGTCGGCCCCTCTCATGCAAGGGAGTCTCCCGAGGGGACCACCTTTGTGATGATGGCCCAGGAGATAATCAATCTTAGGGCTTGTTATCAGATTCCCACCGACCTTCGCCTATACCGGCCTCTTCCCGATGATAGGGTAACCTCTTCTTATCCTGGTAGGGTTGCCCTCTACGAGTATTATTTTAAGGCTGGGCTCCGTATTCCCCTTCATCTTTTCATACTTAACGTTTTAGATAGATATTCCTTGGCCTTGGCTCAATTGGTCCCAAATTCCATTCGGTCCCTCATAGGTTTTCTAGTGCTATGCCACATCCATGGGATAGAGGCTAGGATTTCTCTTTTCCGTTGCTTCTATACCCTTAGGAAACAATCGGGATGGTGGTCCTTCGCCCCTAGGCCCATTAGAACTCTCAAGTTGTATCTTCCTACTTCCGTTAAGGGATGGAAAAGTAGGTTCTTTTTTGCCCAAATTGAGGGAGTGAAGACCGAGTGGGGAATCCCTGACACCAAGGCCAACAAAGACCCCAGAATCCTTCCAAAAGATCAAGAGGCGTTCGGGCAGTTGATTACTGTCGACGTCCCTTGATGCAACCGGCTGCTAGCCGAGGAGAATCTTCGGCTAGCGGGCTTTATTCCGGACGACGGTGAGCAGTAATAATATGTTTTTATCTTTTATGTTTTTTCTCTTTTTTTTTACACTCTTCGCTTTATGTTCCTTGATATAGGAATGGCACCATCGCTTCACGAGATAAGACAGGTTGCCATAAGGAAAAGAAAGGTCAAAGCGGATGGGGCCCCCGCCGAGAGGAGGGCCATCATCAAGATTGCTAGGAGGATCGAGGCCGGGGCAGCCTCTGAAAGGGGCGAGACGGAGGGAAGGGCCCAGGTCGGAGAGGCCTCGAGAGGGAGCGAGGCGGAAAGGGCCAAAGCCGAAGAAGCCCTAGGAAGCGAGGTGGTAAGGGCCGAGGCCGGAGAGGCATCAGGACGGAACGAGGTGGGGGAAAGGGATCTACCTCGTTCCCTTCACCAGCACTGCCTCCGTCTCCTATTGATATGATCGACACTTCTTCGGAGCGAGGCACTAAAGTGCCGTCACCACAGCGCATAGCTCCCGAAGCGGAACCGACCAACTCGGCTACAAGGCCGACTCCAGAAGCTGCCCTATCTCCCGAAGGGGCAGTGGCCAAGGCATCCACACCAGCAAAGGCGCCAGAGGGAGCAGAGTCGGAGGCTGAGCCCTCGCCTTCAGCCCCCAGGTCAGTTGAGGGAGATGACATCGATCCCTCTTTTCAGTCAATTTTGATGCGCTATAGCCGCTGGGCCAAGCAGATATTGGCCCAGACTTCCGTGCCCGAGCTACAGAGGTTCCTTCGACATCAAGGGAGATCTACATTCTTCCGAGAGGCATCCGTGGCACATCTATGGGTAAGTATTGTTCCATTGTCAAAGCTTTTGGAACCGTTTCTTCATCTAAACCAAATAATTTGATCAGTCGTTGAACTCTATGACTGCCATGAGGGGTCTTTGGTCCCAGGCCGAGGTCGCTCTCGACCAATCTCTTGAGGAAATTCGAGAAGTCCGGGCTAGAGTAGAGAGGGCCGAGGCAGCCCTAGAGGAGGCTCGGGCGGAGACTGCCCAGGCGCAAAAGGCTGAAGCCGAAGCCGAGGCTGCCCGATTTCGTAACCTGGCCCGGGCTGAGAAGGCAGAGGAGGCACTGGAAGTGGCTCAGCGCCAGGCAACCAATGAGCTTGATAATGCTCAGGTGGCAGAGGAAAAGCAGAGGGTGATGAAAGAGAAGCAGAAAGCCACTGAAGCGGAGATTTACCTACTGAAGCACCGGCTGCACTATGCCACCATTGAGATTGGAGTGGCCAAGGAGCGGGCCGAGAATGCCAAGGAAATCGCTCGCCAAAGAGACACTGAGGCAGCACATCTGAGGGCGGCGGTGACTGAGGCTGAGAAGAAGGCTGCCGAGGCTGAGAAGAAGGCCACCAAGGCCGAAGAGAAGGCCGCCGAGGCCGAGAAGAAAGCCGTCAAGGCCGTAGAGGATTTTAGGAAGTCCAAAGCCTTCAGTAAGGAGCTGGCCGAGACAACTGCATTTGCATACGACGGTGGCTTCCAAGATTGCAAGGAGAAAATACGCAGACTCTACGGCCTCGAGGGAATTGAAGAGCTGGAGCTGGATAAAGTTCCTGAAGATGACGGCTTAGCTCCGGCTGAACCCTAGTTTCTTTTGCTTCCACTGCATTGTATCAAGTCCGACTTAAATCGGTAATTTTGTAAACTTTTACTATTAATGGAATTTTGACCCATAATGCTCATGACTTGCACCGTAGTCAAGTTTTCTAGCGAATAAGTCGAAATGAACCGAATACCAATGACTAGAAAACTCGACCATACATCGCAGGACGATGCCAGAGTCGGTGCAAAGGGAGAACTCCAACATGACCTCGGTCTAGGGACACGGCTAGAAAGTCAGCTAGAGAGTTGATGTGGGATCGGGTTTGCGTACCGACGCAGAGTTGAACCTGTGCCAATGCGGAGTCAAACTTGTGCCGACGCGGAGTCGAACGGGTGCCAATGCGAAGTCAAACCCGCGCCGACGTGGAGTCGGACTTCAGACACCGATGTGGTGGCGGGTTGTGTGCCGAGGCGATCTTGGGCTTCAAGTGCCGACTCGGAGTCGGGCTTCAAGGGCCGACGCTGAGTCGGGCTTTCAGCGCTGACACGGAGTCGGGCTTCGAGTGCCAACGTGGAGTCGGGCTTCGAGTGCCGATGCGGAGTCGGGCTTCCAGTGCTGACACGGAGTCGGGTTTCCAGCGCCGATGCGGAGTCGAGCTTCAAGCGCCGAGGAGAGGCTCGGGTTTGAAGTGCCGACGCGGAGCCGGGCTTAGGTGCCGAGGCGAGGCTCGGGCTTGGAGTGCCGACGCAGAGCCGGGCTTAGGTGCCGAGGGGAGGCTCGGGCTTGGAGTGTCGACGCGGAGCCGGGCTTGGAGTGCCGATGCGGAGTCGGGCTTCAAGTGAGAAGCAGGATTACTCAAAGACATGTCAGTGAAAATATTCTGAATAGTACTCTAGTAGACATGTTCAAGCTAAGGAAATTAACAAACTATTGATAATACTGACGTAAGTTGTCTGCGTTCCAAGTGTGGGGGAGAGGCTTCCCGTCTAGCCCCTCAACTTTGTATGCTCCATGGTGAAGCGCCTCCGTGACTTGATAGGGTCCTTCCCATCTTGGCGCTAGCTTGCCTCCTTCCGTCGGCTTTGAAACTTCAGCTTGTCGGAGGACTAGGTCTCCGGGGTGGAACATCTTGGGACGTACTCGGGCATTGTAGTACTTGGCTGCTTGCTGATGGAAGGCCGCCATCCGGAGCCGCCCTCGATCTCGTAGTTCTTCCACTAGGTCGAGGTCAGCTTGCAGGAATGACAGCTGTACAACTCTGTCCGAGGGCTCGGGACACCTATCTCCACAGGAATGACAGCTTCGGACCCGAAAACCAGGCTGAAAGGAGTCTCTCCGGTGGGGGCTCACGGCGTTGTGTGGTAGGCCCACAGCACACTGGGGAGCTGTTCCACCCACTGTCCTTTGCAGTCATCTAGCCGGGCCCTAAGTCCTTGAAGAATAATGCGGTTGGTCACCTCGGCCACGCCATTGGTTTGGGGATGCCCCAAAGAGGTGAATCGCTGATGAATGCCTAGCTCGGTGCGGAACTCCCGGAAGGCTGTGTTGTCAAACTGCTGGCAGTTGTCAGTGACGAGAGTGTGCGGCAGCCCGAACCAGCACACTATAGATTTCCAAAAGAAGGATCTCACCTTGCCCTCGGTGATCTTGGTGAGTGCTTCAGCCTCGATCCACTTGGTGAAATGGTCGATGGCTACCAGTAGGAATTTGCGCTAACCGGAGGCTGGAGGGAATGGTCCTAGGATGTCCATACCCCACTGGGCAAAGGGCCAAGGTGCAGCTAGGGGGGTCAGCTGGGACGTCAATTGCTGCTGGATGTTGGCATGGCGTTGACAACTGTCGTACTTCTTGACAAGCTTGGACACGTCCTCCCTCATTGTCAACCAATAGTATCCCTGCCGTAGGGCTTTGTGTGCTAGGGCTCTGCCCCCCAGGTTACTTCCACATATGCCCTCATGGATTTCCCGTAGGATATAATCCGCTTCCATGGGGCCGACACACCTGAGGACCGGGTACGAGAACGACCTTCGGTAGAGCTTTCCTTCCATTATTAGAAACTTCGGGGCTCGCCGCTTTAGCAGCTTAGCCTCAGCCGGGTCTTCAGAGAGGGTGCCGCTGGTGAGATACCGGATATAAGCATCCATCCAAGAAGGCTCCTGTTCGACCGGCAGGGCTTCTTATGTGGCTTCGATGCTTGGGGCTTTCAGATGCTCTATGTAAGCTCTTCCCAAAGCCCCGTCGGCTGAGGAGGCGAATCGGGACAGGGCGTCAGCTCTGGCATTCTCCTTCCGAGGGATGTAGCTGACGCTGAAATAAGCTAAGGGAGAGGCTTGCGACTGCACCACGCTTAAGTAATGGGACATAGTAGGATCCCGAGCCTCGTACTCCCCTCTGATTTGGCCGGTGACTAGCTGGGAGTTAGTGAATACCCTAAAGCGTTTCACACCGAGCTCCCGGGCTAATCTTATTCGGACAGTAGGGCTTCATATTCCGTCTGATTGTTTGTGGCTGGGAAGAAAAAATAGAGGGCATACTCGGTTGTTTGCCTCGGACTCTTTCGGCTGCTCCTCAACCCAAGTGCACTCGACCAAGAAATCCGCCAAGACTTGAGACTTCATGGCCGACCTGGGACGGAACAATAAGTCGAATTCTCCCAGCTCGAGTGCCCACTTCGCTAGTCGGCTAGAGGTGTTGGGACGAGAAAGAACTGCCTTAAGTGGTTGATCTGTGACTACCACAATTGGATGAGCCTGAAAATAAGGTTGGAGACGCTGGGCGGAAACAATCAATGCGAAGATAATCTTCTTGATTCTCGAATATCTAGTCTCCGCGTTGTGAAGCACATTGCTGGTGTAGTACACCGTCTTTTGCGTTCCATCGGTGTCTATGCAAACCAGCATGGAATTGACAACTTTGGAAGAAGCTGCGAGGTACAAAAGAAGTTCTTCTCCATCCCTCGGCTTGGACAGCAGTGGCGGGATGGATAGAAATTCTTTTAGTCCCTCGAGGGCCTCCTGGCACTCTCTCGGCCATTCAAATCCGTTGACTCTGCGCAGTGCCTTGAAGAAAGGCAAGCATCTCTCAGCGGACTTGGACAAAAACGGCTCAAGGCCGCCACCCTTCCCGTCAAGCGTTGCACCTCCTCCTTGTTGGCAGGAGATCTCATGTCCAAGATGGCTCAGACTTTATCGGGGTTTGCCTTAATTCCTCGTTGAGTCACCATGAAACCCAAGAATTTGCCAGCTGTCACCCCAAAAGCACATTTGCATGGGTTCAGCCTCATCAGGTATCGGCGGAGGTTGCCGAACATCTCCGTCAAGTTGGCGATATGGCTGGTGGCGCGGACGCTTTTTGCCAGCATGTCGTCCACGTATACCTCCATGTTGCGTCCGATTTGATCCTCGAAGACTTTGTTCATTAGCCTTTGGTAAGTGGCCCCCGTGTTCTTCAGTCCGAACGACATCACCTTGTAGCAGTATAGTCCCTTCTCGGTGATGAAAGAGGTAGCTTCCTCATCCGCCGGGTTCATCCTGATTTGGTTATACCCAGAGAAGGCGTCCATGAAACTAAGGGTTTTTTGACCGGACGTAGCATCCACCAGTTGGTCGATCTGAGGCAAAGGGAAGCTGTCCTTGGGGTATGCTTTGTTGAGGTCAGTGAAATCTAGACACATCCTCCAGCTCCCGTTTGCCTTGCGGACCATCACGACGTTAGCCAACCAGTCGGGGTAATGAACTTTCTGAATGTGGCCCGCAGCTTTCAGCTTGCGGATTTCCTCGTCAATGGCCTTCTGCCTATCGGGAGCGAAGCTTCTCTTCTTCTATCGGACAGGCCGATATTTTGGCTTGAGGTTGAGCCGATAAGTGATTATCTCCTCAGGAATGCATGGCATGTCTGATGATGACCATGCGAAGATGTCGGAGTTGGCACGCAGGAAAGCAAGGAGCCGATTGCGCGCCTCTTCCGGAAGCAATGCTCCAATCTGGATGGTCATCGTCGGGTCCTCCCCCAAGGGGAAGGTTAGGAGGTGCTCGGCTGGCTTCCCTCTCCTTTCTCAGTCTCAGGGGTCGAGCGGCTCAGGCGCTGCTGCCGACACCGTCTCTTGCGGACTGGAGGCTAAGTGGTAGCAGAGCGATGGTGGGTGATAAATGCATAAATAATTATCATTAAACCTATTAATTAATAATTTAATTAACTATTATTATTTAATATTTTAATATTTTATATAATATTTTAGGAAAAATCTTATCAATTTGAAGAGCTTGATTTTAGGAATTTAACAACGTAAACGACATTCGAATTGGACTTAAAACGAGCTCGAAATTAATTTTATAAGGATTTAGCATACATTTTAAAGCAAAGTCGGCAAACCCAGTGCCGACTTCATCATCTTCTCAGCAGAAATTGCCTTCTTTTCGCACGATTCTTCTCCTAATCAAATTCAATCTTTTCCTCCATCAATTAAGAAATAAATTGAATAGGAAAGTAGCAAATTGAAAGAATTAAACTCATATGGAAGGAATTTTGATTTTATTCGCGATTTCTTCGGGAATTCTTTGCATCACGCGTCGTTTTATATGGAAACAGGACATCTCTAATAAGGAAACAGAATCTGGCTCCACGTCAAGGCTGTGTCCGAACCTCTACAAATAGCAGAGCCAGGAAAGGAGGGAGGGTGCACGGGGTCCATCCAACGATCTACATCTATTCCAGGTGGCTTGGAGTCTGCAGGAGGTGGAGAAAGCTCTGTTCCGTGGCTTGGGAGAGTCTCTGTTCCGTGGCTTGGGAGAGCCTCTGGCAGTGTTCGTTCGAGGTGCTACATCCGTGGAGGTTTCTATTGCTCTATTCCAGACTGCCATCAGATCGTGAAGGTTGCTATTGGAGGAGTTCCGTTGCTGTTCCCAGGTGTGCCCAGGAGCTGTCCATGTTCTTCCTGGAGGCTCTGTTCCGAGGCATCCGTGGGTTCGTTGAGGTTCTTGCTGTGTCCGTGGGTTCGTCATGTATCCATGGCTTGGAGACGGAGGAAGAACAGAGGGCACGGTTCATGTCTTCAACTTGGTTCAGCTTGTCTCTGGTTTGGTTCAGAAATTTATTGTAATATGTTGCCTTCTTAATGTCATAACTTTTTAATTAATATGAAATAAAGTTTCTATTCATGTTTAATTGTTATTAATTTATATTTAAGTGAAAATAATTTAGACTGATCTATGCTTAAAAGAGACGGGCCGTGATCTATGGGTATGGGCCGTGCTCTTATAAGATAGACCATATCTTAATTATTTTGTACTATTAATTATCTATTAAGTTAAATTTATAAATTTATTTCAAGATAATCGTTAAAGTCCCTGTGGAATCGATCCCTTACTCTCACTATTCTATTAATGAAATTAAGGTGTTTTAATCGTTGCGCTATGACACGCATCAGATTTTGGCATCATTGCCGAGGACTTAAGTGTGTTATTTTAAAAAAAAAATATAAAAATAAAAAAATAAAAAAATTAGATTAATTTTCTCTTAATTTTATTCTTATTTTTAATTTTTGAATAGTTATTGTCTCTTTATTTTATTTCCTTAATTGTTAGAATTGCATATTTTCTTTTTAACATAAAAAAAAAATTTATTACTTTCCTTCTTGTCACAAATTCACTTTTAACCTAATCAAAATTTATTTTAATTAACTTACCTTAAAAGAACCTGAAAGAAAACCCTAAGACACCTTCCATAAAATATAATTAATTTAAGGAAATAAAAATAAAATATAATAAAAAAAAAAGATAAAAATAAAATATAAACAAGATAATTATTTTATTTCTATGCTTAGATTAACTTAGGTGGATTTATTTTCTATAAAACTCAAAATTCTTCCATTGACATCTCATAATTTATTAGGAAATTAGAAACCTAATCACAAAAATCTTTAAAAAAAAAGTAGTTAGATTAATTTTGTTTGATAATTTCAAGAGCTGGGCATCTGCTTATTGCATAGCATTTTCATAATTAACTTTAAGGGCATAAACCCCTAATCAAGATAAGGTGGGGATTTCATCACCCTTCCTTAGCCCATAAAACCATATTTTCATTTTGCATTAACCCAAACCTTTAACTCTAAAATTAACTAGACGTCAGCCCCTAAGGAACTCGAGCTCAATAGGACAAGGCACCCAAAAAAGTTGGACCGGGTCGAGATTGACTGCTTAACTGGTGTCTAAAAAAGGAAAGGAAAGTAGTTACTTAATTGGTTCCGTTTGCTTACCTAATAAGCAACGGGGGGACCCCCACTGACCTTATCCTCAACTGGCTAGTTAATCAGCTAATTTTTGACTTGGAGGGCTCCAAGGCAGTCTTGAAAGTTAGGAGCTGTCTAGATTTAGGGTAAACCTAGAATAGAGAGTCTAATTTTTGTTAACTTGATTGCTAAGAATTATTAAACTCTAATTAAATTAGTCATTGCTCTTAGTTCTAGGAATCTTTTAGGATATTTTCTTTAGAATCTTCTTCTTTCTCTTCTATAATAATAATAATAATAATAATAATAATAATAAATAATAATAATAAAACTGAATTATTGTTTGCTTTAGACTCATTGGTAGGGTGTATGCTTGGTCACCAATCGTTGCAACCTAACCTTATACCCTTAGATCCTGAGATAGAAAGAACTATTAGAGCAAACAGACTCAGAATTATGGATCCTAATAACGAAAATAATCAATCGACAGTTAAAAGAGTATTTCACTCCTTCAAGGTATACCTACTCTCCCTGCATTCAAGTGCCTCCAGTAGAGGCTGTCCAATACGAAATTAAGTCAAGTGTAATCCAAATGTTACCATCTTCTATGGACTTACAAATGAGGATCCCTACAAACACTTAGATGAATTCTTGGAAATTTGCTCAACTGTCAAGATTCAAAATTTCTCTAATGATGCACTTAGGCTTAAGTTATTCCCTTTTTCCTTAAAAGATAAAGCCAAGTATTGGTTAAATTCACTGGACACTGTTATAATTTCAACTTGGGATCATCTTCAGAGAGAGTTTCTTAAGAAATATTTTCCTATAGGAAAAACAAATCAAATTAGAAAAGCCATAACAAGTTTTTCCAGACAGATGGAGAGATGTTTCATGAGACATGGAAGAGATTTAAAGAACTAATTAGAAAATGTCCACATCATGCCATACCCAAATGGCAACTGGTTCAGTGCTTTTATGATGGTTTATCAGAAAAGCATCGGCAAATGGTTGATGCTTCATGTGGTGGGACATTTATGTTAAAAAATGAACATGAAGCTTGGCAACTGGTTCTGCTCATTGGCAAATGGTTGATGACATTTATGTTAAAAAATGAACATGAAGCTTGGCAACTCTTTGAGACATTAAGTGAAAATTCATTACATCACATGTCAGTTGCTCGTCGAGACCCTCCCATAGGACCTAAAAGAGGTGAAATATATGAAATAGGTCATTCTACAGATATCTATACTAAGGTAGATGAATTATCCCATAAACTTGACCGAATTCTACAAGTTGGAAACATCTCTTCCCCATCTACTCAATTACATGAGGTCTGCATAATTTGTTCGAGTCCAACCCATTCTATAGGTGAATGTCCAGCTGCATACCAATTTCCTGAACTTGTTCAAGAGCAAGCCCACCAAGCCCAAACCCGATTAGCTCCTAGAATAGGAAATGATCCATATGCAAATACTTACAATCCTGGCTGGCGAAATCATCCAAATTTTTCTTGGAAACCTCAACCTATAGCCAATTCATCGATCAGACCTAATTATCAAGAAACCAATTTTAGAAGCATGCCATATTCACAATATCCAAACATCCCACAACCTCCACCGAATAATCATCCTACTTTTGAAGACAAAGTGTTACAAGCATTGAAAGGGCTAGAAATGAATACCCAAATCCTTCACTCCCACACACAATCTATTGCAAAACTAGAAACTCAGATAGGTCAATTAGCCACAGCATTCAGTAGAAGGGAGGAGGGTAAGTTACCTAGTCAGCCTATCGATAACCCGAAAGGACAATTCATGGCTGAGGGTTCCAATAGTCCTGACAAATTCCCAGAACATGCTAAATAGTCATGACTCTCAGAAGTGGAAAAACATTGAACCCACCTGAACCAACCCAGAAATTAGAAGTGGCTAAACCAGAAAAGAGAAGAAATAAAGAAGAAAAGGAATTCAATGATCAAGCAATCACACCTAAAGCCCCATTCCCTAGTGCTTTAGAATCTCCTTTGCCTTCAGATAAGAAGAATATAAAGATGAATGAGATGCTTGAGTTATTTAAGCAAGTCCAAATAAACTTACCTCTTCTCGATGCTATCAAGCAAGTTCCAGCTTATGCCAAATTTTTGAAGGATCTATGCACACAAAAACGGAAAGCCAAGTCACAAATACCAAAAAAGATCCATTTGACTGAGCAAGTCAGCTCAGTTGTTCAGCAAATAACCCCACCCAAACTAAAAGATCCTGGTACCCCGATTATATCATGTGTCATAGGAAACTTCACAATCAAGAAAGCATTATTAGATTTGGGTGCGAGTGTAAACCTTCTCCCAAGTTCAGTGTATGAGTTATTTGGATTTGGAGAATTAAACCCACGAAGTAACACTACAATTGGCAGATAGATCAGTCAAAGAACCTCGTGGAATATTGGAAGATGTATTAGTAAAGGTAGATGAATTCTATTTTCCTGTCGACTTCCTTGTGTTAGATATGGAATCTAGCGGTAATCCTAACCAAATTCCCATCATCCTTGGACGACCTTTTCTAGCTACCGCTAATGCATGTATAAATTGTAGAACAGGTGTGATGGATGTATCTTTTGGAAACAAGAAGATGAGATTAAATATTTTTAATGCTTCCCAAGGACCACCTGTGTATGATTTAAATGAAGTAAACATGATAGAGAAAGTAGTAGATAAGAAATTCCAAAGTTTGCTTGATTCGGATCCTTTACAAACATGTCTTACACATTTTGGAATAGATGACTTTGATATTGATGAGTATACCAAAGAGATAAACATGTTATTAGAACCACCTAAGTTCGACACCATCCCTCCTTGGACTATAAAATATGAACCACTTCCAACTAAACCAAACCCTTTAATACCATCCTTGGAAGAACCACCCCAACTAGAGTTGAAACCTCTTCCAGATGACTTAAAATATTCATTCCTTGGACCCAATGACACCCTTCCAGTAATCATTGCATCTACCCTAACCTCTGAGCAGGAAGATAAATTGGTAGATGTACTTAAAGAACATAAAGAGGCAATTGGATGGACAATAGCTGATCTTAAGGGAATTGACCCTTCCGTTTGCATGCACCACATTCATAGTGAAATTGAAGCCAAACCACATAGAGACATGCAACGAAGGCTAAATCCAAACATGAGGGATGTTGTTAAGAAAGAAGTAGTAAAATGGCTTGATGCTGGTATCATTTATCCAATTTCAGATAGTCAATGGGTCAGTCCAATCCAAGTAGTACCTAAAAAATTGGGTATTACCGTGATTAAAAATGAAAAGGGCGAATCAATTCCTACTCGCACATCAACTAGTTGGAGAGTGTGTATAGATTATCGAAAGTTGAATGCCGTGACTAGGAAAGACCACTTTCCTTTGCCTTTTATCGATCAAATTCTAGAACGGCTAGCGGGACAAAGTTTCTTTTGTTTCTTAGATGGATATTCAGGATACAATCAAGTCCCAGTATTTCCTGTAGATCAAGAAAAGACCACCTTCACTGTCCCTTTGGAACATTTGCCTTTAGACGCATGCGTTTGGTCTTTGTAATGCACCAGCCACTTTTCAACGATGTATGTTGGCCATATTTTCTGATATGATTGGTCAATTTTTGGAAGTATTTATGGATGATTTTTTAGTTTTTGGTGCATCATTTGATAGCTGCCTCGAGAACTTGACTAAGGTACTGAAACGATGTATGGAAATGAATTTAGTCCTAAGTTGGGAGAAGAGCCATTTTATGGTTCGTGAGGGAATTGTGCTCGGACACATTGTTTCAGAACGAGGTATTGAGGTTGATAAAGCCAAGGTTGAATTGATCTCAAATCTACCACCCCCAACCTCAGTTAAACAAGTACGATCTTTCCTTGGTCATGCTGGTTTTTATAGACGCTTCATCAAAGATTTCAGTAAAATTTCTCGACCATTGTGTAATTTGTTGACCAAGATAGTTCTTTTAATTTTGATGAAGATTGTCTAACAGCCTATAACATCCTTCGAACTGCTTTGACCACTGCACCAATTATCAAGCCCCCAGATTGGACCATACCTTTCGAAATCATGTGTGATGCTTCTGATTATGCTGTAGGGCAGTTCTAGGACAGAAACTCAATCGAGAACCCATGTAATTTATTATGCTAGCAAAACTCTTTCAGATGCACAAATGAACTATACTACCACTGAAAAAGAATTACTAGCAGTTGTGTTTGCCCTAGAAAAGTTTAGATCATATCTGTTAGGGTCTAAGGTTTTAGTTTATTCTGATCATGCAGCATTGAGGCATCTTATATCAAAAAAGGATACAAAACCCAGACTGATTAGATGGATCCTTCTACTACAAGAATTTGATCTAGAAATCTTAGATAAGAAATGGTTCTAAAAATATGGTAGCAGATCATATCTCTAGGATCTTAGTGAATACAATAAAGAAATAATCAGAGATAGGTTCCTGATGAGCAATTGTTCTCAATTTCCATAGCAGTCTTCCCTGGTTTGCCCACATTGTGAATTATTTGGCAACAGAAAAGTACCTTCCCACTGGACAAAACAAGAAAAAGATAGATTTTTCTCACAAATCAAATATTACTTTTGGGAAGACCCTGAATTATTTAAGTACTGTTCAGATCAGGTGATTAGGCGATGTGTCCCAGAGAATGAATTCAAAAGTATACTTAACTTCTGTCATTCTCTTGCCTGTGGAGGACATTTTAGTGGAAAGAAAACTGCAGCAAAGGTACTACAAAGTGGGTTTTATTGGCCAACTCTTTTTAAAGATGCACATGAATTTGACCGTAATTGTCTCCAATGTCAACAAACAGAAAATATTTCTCGAAAAGATATGATGCCCCTAAACCCTATCTTGGTTGTAGAAATTTTTGATGTATGGGTATTGATTTTATGGGCCCATTTCCTTCCTCTTTTGGATTCGAATACATTCTAGTGGCAGTTGATTATGTGTCAAAATGGATTGAAGCCATGGCAACTCGAACCAATGACCATAAAGTTGTAATCAAGTTTATTCAGCATAATATCCTTAGTCGTTTTGGATGCCCAAGGGCTATAATTAGTGATGGGGGTACACATTTCACGAATAGACACTTTGAAGGATTAATGAACAAATATGGAATTACTCATAAGGTAGCTACACCTTATCATCCCCAAACTAGTGGCCAAGTTGAAATATCAAATAGAGAAATTAAACATATCCTTGAGAAAACAGTGAGACCTGATAGGAAAGATTGGTCAGAACGTTTGGATGATGCATTATGGGCTTATCGTACTGCATTTAAAACTCCCATAGGAATGTCTCCTTACAGGCTCGTATTTGGAAAGGCCTACCATTTACCTGTAGAATTAGAACATCATGCATTTTGGGCCATCAAGCAATTTAATTATGATATGAAAAGCAGGTGTCAATAGAAAACTTCAATTAAATGAGTTAGAAGAGCTACGAAATGATGCATATGAGAGCTCAAAAATTTATAAAGAACGAACCAAAGCATATCATGACAAATTTATTAGTAGAAATTTTTTGAACCAAATCAAAAAGTATGGCTTTACAATTCAAGATTACACCTTTTCCCTGGAAAACTTCGTTCACGATGGAATGGACCTTTTATAGTAACTCAAGTATTTCCCCATGGAGCTGTAGAGCTTAAAGACCGCAATATAGAAGAAATTAATGATGAAGAAATTGTTGAATCAATTGATCTTGTGAACCCAACACTATCATAATGAGCAGCACAGTCTGGCTGAAGACTTTAAACTTAGCGCTCTTGGGAGGCAACCTTTTAGTTATTTTTAACTTTCTATTCTTTTAGTATGTTCTTTTAGTATGACCAGAGAAGAGCAACAGAAGCAGATTGAAAGAAGATGGCAACAATGAAACGTCTAACCTTCAAATACTCTACAAGTAGTATCTTTCCTTGAAATTAATTTTTCTTCCATTAGGGACAATGAAAATTAAGTTGGGGGGGGGGGGGGGAAATAAGTAAATCCTCGAGTAAAACTATAATCAGATGTGTGTACCAAATTCTATCTCGATTTGAAGTTAATCAAGCAGTCTATTAATGAATTAATGGTTAGATTATTTTTGAGATACTAAGGAATAAATTATTAAGAAAACCTAATAAAAGTAGGGTTTAGCCCAGAAAAATTTTTAGAATAATTTCAGACCCTCCTGACCACTGATCTTAATAGTACAATCTACTTAATAAGGGTATGGGTGAAAATGTCATATTCAAAAAAAAAAAAAAAAAAAAATCACTCTTAAAGTTAATAAATTAGGTTCTTAACATCTTTCACTGAGTAACCAGGCCCCGTCACCTAAGAAAGTAATGTTGTTCGCGTAAAAAGGTGAGAATGTAAAAGAACCTAAGTAGAGTCAGTCCTACCTAAAGCCTTTTTGACTCGAGTCAGGAAGTCTGAGGGTTGTTTCACACCTAATGCCCTAAAACCAATTGGTTTGGGAGCCATTGGCCTAAAGCTCGCTACAAGGGTTAATTAGAAAGCAAGGGGTTAGGACATTGCATTGACTTTACACATAAATAAATAGGGGAACCAAATTATAAAAGACATTACACCCAACCCAAATTAAGTTAGAAGACTTAAATAGAGAAGTGGAAAGTTGGTAAATGAAGACTTCTATAAATTCTTATGGACTACACTTTATCACTAAATGGGTAAACTTAATAATCCGATGAAGTATCTCCCTTATGATCTAAACAGAAATTTTTAAGAAGAACTGTAAGAGAACTATCAATTCTTGGAATAGCTTGGTACATTTCCAAATTTCTTATTTGCTCGAGGATGAGTAAGATTCAAGTTGGGGGAGTGATAAATGCATAAATAATTATCATTAAACCTAATAATTAATAATTCAAGGTACCTATTATTATTTATATTTTAATATTTTATATAATATTTTAGGAAAAACTTTATCAATTTAAAGAACTCAATTTTAGAAATTTAACAACGCAAATGACACTCGAATCAGACTTAAAACGAGCTCGGAATTAATTTTATAAGGATTTAGCAAACCCAGTGCCGACTTCATCGTCTTCTTAGCAGAAATTGCCTTCTTTTCGCATGATTCTTCTCCTAATCAAATTCAATCTTTTTCTCCACCAATTAATAAATAAATTGAATAGGAAAGTAGCAAATTGAAAGAATTAAACTCATATGAAAGGAATTTTGATTTTATTTGTGATTTCTCCAAAAATTCTCTACATCACGCGTCGTTTTATATGGAAACAGGATGTCTCTAATAAGGAAATAGAATCTGGCTCTGCATCAAGGCCGCGTCCGAAGCTCTACAAATAGCAGAGCTAGGAAAGGAGGGAGGGTGCACGGGGTTCGTCCAACAATCTACATCTGTTCCAGGTGGCCTAGAGTCTGCAGGAGGTGGAGAAAGCTCTGTTCCGTGGCTTGGGAGAGTCTCTGTTCCGTGGCTTGGGAGAGCCTCTGGGCAGTGTTCGTTCGAGGTGCTGCATCCGTGGAGGTTTCTGTTGCTCTATTCCAGACTGCCATCGGATCATGAAGGTTGCTGTTGGAGGAGTTTCGTTGCTGTTCCCAGGTGTGCCCAGGAGCCGTCCGTGTTCTTCCTGGAGGCTTTGTTCCGAGGCATCCGTGGGATTCGTGGAGGTTCTTGCTGCGTCCGTGGGTTCATCCTCTGTCCGTGGCTTGGAGACAGAGGAAGAATAGAGGGCCCGGTTCATGTCTTCAACCTGGTTCAGCTTGTCTCTGGTTTGGTTCAGAAATTTATTGTAATATGTTGCCTTCTTAATATCATAACTTTTTAATTAATATGAAATAAAGTTTCTTTTCATGTTTAATTGTTATTAAATTATATTTAAGTAAAAATAATTTAGACTGATCTATGCTTAAAAGGGATGGGCCATGATCTACGGGTACGGGCTGTGCTCTTATAAGATAGACCATATCTTAATTATTTTGCACTATTAATTATCTATTAAGTTAAATTTATAAATTTATTTCAAGATAATCGCTAAAGTCCCTATGGAATCGATCCCTTACTCTCACTATTCTATTAGTGAAATTAAGGTGTTTTAATCGTTGCACTACGACACGCATCAGTGGGCTCTATTCTTCCTTCATTTCTCCAACCCCTTCGTCGGTGGGGAACCTCACTAGCAATCTCTTGGTGGAGATAACAACATCCAGTAAATTCAAGCCAGGCCTTCCCAAGATAGCATTGTAAGCCAACGGGACCCGAACCACCAGGAAGTTTATGACTACCGTGCTCTGACGCGGTGGAGTCCCAGCTGTGACGGGGAGAGCGATCTCCCCTTCGATGCTCACAGAATCTCCGGTAAAACCCATCAGAGGTGTGGTGACGGGTTGAAGGGAAGAGTTAGACAGGTTCATCCGAACAAAGGCTTTGTAGCTTAAAACATCAACAGAACTTCCATTATCTACTAAAATTCTCTTTACAGGGTGTTTTGCTATTGTCATAGACACGACGACGCTGTCGTCATGTTTGTTAACTACCCCATCTAAGTCCTTCCTAAAGAAAGGTATTACAGAATCTAACCCCTCATGTCATCTTTTTGAGTTGCTGCCTTCATCCTAGGAAATCATGGCTATCGTCTTCTCTGTCGGGGTGTTGTCCACACCGATCTATGGTACGGGAGGTGCCATCAGGCCCGGTGCGATAGGGTTTCCTCTTCAGACAAACTTGCCTAAGTGACCCTCCTGGACTAGCTCTTCAATGGCCTTCTTTAGCAGGCGGCAATCTTCAGTGTCATGACCGTAATCCCGGTGGTATCGGCAATAGAGTTCCTTGCTGCGAGAAACCCCTGGATTCATGGGGGGTTGGTGTCGGAAGTAGGGCTCATCCTCGATCTCTAATAGAATGTGAGATATTGGAGTGAGGAGAGGGGTGAACTGCTCATTGGGGACGAGCGTTTGAGGCCGGTTGTCCGAGCGACGAGGTGGCTCAGGCTTTCTGGATTGTCTTCCGGCGGGTTCCATGGATATTGGCTTCTTGCTGGAACCTTTGTCGGTCTTCCTTCTAGAAGAGTCTGCTTCATCAGCGCGAATATATTTCTGCGCTCGGATTAGCAATTCGGCGTAGGAACTGGGAGGCTTCTTATCCAAGGAGTAAGCAAACCTGGAAGGACGGAGTCCTCGCTTCAGGGCTAAGGTGGCTACAGAGTCCTCAAGGTTGTAAACCTCGAGCGCGGCTTCTTTGAATTGAGCGATGAAGTTCTTTAGGGTTTCGCCGCTCCTTTGCTGGACGGCGAACAAGCTATCCGCCACCCGAGGGATCTTTCGGCAAGCATCAAAGTGGATCAGAAAAGATCGCTCGAGCTGCCTGAAGGAATTGATGCTGCATGGTGGTAAACGGGATACCATGCACGTGCCGCCTTCCGAAGTATAACCGGGAAGGCAACACAGAGAAGGGAGTCTGTCGCCCCCTGGACTTGCATAAGGACCTTGTAGCTCTCCAAGTGGTCCAAAGGGTCTGTCGTGCCATCGTACGGGTCCAACAGAGGAAGACAAAACCGAGGTGGAATCGGCTCCTCCATGATGCGGCGAGAAAGCGGGGGACGGTGGTCATAGTTTGTCCCATGAGGATTGGCGATCCGGCGGCTAGGCTCCTCCAATCACTGATGATACTCATCCACCCATTGCTCGGTCTGACGAGCGGCCTTCTTGTTGGTGTCCTCTTTAGAGGAGTCAGAAGATGAAGATGGGGAAGACCGCCGGTGTAGGGAGTGCACATGTCTTGGTTCCTTCTCAACAACGCCGCCTGCGGGAGTGATCAGAATGGTGGGAGAGAGAGATTGCAGTCGCTTTGAGGTCTCCCGACGGCGAGGTTCAGGGAGCGAGTGGTGGGAGGCCTCAGGAGGAGTCCTGCCTCGATGAGATTGATTGACTCCATGACCCTCCTCATGAGGCGGAGGGGGCTGAGGCATGGCGGTGAAGCAGTGTTCTTGTAGTCCCCATACCACCGTCATCAGATCTTGTACTTGATGAGTCAGGACGTCAAGCCGATCAGACTGGCTAGCCTGTGGTGGTGCAAGAGGCGGAACATGGAGGTTAGCCTCTGATTGTTCGGCCCGCTGGAGATGTTCCATGGCATGGCTGGTGAAGGCTTCCTGAGCTTGCATCGTCACCGTCGTCCTCCTTGCAGAAGTCGAGGGGTCGCAGATGCGTGAGTGTAAACGTCTGTATGTCGTCCCCCCTACCTGGCGCGCCAATCTGTTGCTGCCAAATCACTTGTGATGAGCATCGAGCGAGCTGAGATCTCCGCGGGTCTTCAAAAATGAGGAGAGATCGCCTTCTTCCTCCGAGAGCCTGCAAAAAGTCCCAGACCGGTGGTGCCGGTGGGGCCCCTCCGACGCTCAAGTTAGTGGCTTGGAGAACAGGAATTTCATTTGAGAATAGTGCTTGAGAGAGAGTAGAGATTTCGTCCCCCAGCCTTGTAAGCTAGGGTCCTTTTTATACCTGTCGTTAGAGCTGCTGGGTCTCCCTTCTATTAGGATAAGCTTTGTGAACGGCAGGCGGGTGCGCCGTTGCTGAATGGGTGCTGGGAATATCAGTGACTGTATAGTGTGTTGGTAACTACCGGTGATTCCGGCCGTAACAGGCGTGCTGGCCGTGCTGTGTGATTTGTGCTTCAAGAAGCTAGATCGAATCTGGGGCCGAGGCGAGACCGGAGCCGAGGCCAAGGTGGGACTGGAGCCGAGGCCGAGCCGAATCCGAGGCCGAGGCGGGACTGGAGCCGAGGCCGAGCCGAATCTGAGGCCAAGGCGAGACCGAAGCCGAGGTCGAGCCGAATTCGAGGTCGAGGCGGGACTGGAGCCGAGGCCGAGCTGAATCCGAGGCCGAGGTGGGACTGGAGCCAAATCCGGGGCTGAGGCGCATCTGAGCTGGGCCGAATCTAGGGCCGAGGTGAGATCGAAGCCGAGGCCGAGCCGCACCTGAGGCTGGGCCGAATCCGGGGCCGAGGTGGGACTAGAGCCGAGGCCGAGTCAAATCTGGGGCCGAGCTCTAAGCTAGCAGGGATTGTTTAAAAATCGTGCAGGATGTTATCGTTCCGCCTGATGATGATTAGCTATATCAAAGTGCATTCAGATCCAGTGGAAAAATGAAACCTGTGGAAAACTTCTTTCTCATAGAGAGTTTCTTATTCCCTCCATCACGTATCTTTTAAAAATTATTGCTGCATGATCCCTCAAAACAATTTAAAATTGGTTGATCTGGGATTTGATTTGATCTTTTGTGATACTTTTTTTTTTCTTCTAATATTGGATTCTTTCCTTGCCTAACCTAATATAAATTTGTGTATGTTATGCTCCACTTTAGTTAAAATGATTTTTTGGTATAATTTCCTGATTGTTTATATCCATTTATTTGGTATAGATTTTCTTTACATAGACCACATATTTAGCTAATGTATGTGATCATGAGATATTTTGTGTTTTTTATGATGTAATTTCCAACATGATTGTGCGATCAATGTTGAAGCTTGTTCTCATTTTGTGAGTATGTCATCTCTTATTATTCAATAGTACAATGATAACAATACGGCTCACAGGTTGAAACAAAGGATGGGTACCTTTTATCTGTTCAACACATTCCACATGGTAGAAGAGCTTTAGGGAACAAATCTAGTCCTCCAGTTTTTCTTCAACATGGCCTTTTTCAGGTATTATTCGTTCAATATTAGAAATCTTGTTTGTTACATTAGATTAATTTTGACTTTTGTTGGGATATTCTCTTTTGCTGTGATTATTGTTGGATATCAACTATTGCATTGTACTTTGGATGCCTCTCACATTATAGATAGCCTTGAATTTAGATAACTATTTCATAGTACATTACTATTTATAATCCAAACATGGACAGGGAGGAGACACATGGTTCGTGAATTCTGTTGAAGAGTCACTGGGATTCATCCTTGCTGATCGCGGTTTTGATGCCTGGGTTGGGAATGTGCGTGGTACATGCTGGACTTATGGTCACATCACCTTATCTCAGAATGATAAGGTAATTATGAATAACACTGTACATTGCTTTCATCATTTGCATAAGCATTTCTGATTTATTCTTACCTCACATCACATGTAATTTATCATGAACCCATGTCTTTCCTTCTGTGTAAATGTCAGTGGACTTGTACATTATCAATTATGCACATGTGTGCATTATTTGATGTTACAACCTTGAAGTGTTGGAATGCTTTGTAGGCATTTTGGGATTGGAGTTGGCAGGAACTAGCTCAATATTCAACAACAAATTCCAAAGTTTTCTCTGTAGGTCATTCACAGGTATAGTTAGCCTTTGGTGGCCATTATTCAAAATTTCAGTTTGGTTCTATCATCGATCATTAAAACAGCACATGAACAAATGCTTCCTGAAGTTCATTTTTTCAACCTTGACAGGGAACTATCATGGCTTTAGCGGCTTTCATCATGCCAAATGTGGTTAGAATGGTTGAATCCGCTGCTCTTCTTTGTCCTATTTCATATTTAGATCATATCAATTCGAGGTTTGTTCTTAGAGCAGTCAGCTTGCGTCTTAATTAGGTAATCCATCATATGCCTCAAAAGGTTGAGAAGAATCTTACAATTAGAGAACTGACCTTTTCCCTTAGTCCATGACAGCTGCTTCTCAGAATTGGCATTCCTCAGCTTAATTTTAGGAGGTCTATTTTCTCCCATTGTAAAACAGAATTTTCTTTTATCTAAATTCTTCTGACTTTGTTGTGGTGATTTTTTTTTTGATGCATATTTCATCATGTGCTATGATATGGGTGTTCAAATACTAGATTCTGTATGTGATGGCCATATGGACCGCAACAACTTACTATCTGCAATAACATGTTTGGCTATATGCGTTGTACACCTTATTATTTGATGTAACTCACGTGCCAGGATGATGCTGGGACATACTTAATGGATACAGTTTTCAAAAATTATCGTTCATGGTGTGCCTATTTGCATCGTGGTTCAAACATCGAGTAAGTCATGCATTTGTTTGGTTGAACTTATTTTTTTATTGAATACAGGGGATGAAATCTCAAGTTTAGAATTCATGAATGTTCTGTCTTCTCTGCAGTTTATCGGAAGAGAAAGTGGTGCAACAGTTGAAACTACTTTACATTGGGTTATATTTTCTCATATGGGAAGAAGCTTCAAATGTCCGGTTCATGCTTGAATGTCTTTGCTATATCTTCCACCATGTAAGCTATCTTTTTCTGCACAGGTTCTCCTTTTTGGCTTGTGAAGCATTATCTCAATTGATTGGACCAAAATGCATTAGAGATGCACAATCAGTATTGCTAAATTCACGAATGCTTCTAAAAATGCATTAGAGATGCACAATTTGAATATTTGAATATTTTCTCATTTGAATACATACTTTTTGAATACATGCTTTTTTGTGATGCATTCGCTAACTTTATGTGTGGAAAACAAAATATTTCCCATGTGTTCGTGACAGAGGAATATTGTTTATGCCCACCGATTTGGACTTGGGTTTTTCTAATTTCTCTCTGTTCTTTCATGTCAGTATTAAAATAACATACATGTTAGAGATGCTGCATTTTTTTTCCTGTTTGCTAGTCACCTAACCCTTTCATAGCTACAACTGAAGGAGGGAAAATGAAAATGCAGTGTAACTTGTATTCTTGAAAAAAAGAATAAGTCACTTTTATTAAGTTGTAGATTATAAAATGATTTTAACATCTAGGTTGCTTAAATTACTACCTTTGATACATGAACCATGATCATCTATATTTAATGATTTTTTCTTAAATTCAACATCTATCACAACGGTCTTGCGAGTTTAAGCCAAGTTTTTCATTTCAGTTTATAAAATTGTTAGGCATCCATCTGTTTACACTTTTTATATGATTTTCTTGACATTCTCAAGGAAGCTCATTTATAACTTGACCTTATTCTCATCCTTTGCTTAGCACACTCAAATGTTCTTTTCTTTTTTTCCACATATTTAGGTTTCTTATTGTAAATTATTAGGACACTCTTAGTTGACATCTCTAGTTAACATGCTATCGATGATTCAAAAGAAAGGAAAAGGCATTTGAAATGCTTTTATTTTATAGTTTAGATGTTCATAAGTCAGGCCATATATTTTTATTTATCCTTATTTTTGATACATATATCCTTTCTTTTACATATATGCTATTCTTATTTTATATAATTTTTAAAAAAATTGCTAATGTTGTTTATATTATAAAATTCAAATGCAGAAGTTGAACCGACCTACATTGGATGAGCTCTTCAAACATACCCATCAAAAGAAAAAAGATGGCAATCAGTGGGTAAATAAGAAGGCAAAAACAACACATGTAAGTATTTAAAAAACTTTACTTTAATTCATATATTTATACTATTTGTATGTTTAGCTCATTGTATCTAATATCTTTTAGAGACTAATTTTATATAGAAGTGGCAAGAGGTGCAATTAAGTAATTAAGTTAGATCTCAACCGGAGAGGATGGTGCATGTATGGAAAGATATAGTTGGAGTAAACAAGGATTCGAATCACAGGCTAGCTTTTTGATAGGCTCCTCATCTTATGGCCGCACATCCTTACGAGTTCTTGAGGAGTGGATTCAGGAGCAGAAGAAGATTTATGGACTTGCTAATTTGTAATCTTTTTTTCTATTATTGGGATGATATTTGTTTGTGATTTTTTTTAAATTATGAACTCATGATGACACTTGTGAAACTTTTTTTTTATGTATTTGGATATATATATATATATATATATATATATATATATGAGAAGTATCATGTTTATGATGATTATGGTTTTCAATTTATATAGCAAGTGTATTAATGTTATATTTATTGTGATAATTATGGATTAATATGTCATATTTATGAATATAAATTTTTTGTTATATGAATTATTTATATATATAATCAGGTGTATTAAAAAAATATTTTAAGTTTTTTAAGATTATATTTAAATATTATAAGGGATTTTGCAAAGGATTTTGTTTCTCAGAAAGCCATGTTGCGAGGGATTGTTCTCTCGGATATTTATTTAGTAAGGGATAATTTTCTCAAAAATTAAGAAAAGCCATTTAAAAATTCAAAAAATCCCTTGAAAAATTCCTCAAAAAATTTCCTTCGAAAAATCCCTCAAAAATTCCTTTGAAAATTCCTTTGAAAATTTTTACCTCGGAAATTAAAATCCCTTAGAAAATTTTCCCTCAAAAAATTTTTCTCTTAGAAATTCCCTCGAAAATTTTTCTCTTGAAAAATCCCTAGGAATTTTCCCTCGACAAGTCCCTCAGAAATTTTTGATGGAAAATTTCCCTTGGAAATTTTCAAGGGATAAATTCCGTAGGAAAATCCATCGAAAATAAATTCCCTTGGAAAAATTCCTTGAAAAAATTTTTTGAGGAGGGTTTTTCGATAACCATTTATCCATCGAAAATCCATAATTTGATGGATTTTTTCCTTTTTTCCTCAAAAAATCTCCCTTGCAAATGACCCTTTTTCTTGTAGTGTCTATTCCACTGCATCATGGTTTCTACATAATTCTATACAGTCACAAGGCCACTAAAATTTTTAAAGAAAGATTTGGTGTTAGAGAATAGGATTTGTATTCCAATATGTCATGGTTTCTATATAATTCTATATATCGGCATCTAGCAATATCTTATTGTACATATTTCACAAGAGTAATTAAGTATTTGTAAATGCATTGATTATTCATAGTTTATTTATTAATATTAATATACCTTTCTCTAGGGGTATGTTTACATGCTATCCGAGAGCATGATTTGATGATGCTACCACTATGGAAATGCTTTTGGCTATTCAAATGTTATTGATAATTTATCAAGAATTAAAGGTTCAATTAATACACTTATTACTCATCAGAGTCATCTTAGTTCTAAAAGAGGGCAATACAATATAGATAGCTATTTGGTTAGTATGTATACTTCACCTTTGTTTTTTGATTCAAGTGTTACATATGCTTGCCTCTTATAAAGATACAATAGGAGTCTCATAAAAGTTTTTCATAATAATTCTGAATTGAGACACAACTAGGGGTGCAACTTGGGCCAGGTTCAACCCGAACCCGGCTCACCGATTTGCAGCAGTACTCAAACTCTAGTTTACTTAATCTAAACCCAAAGGATCCGGATTGAACCCAGATCGATTTGCAACTTAGGCCAAGTTCGAGTTGTAGTCAATCCAAACCCAAGAAAATCCGAACCCACAAAGCCGCAAGTAGCAGGCTCACTGGTGTTGTGAAAGTGATGATTTAGCCTTGTTTGTTATGTTTAAAGATATGTAGAGCTGACAATGGTGTTGTGGAAGTGATGATTCTTGGTATGAACATTCCATCACAACCTTCATTACCTTTTAAAATGAGCAATATACCTTTAATCATTGCATTTTATCATGTAATGTTGGTGGGCCAAACTAGTATCTTTATTTTTTTTAATTATCTTCTTTGCGACATTTGTAACTTCTAATATGAAGTTTGCTAAAATTTTATGAAAGCATCTGGGAAGAGGTGATGAGCAAAAAACTAAAATATGGGAAAGGAATGATGAGTAAAAAACCAAAGAGCTTTGGATGGTGAATGCAGTCTCGCTACTTGAAAAAGATCTCTCATACCAGACTTATATGATCTTCTAGCTAACTCTTTATATTGTCTCAATATTGAAATGTTATGCAACATTTGAATTACTTTGGATATGTTTTGGTTTAAGAATTTACTTTTTTATTGTTTAGTCTTATATAAAAGATGTATATTTTTAGATGTGCAATTTAAAATGTGAAGCTTATTTGTACAATGTGAAGCTTATTTGTTTCAAATTGTAGCTTGTTTGTGCAATATGAAGCTTGTTTGTTTCAAATTGTCATATTTTTTTTTTCATCAACCCAAATTCCAACCAAAAACTCAACCCGAACCCAAT
Source organism: Calamus simplicifolius (assembly GCA_900491605.1). Lineage (NCBI taxonomy): Eukaryota > Viridiplantae > Streptophyta > Magnoliopsida > Arecales > Arecaceae > Calamus > Calamus simplicifolius. The sequence goes on from UESW01001397.1 coordinate 178,256, forward strand.
TTTTAAAAATAGCGTTAGGGTTGAGGTTTTACAAATAGGGTTAGTGTTAGGGTTAGGGTTGACATTTTACAAATAGGATTAGAGTTAGGGATGAGGGAAATTCGAGTTTCATGAGCCCAAGTTGCACCCCTAGACACAACAATGATGCTATGACTATAAAATTATATGAAAATTTTATTTTTAAATACCACTTTCCTAGAGAAAATTGCCAACAAGGATGCAGTTATCCAAATTGTTTTCCCTTTTATTAATAGTTTTATTATACTCAAATATAGAATTTAATGTTCTATTATTGCTTCTTAAGCACACTCAAAGAACAAACAAAGATAAAGAAAAAACAGAGACTTTTTTAAAATACCATGCTATTATTTTCCAAATATCTCTCCTTTATTTTGTTACAATTCCAAATATCCTTTTATTTTATTCTCCATACTGGTAGGCCGCACAACAATCTTCAATGGTAAGCTCCTTAGTAACAACTAAGCTCCTTAGTAACAACAACAGTACGCTGTCGTAGGAAGAAGAGTGAAGCAACCCGAATTATTAAACCCTTTTTCCTTGCAAAATGTTCTACAAAAAGTAGTATCGCAATTGTTTACTTCAAAAAAGTTGCATGTGAATTTAGCTTCCTTTGCTTCTGTAACATGTTGAAAACAATAAACAAGTTATTGAATGTCTAATATAAACAAAATCACATGCATGATTTCATATGGAAACCAAAATAAATGGCATAATTTTTCTCCACTTGAACTTTAAAGGGAGGTAGCAGCATTTGTTAGCTCAACTACTTGGCACTCCTCTCCTAAGAGCCTGAACTATAAATACAGGTTATGTACATGCTTCAACTGATAAATTGTATCTATTACTATTATTATGTTATATTCTAGAAGTCTAATAATTACTTATTGGGCTATAGAGCTCATATATGGGGATACTATTGGAGAGTGCCTAGATGTGCAAGGGGAATAAAGAAATTTTTAATGTTAGCTATTGAGACTTAGTAATTTTTTTCAAAATAACGGTTTTGTAGCCAACATTTATATTTGTTTACTTGAGAAACTTTTTAAACTTATGATTGGAACTTTATATTGTCGATTTATGATATCATGTGAAATGCCTTGCATATCTACAAGAAACTCCTTATTAGTATATGGTAGTTGTTGTGGCTTCTAGCTCGGATCTCAGGTTCAGGACATGACAAACTCAATCTAGTCAAATTGCATCTTGATCTAAAGTGAGCTAACCTAAAAGGCTAGGTCTCATAGATTTAAAATAAAAGCAATTTCCAAGAACCGTATACATTTCCATGGATATGATAATAGAAATTTATACACAAATTGTTTGAAGACAAACACATGTCACAAACATTATTGAAATAAATATTTGATCTAGGATATTGGATGCATGATATCCTTTCTATTGCATCATAAAACCCCTTGAAACAATCAACCCAACTTTTCATATTTTCATTTTTTTTGTAGAAAGTTTATATCACGTTTTGATAAAGGTGACCTAGCTTCTTAAAACTCAAGTACTTTAAAGTGTTGAATGATTTCAGCTCTATCTAGTTGGAACAATATAAATTAATGAAATTTTTGGAGCACAAATTTGATGCATGAGCCTCTCCAATCTCTAAAGCATTGCTTTTCAAACACTTATGTGCTTACATTTTTACACATTATAAATAACCCTACTAATTGATGCCAACCCTATGTGCATCAAGAGATTAGGTAGCTGCTGTTAATTGGAATTTAGAAACTATCCTAGTAGAGCCATCGCATCCATTTGAGCCTAGAAAGAATAAGGAACAATCAAATAAAACCGGTGATCATTAAAATTCAACCAATACCACATGCACTATCGTCAAAATAATCCAATGATAGAACAAGTGTTAGTTGCATTCTTTGGTCAAGCCACCATGCTCTCCCAATTGGATTTCTTTGATTCGGGTTGAAATTAGATATAGACTATTTCGATGGCAACATAACTATCATCCAAAGGCTTGTGGTGGTGTAATTCTTACCCTCCAAAGAAAATCTCCATTTAGATCCCTGTCTGTTTGAGCATACTAGGACTTAGATATTTCTAGTTTAGTTAAGTTTTAACACATCCACAAGAATTTCATTCAATTTAAACCTAAAACCCATAAATACTTCCCACTATACTCTTTGTTATCATTGAGATTAATAGAAGTGTTGTTTTGATATTCTTCTTTGTCCAACATGACCCAACACTTTGATATTCGTCTTTGTCCGACATGACCCTTGTCCTAAGTAATAGTACTATTATCATATATCATGTTGCCAATTTCTTGCTCACTAAAATTCATAGTTGCCTTAGTTTAGTTTTTTGTTGATTAATACAAAAACAACTTATAGGTCCAAAGTAAAACAAATAATATAGAGAAATATTCATTGACCTTCCTCAACAATATGGTAGCATAACCTTTAACTACAAGTACATGCAAGCACCCCTACACAAACACATACTCACGAGCACACTACACAAACTCACACATGCACACACTACATAAACACATACTCACGAGCATGCTACACAAACTCAACATGAACACACATGCAGAGAGAGAGAGAGAGAGAGAGAGAGAGAGAGACCTATAAGTATTCGTGAGGAAAGGGTAATGACCATCAAAAGAGAGAAAAGAAGGAATCTGTTGATGCTAGGGGAAGCCATTTTGTTCGAGTTTTATCAATAGTATAATTTTGTAAAATTTATAAGCAAATCTAGATAAGCACAATTTATTGGTACGTCTATAGTAAATCTCTTTGAAAATAATAGTGGTGGTAATTTTTGAGCGTTATAACCGATATTGTTTTAAATAAGGAAACCTCCACTGATTAAGGTTTTAAATAAGTTTTTCTCTTGTAACGTACAGTCCAAGCTCTCAACGCATCCCGGCGGCATTTATGTACCACCCCTCTAGAACCGTTGTTGACTACTAATAATTGTTACATTAATCGACTTTATCTACACCTCCAATTTTTATATTTAAATAACCTGGCTATTACAACAATATTTTAATAGAAAATAATGAGCAATAGGAAAACAACAACATTGTGTTTCTACTCATTTTTATTGGGCTTTTCTTGCATGTGGATTTGACAATCACTTTTAAAAAAAGTGAAAAAAGAATTTAAAAATAATATTCTACTTAAACCAAAGCATACATGAAAATAATCGACACTGTTATGGTTATAATTATTATTTTTTCTTGTTATTACAGGGTTGCAAGCTGGTTGGGGTGGATCGGGGATGGCAAAATCTAAATCTAATCTATTATTTAATAGTCAAAAAATTAAAACCAAACCTAATCCAATTCCCTTCTAATTAGATCAGATTGGATTTACTATGGATTTTACAAAGGAAATAGACTTTTTTCGATCAAACCAGATCATCAATAGTCCAAACATAAATAATGATAAACTTATATGAATTAATTATCTAGTTTTATCATAAATATATTATGTTATAATATAATAATTAATAAAATATAAATATTATCTAAAGCATATTTTATATAGGATTTGATGTATTGATATCTGTATAAAATTTTAATCAACAACATATGTTATTAGTATATTATATTACAAAAAAATACTTATCTTTCATATTCAAGGAGGGTTTTGAAATATATAGGAAATTAGTTTTGGACTGGTTTAGTGCCGAATTGAGTTACTAAAGCATCCAATCCCAATAGATACTAAAGCATCCAATCTATTTGAAACCTTGTTTATATTTATACAATAATATTAAATGAGAATGGAATGTATCATAAAAATTTCACCTTTTAAAAAATGTTCTAACAACCTTTTTAATTAAAAAATTGAGATATTACTTGACATCACTTTTTTTTTCAAAAAAAAAATTATAAGATATTATCTGATTGTTTCTATTTTTTAAAAAATATTTCATTATTTCTAGAAAATAAAAGTAAGAAATTCTTACTTTCATTATTTTCAAAATAATTAAATTAAAAGATACAATTTTATTTTTACTCATTCCCATGAAGAGACCATTAAATTTTCTGTCTCCAAGTAAAAGATACAATTTTGCATTTGCATGAAGATATTAGATTTTAGGTGTGGAGCTATGAGGGATTTTTTTTAGTTATATTTACCAAAAATTAAAGAATAACTCAACTATTTTTGAATTCTCACAAGGTTCTAATTACATTTGTATTTCAAACATTGTCTCTATTCTCAGTGTTAGCAAATTATAATCCTAGGTTGTTATTTTGGAGATTATTTACCCAAATGTTCATCATGACCACTATGTCCACTCTCACTTTTAAAACTCTTGAGTTCTATCAAGCTAGAACTCCTGCCCTTTCCCTCATAATATAGCCATTTTATTCTGAAGAGATAACTTTATTTTGAACCACTTTTAATCTCAAAATTAAGATATCTGACCTTTAGCTTCACTTATTTTTGGAACTGCATCCAACTTAGGTAACGTTTGGTTTGCAATAATATAATTATATGCTCGGTATTCTAGCACTTAGTAATTAGATTATCAAGAATGCAATATTTTATCTTTTAAGTAGCTATCTTTTTTCTTGTATGCACACTAGAATATGAAATGTTATAATAAAATTCTTTATAAAATCATTTTAGAAATATTATAAATATTCAACATATAAAATAAAATATATAATAATATTACTAAAAATATTATTACAAATATATAGTATTATTATTAAATAGAAAAGAAAATAAAAGATCTTGACTATATTAATGTATTAAGGATGAAGATGAAATAGTCTTAGTAAAAGAAGAAGAGATAAAAGAAATTTATTAAATAAAACTAATTTAAAAAATTTAAGGGTAAAAGGATGTGATAATCTAGGAGTAACAAATAAAAATAAATATTTTCATACATTTAGCATGCTTGAGGTTAAAAAAGCTTTGATAAATGAAAAATGCAAAGCATTAAGGTCAGATGTGATCCCGATTGAGGATTGCAAAGTTTTAAGAGAAATTAGAATCATGTGGTTAACCAATTTATTTAACAGATTGTAGCAACTAAAAGAATGCCGGATGATTGAAGAAAAAGCATATTAATACCCATATAAATATAAAGAAGATATTCAAAACTGTGCAAATTATAAAGGAATTAAGTTGATGAGTCATACAATGATATTATGGAAGAGAGTAATAGAAAATCGAATAAGAACTGAAACTTTGGTGTCAAATAATCAATTTGGATTTATGCCTAAAAGATCGACTATGAAAGTTATTTATTTATTAAGAAGATTGATGAAGATGTAGAGGAAAAAGAAAAAAGATCTTCATATGGTCTTTATTGATTTAGAGAAAGTATAATAGAGTACCTAAAGAAATAATATGATGAATTTTAGAAAAAAAGGAGTTACTAAAAGGTACATAAAATTGAAAAAGATATATATGATTGAGCAAGAACTATTGTCAATAGAACAATAGGAGAAACTAATGAGTTTTTAATTACCGTAGGTTTACATCAAGGATCTGCCTTAAGTCTGTATCCTTTTGTATTAGTTATGAATGAATTAATCAAACATATTTAAGATGATATCCCATGCTATATGTTATTTGCCGATAATATAGTATTGATTGATAAAACTAAATCTGAATTAAGTGATAAGTTAAGATTTGGAGAGAGGCTTTAAATTCTTAGGGTTTCAAAATTAGTAGAACTAAGACTGAATACATAAATATAATTTTAGTGAAAGTAAAAATATAAATGAAGAGACAATGAAGATTGCAAGCCAAGAGATACCAAGGAGTAAAAAAATTACGTTTTAAGATCAATTATCCAGTAAGAAGGTAAAATAGGTGAAGATGTGAATCATAGAGTTAAAGAAGAATAGATTAAGTGGTGGAGTGCTTCAGGAGTATTGTATGATCGATGCATCCATTAAAATTAAAAAAAAAATTTATAAAACTGCTATTAGGCTAGCTATGCTATATGGAATAGAGTGTTGGGCAATACTAAAATAATATGTAAATAAATTAAGTGTAACATAAATGTGCATGTTAAGATGAATATGTGGTAAAACTTTAAAAGATAGAATTAGAAATAAACATATACGAGATATGATAGTAGTAGCTCCAATTGAAGATAAAATAAAAAAATCGATTAAGGTAGTTTGGACATATACAACGAAGACCTTTAAATGCTCCAGTTAGAAAGAGTGATCTTTTAACAATCCATAATAATGATAGAGGTAGAGATAGACCTAAATAATTAAAAAAAGATATAACTATTTGTAATTTGAGTGCTGACTTAGTCCTAAATAGCCAACCTCATGTAGTTAGGAAAAGGCTTAGTTGAGTTGAGTTCAGTTGAGTTGTATATAAATATTTAATAATATATAGTGTTGCCCAGATAAAGCAACCCAAGAGGGGTTGAATTGGGTTTCTCAAAAATTAATTGACTAGCTAGCAAGTATGTGCACTTAAATTTTTTTTACAAATAAACTGTGTAGTGTAGTGAAGATAATATGCAAGCAATACAATAAAAAGCACAACCAAACACATGGGATTTATAGTGGTTCGGTGCCAACCCTGCACCTACATCCACTCCCCAAGAATACCTTGAGAATTTCACTATCACTACTAGCCAACCTAGCTAGCAAACCTGTTTACGGGCATAAGCAACCCTTACACACTAGCCCTCCAAGCTAGTCTTCTTGTTTACGGATACAAGAGAACCTTATACACTAGTCTTCCGGGCTAGTCTTCTTGTTTATGATACAAGAAAACCTTCACAACACTTATTTTCGGGCACAAGCAAGCCTTACAAGATTAAGCACAATAATATCAAGATTATACAATAAGCTCCTAATTTATGAGCAGATATTCAACAAAAAATACTTAGCAAATATTGAAGAACACTTCTCAAGATGGCTTCTTTCTTTGAGCATACCAATCAACAATGCAGCCTTTGATTGAAGCTTTAATGCTCTTCAAAGAGGGTTGTCAGAGCTTTAATCACCACCGCAAGAATCAAAAATAAATGAGCTCAAGTGGCTTTAAACAATAAATACAACTCTCCAATAAACCAAGAATAAATCTCTCTTTCAAATGATATTTTTCATAATATTTTCACTAATTTTTCACATAATTTTTCTCTCTATTTTTACTCTTTTTCTCTTTCTTTTTCTGCTCTTTTCTTGCTCAAGAATAACTAATCAACAGCTCAATATATTATCAATAAGAAAAAATATAGCTGTTGCATTTACCGTTGTGAGATAGAGGATGAAGTGAGAGAGAGAGAGAGCAAATCTTGGAACACGAGTGCCATGAAAATTTCATTCCAAATCCATGAAAATGGCAAGCCAAGGAAAAGTTGGCAGGTTAAGCAATAAAATTGGCAGCCTATATTTCAAAAGTAGCAAGACAGCCATCAAATTAGCATACCAATATTTTGGTCAAGAAATCAGCTAGGGAGCAAAACATAAGGCTTTGTAAAATTGGCATTCCAAAATCCTCAAATCGCAAGCCAAGAAAAAAGTTGGCATTCCAACTTTGATTCCAAGAGCCACCAGCCAAATGACAAAAAGATGAAATCGACATGCTAAGAGAAAAGTTAGTATTCCAATTTTTTGAATCACAAGAAACCCAGCTGTGAGCTCATGAAAATTAGCATGCCAAAAGACAAATTGGCATTCTAATTTAGACTCTTAAACTTCCAACAGAGGGCCTTAAAAATCAGCAGCCCAACTTGAGAATTAGCATGCCAATGCCATAAACCGGAAGAAGTTATTTGAAAAATAGCATGCCAACTCCAACCATTAGCATGCCAAGAATAATGCACAGGGAGTCGGTAGAGGGCATTTCAAAAATAGCGTGCCAACTCTAGAAACTAGCATTCCAACTTCTGAAGTAACAGGGCATTCCCAAAATCCAATTACAAGGAACCAGCCGTTAGATAATAAATACATGCAAGCTAAGTAAGCCAACAACCGAAGGCAACCAAAGGCAACAAAATCTGGCATTCCAAATCAAAAGATTGGCAACCCAAGATTCAAGCAACAAGCATCTAATCAGAAGGCAGACCAAAAATAGGCAGCTCAAGGATAAAATTTGTCATTGATTCAAGATATCATAGAATTATAAATAGGAACTTGTAAGAATAATTGAATCCAGTTTAAGATAATGCAAATATAATTAAACTTGAAAGTCATTTTGTCAAATGAACCATCCAAATAAAAAACATATAAAAATTATTCAGTGATTACAAAATCCAAGTTCATTGAAAAATAATTTAATCACTACAAGCATATTTATACAATACCTGTAATACCTTTCATTTTGAATCATAATATACCTTGATTTGAAGTAACACCATCTTCTTGATGATTCATATGAAATTTGTTTAACTCAACCACAAGATCATTAGTATCATACTTAATTGTTTTGTAGTCATCAAAATCAATATAAGGCTAATAATCTCCTCCTTTTTGATGATGACAAAACTATTAAGTATACAACAAGAAATAGAAAATTTCAATCATGATAATCCTTTATAACTTGAAGTATAAGACAGAGCGTGCCAAAATTTAGTGTATCATGCCGAAACTCTAAATTTCAAGAACACATAAAATATGATATTCAAAAGATGCATTGCATAACTCTTCCTTTGGTTTTGAATATATGAATTATTTTGAAATACCATGATGTATGCATTTCTCTCATGATATTCTATTCTCTTTCATTAAAATACCACAATGCATGCTATTCTCTCTATGAATGCTATTTTCTCTCATGAATGAATTGTATGCCATTCTCTTTCCCATGATTAAATTCTCTCTCCTATGATTGAACTGTATGCTATTCTCTTCTTTTTTTTGTCATCAATCAAAAAGAGATGGAAGAATGTGCACAATTTTTTATTTGTCTTTTCTTCAATAGTAACAAGGAGTAGTATAACTAAAATTAATTATTCAATAACATTCATCATTTATAACTCAATTGATACCAATTAAAAAATAATTAAATTTAGGATCAAAAAATCACTTTTTCATATCAGAGAGGGCAGTATGTTTTATAGTTTGATACCAATAAGAAAATTATTCAGATCATTGCATTATATAAGAGTTGATACCACTTTCATACATTAAAGCACTTATCACAATAAGACATTTAATGCTCAATACATCATAGTGCTTAATGCATCAAAGTATCTAATTATTCAAACAAATTCATTCTCTCCCTTACTAATTTAAAAACATGTTGAGATATAATGTTAACAAAAAAATGTTTGATTTCATATATGCTCACATTGTTCTTCTCTTAAATATTTTAAATTTGATCTATATGCAATAAAAGTTTCATGCAAGAAATGCCAATATCATATAATACAAGCATTTTATAAATGTATCATGCTAATCTCAATACATAGATATTTTAGCAATCATCACATATCAAATGCACATAAACAAAGATATTTTGCATTACCTCTATCAAATCCTTTTCATTTTACACATAAATAAATAATTAATTATAAAATATGATCAAAAATGATACCAATTAAAAATATGCATTTAATGATTCAAGACTCACAATAGAATCATGTCAAGCAAGGAGTATGCAAATCAAACCGATACCAATAGTTGCTGATACCAATTGTTGCATGTTCATGCTTCTATAAAATTTTAAATTAATAATTTCATCAGTACCATTAGCATTTAATCTACACAATGAGCTCATAGGGTTGCCAATACATTTGAATTTCTTCATGCCAATTTTTTTCAGGATTTCCTTGATGTACTAGGATTGGCTTATGAAGATTTCTTCTTTGATTGCTTGATTTGAAGTCCGAGAAAGTAATTTGTTTCACCCATCATTCTCATCTCGAACTCCCCTTACATGAACTTAGCAAAATCTTGGCACAAGGTATCATTAGTAGTACTGAACGTAATATCATCTATAGAAATTTGCACTATCAATATATCATCATTTTCACTTTTAATAAATATGATGCATCAACATTTTCACTAATAAATTTATTGCTAATCAAGAACCTAATAAGTCTATCATACTACATCCAGGGTATTTGTCTTAAACCATATAAAGCTTTGTTCAATTGAATACATGGTTTGGAAACATAAGAATTTCGAAACTGGTTGGTTGATCAACAAACACTTGTTCAGCAATATATTCATTAAGGAAAGTGTTCGTATCATCTATTTAATGTAATAATCATAAAGCATGCAAATGCAAAGAGTGATGTGTTCATCAAAATCAATATCTTTCTACAGATTATATCCTATAGCTATCAATCTTGCTTTATCTCTAATAAATTATCATGTTCATCCAACTTATTTCTAAATATTCATTTAGTTTCAATATTGGATGATCATGTGGTCTACTAACTAGTGTCTATTATCATACATGGCATTTAGGTTCTATATTGAAACAAATATTATTATAAGCATCCCTAAATTATAATGATCTAGTTCTAATATCATAAGATGGATCACTTAAGATTAACTCTTTAGGGTGATTATGACATACCTCCATTCTCTTTCAATTCAGCATTACCTTGGGGTTCATCATGTGAATTTCTTCTTCATGTATCGCTTGTATCGTTGAGTTCTCTTTCTCTTCCAAGGTGAGCTCCTTGACTTGATCTTTAATTTCATCTGCATCATTTAAAACCTTTCTCTTCCTTGATGGAAGATCATTAGACTCATCGAATATTACATGAATGGATTCTACTACAACTAAAGTCTTATTATTTCTTTCTACTATTACTTCTAATAGATAAAACGAAAAAATATTTTTCATTTGAAATGCTTCTAAAGAATTTTTGAAATCACATAAAATGTTTCATCTTTACTAGTTAAAAACAAGATGCATGTAAATTGAGAAAATCATCAATAATCATAAATCCATATGCATAAGTTTTAAGAGTCTAGAAGTTGAAATCATATTTTTAGACTTGAAAGAAATTTTATTTTGTTTTCCAAAACTTACATGCATCACAAATCCAATCCTTTTTGAAATCAAATTCTTTTGAATAATTTAGAAAGCAAATCCATGCTAACATAAGCAAGTCTATGATACCATAACTAGATTCATCAATTTTAGCATTCATGGCAACTAGACAATCGAAACAATGGTCATTCGACTCAATAATATAAACATTTCCAATCCTATGACCAACAAATTTCATGCAATTATCAGTAGGATTAGTAATAATGCAAAGAGATAATTCAAAATAAACTTAAAATCTTTATCATTAAAGCAAGTTAATGCAAAGTAAGATATTATTACTAGATGTAGAGGGAGTGATAACAATTTTACCAATGCCAACAATTTTACCTTGGCTATTATTTTCAAAGGTAACGACTCCTCCATCATTAGCATCCAAAGTGATGAATTGAGATTCATCATCCATCACGTGTCTTGAACATCCGCTATCTAAGTATCATTTTTTTTTGCTCCATGGGTTACAAGACACACCTGCATCCAAAATATCAAGTCTTGCTTCTAGGTACCCAAGCTTTCTTGGATCCTTTAGGGTTAGTCAAGATGGTTCCTTTTGGAATCCAAATCTTTTTAATAATATTGCATACATATGACTTATGACCTTTCAAACCATATTTAAAATATGTAATATTAGGATAATCATTTCGAGGAACAAAAATATTTTTCAAAAGCTTTTGTTTATTAAAGGATTATATCCTAAGCCTGCTTTATCAAAAACTGCTTTTTGATTTTCAAGAATCATGTTAAGTTTGGTTGAGCTTAAAGTAAATTTGTCAACAATGGGTTTAAGCTTTTCAACTTTATTTTTAAATCTTTATTTTCTTTAAGTAAAGATTCATTCTCTTTTAAAAATTTTTCTTTTTCCAAAGTTAAGTTTCTAACTTGATTTTTTAATTCTTTATTCTTGAAACTAAGTTTTGCAAAATCATCTATCAATTAATAAAATGTACCATGCAATTCAACAAAAGTAAAATCATCTAAAATGCAAGGACTTACCTTGCCGTTATTTGCCATGAATCAAAGATTTGCTTTTTTTATTTTTCTCTTCTTCTTCTTCTTTGGAGCTTGATGCGTTACTATCACTCCATGTAGCTACCATAGCTTTCTTCTTGAGTTTCTTGGGACCTTTTTTAGATATGGACAATCATTCTTGTAGTGTTTCGGCTCATTGCATTCATAACAAATTATTCTATTTTCTTTTTCATAGCTTGGCTCTCCTTTCATTAATGCCCTTTTTCTTCCATCAAATTTCTTTCTCATAAATTTCTTAAATTTTCTTGTAATAGAGCTAGATCATTATCTTCATCACTTTCACTTGAGCCCTCATTCTCATCCTTTTGGGCAGCACACTTTAGTGCTATAAATCTTTTATTTTTGGACTCTTCTTGATCAAGATGTTGACTTTGTTGAAGCTTGAGTCATCAATGATCAATCAATTCTTCAAGAGATAGAATATTAAGGTCTTTGGCTTCTTGTATGGTAGTGACTTTAGCTTCCCAAGACCTAGGCAATGATCTCAAAATTTTTCTCACAAGATCATCGTTAGTATAAGATTTTCTAAGGCTTTTCAGCTCATTATTAATATCAGTGAATCTTGTGAATATATCAGAAATACTTTCATAAGATTCCATTCTAAACAATTATATTTATGCACAAGCATATTTATTTTTGACTCTTTGACTTGATTGGTACCCTCATGGGTAACCTCTAATCTATTCCAAATCTCTTTTGCAGATATACAAGTAGATATGCAATTAAATTCATTAGCATCTAATGAACAATATAAAACATTCATGGCTTTAGCATTGAGCTGAGCCATTTTCTTATCATGCACATCCCATTCCATTTTCGATTTGGAAACAACAAAATCATTTGATCTAATAGTGGGTGTATGAGGTTCATTGACTATGATGCTCCATAAATCATAATCAAGTGTTTGAGTAAAAATTTTCATACGTGCTTTCCAATATGTGTAATTTATGCCATTAAATAAAGGTGGTCTATTGGTAGATTGCCCCTCACTCAATATGGAACTCATTTGGGTTGTCATGATCTTTGGCTCAAAGCTTTTTAAGGCTTAAAATCAAGAGCACCTATACTGATACCAATTGTTGCCCAGATATAGCAACCCAAGAGGGCGGGTTAATTAGGTTTTTCAAAAATTAATTGACTAGCTAGCAAGTATGTGCACTTAAATTTGCTTTCACAAATAAACTAAGTATAGTGTAGTGAAGATAATATGCAAGTAACATAATAAAAAGCATAACCAAACACAAGAAATTTATAGTGGTTCGGTGCCAACCCTGCACCTACATCCACTTTTCAAGAATACCTTGAGAATTTTTACTATCACTACTATTCAACCTAGCTAGCAAACTTATTTACGGGCACAAGCAAGCCTTACACACTAGCCCTTCAAGCTAGTCTTCTTGTTTACGGGTACAAGAAGACCTTACACACTAGCCTTTTGGGCTAGTCTTCTTGTTTACGGGTACAAGAGGACCTTTCACAACACTTATTTCTGGCACAAGCGAGCCTTACAAGATTAAGCACAATAATATCAAGATTATACAATAAGCTCCTAATAAATGAGCAGATATTAAATAAGAAATACTTAGCAAATATTGAAGAATGCTTCTAAAGATGGCTTCTTCCTTTGAGCATGCCGAACAACAATGAAGCCTTTGATTGAAGCTTTAATGCTCTTCAAAGAGGGTTATTGGAGCTCTAATCACTACCGTAAGAATCAAAAATAAATGAGCTTAAGTGGCTTTGAAACAATAAATACAACTCTCCAATAAATCAAGAATAAATCTCTCTTTCAAATGATATTTTTCACAATATTTTCACTGATTTTTCACATAATTTTTCTCTCTATTTTTTACTCTTTTTTCTTTCTTTTTCTGCTCTTTTCTTGCTCAAAAATAACTAATCAACAGCTCAATATATAATCAACAAGAAAAAATATAGCCGTTTAATTTTTCGTTGTGAGATAGAGGATGAAGTGAGTAAGAGAGAGAGAGAGAGCAAAGTTTGGAACACGAACCAGCCATGGAACCGTCCGAGTGCCATGAAAATTTCATTCCAAATCTATAAAAATGGCAAGCTAAAGGAAAAGTTGGCAGGTTAAGGAATAAAATTGGCAGCCTATATTTCAAAAGTAGCAAGCCAGCCATCCAAATTAGCATACCAATATTTTGGTCAAGTAATCAGCCAGGAGCAAAACAGAAGGCTTTAAAATTGGCATTCCAAAATCCTCAAATTGGTAAGCCAGGAAAAAGTTGGCATTCCAACTTTGATTCCAAGAACCATCAGCCGAACGACAAAAAGATGAAATCGGCATGCCAAGAGAAAGTTAGCATTCCAATTTTTTGAATCACAAGAAGCCCAGTCGTGAGCTCATGAAAATTAGCATGCCAAAAGACAAGATGGCATTCTAATTTAGAGCTCTTAAACTTCCAACAAAGGGCCTTAAAAATCTGGTAGCCCAACTTGATAATTAGCATGCCAATGCCATAAACTGACAAAGTTATTTCAAAAAAGCATGCCAACTCCAACCATTAGCATGCCAAGAATAATACACAGGGAGTTGGCAGAGGGCATTTCAAAAATAGCATGCCAATCTAGAGACTAATTTTCAACTTCTAAAGTAACAGGGCATTCCCAAAATTCAATCATAAGGAACCAGCCGTTAGATAATAAATACATGCAAGCTAAGTAAGCCAGCAACCGAAGGCAAACCGAAGGCAATCAAAGGCAAACCGAAGGCGACCGAAGGCAACCAAATATGATATTCCAAATCAAAAGATTGGCAACCCAAGATTCAAGCAACATGCATCTAATCAGAAGGCAGACCAAAATAAGGTAGCTCAAGGACAAAATCCGTCATTGATTCAAGATATCATAGAATTATAAATAGGAACTTGTAAGAATAATTAAATTCAGTTCAAGACAATACAAATATAATTAAACTTAAAAACCATTTTGTCAAATGAACCATCCAAATATAAAACATATAAAAATCATCCAGTGATTACGAAATCCAAGTTCATTGAAAAATAATTTAATCACTACAAGCATATTTATACAATACCTATAATACCTTTCATTTTGAATCACAATATACCTTGATTTGAAGTAACACCATCATCTTGATGATTCATCTGAAAATTGTTTAACTCAACCACAAGATCATTAGTATCATACTTAATTATTTTATAGTCATCAAAATCAATATAAGGCTAACATATAGTACATTATATTATTTAAAATTTAAATAATATTTATAATATGCATAATACTATATATATATAGAGAGAGAGAGAACAACCATTAAAACATTTTTTAGGGAGAGAGGGGGGATAATTAATGAGTTAGCTTAGTTTGTGTGATAGCTTGGAATCAAACCTACTTAAGTAGGAAACAAAGTGAATATGATGAATTAATTAGGACCAAAATTAAGAGATTAATTAATTCATCTCTGCATCTGGAGTTGGGATTAGGGTGAGGCATCTTCTCCTTTAATTCATCTAAGTGTTTAGAATTAGCATCTAAGTGTTTCTCTTTTCTAGCCTTCTCATTTTCCTTCTCTTTTCCCTTCCCTTGATTGGAAGCAAAATGTTGGGGCTCACTTGGGGATCTATTGATCGATCTTGACCAGATATCCAAGAATTTGCTGTTGGATCTTGCTGTCATATTTGCCATTGAAGATGATTGCCTTCAAACTAGCAGGGGATATAATGCATCTCATAAGCACCATTGTCCTCTTCAAGATCTACACCATTGAATCCTACTCTGGTACAACTCTCCCCCCCCCCCCCCCCCAAGATTTCATTTTTTAAAAATAATTTTTCTCCTTTAATTTTAAATTCGAAGGCATTTTTTTGCTTTAATTTTGTTATGGAGAATGATTTGGATGCCTTTTTTCTGTAATGTCATTGGATGATATCCTTCATTAAGGTTTTGGATTTTGTTGGCTAGAAGAATGTATGATCAAATTTGGAAATGATTCGCTTCATATCAATTAAGATTTCAATGGCAGAGGAACATACATGGGAGGAATACAATGATGTTTGCATTCTTCCCCCTCCTCTCCTTCTCCTTTGGATGTGGATATTGGAATTAATGGTTGGAAGAACTACGTTCACATAGTTAATCACATAGGATGAATGCAGAGAGGCAAGATGATAAGGTAGGAAGCTAATTAGGATGCAGAAAAGTACCTTGTATGTTGATGTGGATTTTGAGTTTAGTGAAATGGATTATTCAAAGGGAATGGTTGGAGGAAATCTTAATTTTACTAAGGCTATGTTTGGATCTTTGGAGGGAAAGGAAGGGGAGAGTAAAAAGAAGTAAAGGAATGGAAGGGGAAGGAAGGGTTGTTCTTCTTCTCTTGTTTGGAAAGGATGGAAGGAAAAGGAAGGGTAATATCAATTATCTTATTTGGATAGAGAGGGAAGAAAGGAAGGAAAAAAGTCATGTGACAATTATAACCTTGAGAATAGGGAATGAATAGTGAGAATGAAAGAATGAATAATAAAAAATGAAGGGATATTTTGATCTTCTGAAAAAATATGACTTAAATCTTTTTCTCCCCCCCCCAGCTTACCCTCCGATTTGGGGTTAACAAATTTACCCTTATTGAGAGGGAAAGAGGGGGAACCAGTTACTTTGTTCCCTTCCTCCTCTCTCTTTAACCCTTCTCCCAAACAAGATAACTTATGATCTTTCCTCTCCATTTTCTTTTCCTCCCCTCCATTCACCCCAATCCAAACAGATCCTAAAGGTTGATATCGCATAATTGATGATGGTAAGCTAGCATAGAGACATGTATCGTAATACAAAAGGAGTTATATCAAAAGGCATCTATTTCAATCACTAACTTCTATAAATTGCAGAAATTTTCAGAGGCAACTGAAGTAGTGAAGGCATTACTTTTTTGTTTTGTTTTGGGGTTATAAAATCCAGTGTAGGTTTCTCTCTCTCTCTTTTTTTTGTTTTAATGAAATGCTATTGTATTGACCATATAACATGAAGATTTTAGTTTTAAATATGGTTAAAATATGTCATAAAGCATCATTGTGTTTCCTCTTAATCTTTCTACAAGTCAGAAATCTTCTTCGTACCTCATACTATGTGCTAGCTGCTAAAGTATGTTTTACTTTAGTAGATGATGGTTCTACAAACATGACATATGCCCGTCTCAAGTTGGAATGGAAAAGGTGAAGGGTTCATGGTGGGTTGACAACTAGTTGTACAGTGTTTGTCTATGAAATGAATATAAGTTTGGTGTTCCTGAGCTGTAGGACATCCTTTAGCTTAAATAACATTAAAGATGGCCTTAAAATAAGAATGCTCAGAAAATGAGGACACATGAAGTAAATCCCAAATAGTTTTAACAATACTTGATGATTCTGCTTAAATATAAGAAAGCTACAGTGTTATTTTTTTGTGACCGAAATATCACTTTTGCAATATTTGGAACTCTTCAGTTCGGAAAAAGTAATTTGACTTAAGTTTTATTATTTCCATGGTCATAACTTATTGTGACAAACAACCTGCCAAAAAAACTTGATTTTTTTCCTCATTTTTTATAGTCCAATTTAGTTGGGAAACTAATCTAATGGTCCAACTTTAGATTGGGAATGAAAATTGAAAAGGCTTTGGTTAGGAAAGAAGAGGGACATGTTTTAAGAAGGTAATGAAAAACTACTACTTTACCCCTATCAACATAAAAGTGGGGCATCTCCTCCTATGTCCTATCTTTTTACGATGCTTAAATATTTACATAGTGAAATATAAAGGAAATGAGATGCGTCACGAACCATGGGTGTTAATCAAGGTCCACTAGGCTGTACCAATAGCCTATACTAGTCCATGACTAATTCAACACAGTATCGATATGTACCGTATCGGAGACAAGAGGAGAGAAAGGAAGTGTAGATGAGACATAGTTGAGCTATAGCCCCAAAAAAGTTAGCTTACTTCAAATGTTTAAAGTGTCATCTTGGTGGACACCAAGTTAAGGCTTTTTATGTAATTAAAAGCTAACAAGAATGTTTCTCCACGATTCATAAAGCCAACATAAAGCCAAGTGTGGGAGCTTTATTTAGCACTATTGAGAGTGACCAAACGAAGGATTCAAGTTAGGTGCTTGAGATGTGGTTAAACTAAGACCCATATGATGTTTGAGTAAAGACATATACTTTGTGAAAGAGAGAAATTCTATTATAGCCTATATTTCATTCTGCATGTGTTTGACGACTATTTATAAACTAAGTAAATTAATCCTTGCTTTCTTACTATGTATCCTAAAGATGATGAGTTGGATCTCAAGGTACTCTATATGACTTCTAACTATATCATAATGTAAAGAGTAAAGAGACATTATTAGGAAGTTAACTTAGATCCAAGAAATATTAAGGCGAAAGAATGATAAATCTGAAATTATATGACTCACTTGTATTCCTCAATTAACCACTTATGTCATCTATCGGGATTGGACATAATTATGGATGCATATGAAATTTTTATATTTTAGGATACAATTTTTATATTTTGTGATGATAATGATGCACCACAAATTGCTACAGTTGTTAACGGATTGAGAGATGCGTAATCTAGTATAACTAAATAAGTCTAGGGTACAATAATACACTTTATTCACTTTTTTTTTATTGTTAAGGGTTGATGCCTCTATGTCGGCCTAATTAAGTTTCTTGTTGGAGCTCTCATGTGTAGGTGGATTCACTGATTTCTTGACCCATTTATATGAATTGAGATTAGGATTTGGCAACGTGATATAGCATCTAATTTGTATAAATTAGATGCTATGGGTATGCCCAAATTTGCATAATTGTATATCAATGATTCTTGCAATAAATTAGACAAGCAAATGAGAAACTTCACTAAAGGAGGGCTTTTACCGAGTTCTAATAAAATGACTCTCTCAAAGCTACGTATGATGTTGAATGAAGATTACTCTATTCGAAAGTTTGTCAATTTATTTGAAAAGGTAACGATTTTGTATTAGAGAATAGGATAGAATAGGATTTGTATTCGACTGTGTCATGGTTTCAATATAATTCTATACATAGCATCTAGCACTAGCTTTCTATACATGTTTCATAGGGAACAACTAGATGGATTAATGAGCATTGATTATGCTTCTAACTATATATAATTCACATTCTTATAATAGTGGATCCTTTCTCGTATGCCATGCTTTATTCATATGCTACAATGCTACATACTCCCTTATTATGCATAGTTTTTTTATTGACCATTAATATACCTTCTCTTAGGGTCTCAAGTTGCATGCTATTCCAGAGCATGAGCATGATTTGATGACACTGTCCCTATGCAAATGCTATCAATTAGACAAGTGTTGACAATAATTTATGCACATTTAAAAAATTCAATTAACATCTCTTAATTGAGAATTTTCAACAGCGTCATCTAAGCATCATGGTGATACTGTCTTGGCAGTACCTGTATTTTACCTTTTTTTTTGGATGGAATAATATATACTTACCTTTTATATTGATATAATAGAAACTGCATGAAAGTTTTTCTTAGTAGTTTTGAATTGAGACACTATAATGATGTCATGGCTACAAATTATATGAAAATTCTTTCCCAGATACCAATTTCCTAGCAAAAACATTCTCTCTTAGGTGTCCTTACCACCTAAGATGCTGACTCTTCATTACTTACCAAAATACATGGTTGTTAATATGGCTTTCTAAAGGGACTGGGGTTATCTAACTTGTTTGTCCCTTTATCAATGTCTTTATTACGCCAAATATAAATTTCAAAGTTCTATTATTGCTGCTCAAGCACTCTAAAATAAAAAACAGACATAGAGAGAAAAATAGAGATGTTTCTAAAATACCATGCTATCATTTCCAAATATTTCTCATTTATTTTGTAACATTCCAAATATTCTTTTATTTTATTCTCAATACCAAGAGGTTACAAAAGGTTCTTCAATAGCAAGCTCCTCATTGATTGTAACAACAGTAGTACTCTATCCTAGAGACAAGACTGAAGCAATCTTAAGAGTTAAAACCTTTTGCTTTGCAATAAGATGTGTAGAAATCTTTATTGCAATTTTGTATTAGAAAAATTTGCAACGAATTTGAGCTACTCCCATTGTTGTAAAATGTTAAAAATAATAAATAATTTATTAAATGTCCAATATAAACCAAATCACATGCATGATTTTATATGAATATTAAAATAAATAAAATAATTTTTCTCTTATTAATCCCTAAAGATAGAGCTCTTTGCACAATCAGTGCCTTTTGCACTGATTTTATGTTTAGGGGATATGAACCAAAAATTTTGCAAAAATGGTATTAAAGTGAAAAATGATATTTCAAATGTCATTTTTAAGCCTAAAAATGATATTTTGAATGTTGTTTTTAAGACTCGATCAACATTTTAAAAGTGCGGCATGTCGCTTATAAAAATGGCATTCGGAATGTCGCTTTTAAAACGTACTAAAATTTACATTCAAAGTGTCATTTTTAAAAATTTTAAAAACGACATTTTGAATGTCGTTTCTTTCACATTAAAGCGACCTGTGGTGAGCCTGACAGCACCTCCTCTTCTCTCGAAGTTTTTTCTTCTCTCCCAGCATTTGCCCTCCTCTTTTCTTCTCTCCCAATGTTCCCTCTCCCCTTTTCTTCTCTACATTGCCTGCGAACCCGAGCTGCTGTGTATTATAGAGGATTAGTTTTTGGTAAACAACAGTGTAACACCCTGAGTTTTAATTTCTTATATTGTTTTGGAAGATTTGTACAATTAGTCAATTGAGATTTGTAAATAAGGCTTTGGTATTTCTATATTCAATGGCAATTTGTAGAAAGTTAGGAGAAGTAAAATGAAATCCAAAAGCTGGAATGCCATAGGACTTCCTTGGATGAAGCCAACAATGAAAAAAAAAAAAGGGAAACTGCCTTTGTTTTTTTTTTTTTTTTGCCTTTTTCCCTTATCTTTTTTCTTTCTTTCTTTCTTAAAGCCTTCCCTCACATAATGTTTTCCACTCCCCTCCCTCACGTAACATTTGTGATAGCTGGCATAGTAGCCGGTTATCACTTGAAGATTCCACGAAATGATTCTGATAGTCGGCTATCACCCTTGTTAGTCGGCTATCATGCCAACTAATATGGGTAAGTCCTCTCTAAGGGCCACAAAGAGTCGAATCTCATGCTGACTACTTTATAGGAAGCTTCTGTTCTATGTTTTGAAATGGAGTGTGTGCTGCAGAGAGCCAACTCTTGTGCTGGCTATTTTTGAAGAAGTCTCTGTTCTTTGGGTTAAGGTGAATTGGGGCCACAGTAGTCAACTAGGGAGTTGACTACTTTGATTTAAACTACCTAATATTCATTTAAAGTCAAGTAATATGGGGATTGGATGAAATAGTAGTGGAAGATGGATTTAACACTAACTTGGAATAATGTTTTGAAAATGGTTCCATAGTGACTAATACTAGTCGGTTAGTTGGAGACAGTCTTTTGGAGGTGTTGGGTGTGAGTATAGCCTCATTAACGCATCGGATTTCATCCGAACTCCTTAAGTGTGCCAGGACAAGAGAAAAGCAAAGATGGGTGACCCTTGGAAAGTCATTTGGGGAAAAGACCAAGGGCAAGAAAAAAAAAGTATTAGAAGTCAATTGAAAGTTTGATCAAGGACAAAATAGGAAAAAGATTTCAAGGGCAAAATGTTAAGGCTGAGGGAGAGCCATGTGGACTTTAAAAAGTGTGCCTTAAGAGTTATCAAGGTCTAAATAGAGATTTTTTTGAGTCATTTAAAACCGACTAACACATTCTTAACCCTTGAGCCATGCATCGTAAGAAAGGAGAAAAGAGAGGGAAATAAGGAGAAAATAAAGGGAAAAGAGAAAAAAGGGAGAGCTCAGATGTGGGAAAGAAAGAAAGAAGAAGGAAAAGAAGGAAAAGAAAAGAAAAAGAAGAGAAGAGGAAGAAGAGTTTGGCCACCTTGGAGGCATCAAAGTGGGTCAGTGGGATTTATCCTATAATGTGGAAGATTAGGCAAAATGGCTCATAGGACTAGATCTATAGTATATTGGATGTCCCTTGAAGGTGGTAATTAATCAGGAAGTTCTTCAGAAAATACATATTGAAACTCATTCAAAAACTTTAACTCTTTCAAAAATTCTATTACCTTTTGAGGGTATTCTTTTTAGATTTGATCACGAATTTTCCTAGTAGTTAAGCTCCAAACTGGTGAACCTTTAGTGATCTCACGCTATAGTTCTTTAGCATTGATCAGATTTAATTTCGGTTTCTTCTCTTTCAGGTTACTAGATTTCCTCTTAATATGATCCATAGGTGGAGTTGGGTTTATTATAGGCTTCTTTCCATGGTGGTTAAAGGAACAGGAGTTGGATCGACCATACAGGGTAGCATCATGGTCATATAACCAAGGTCGACCTAAGATGATACTGCTAACTCGCATAGGAAGGACATCACACCATACCTTTTCTTGATAGGATTATAGTTGGATCATGACTTGGCATTTTAGTTTAATGGGGATGGAAGTTGAGTCTATCTAGGATACCTTATAGGGATTGGGATGGAAAACCATAGATAAACCTAGGGTTTTGACAGCATTGGTTGAGATGGTATTAACACATCTCTTGCTATCTATGATGATTTTACATATCTTTTCCTCTAACTTCACAAATGTCTGTAGGATATGGGTCCTACGCCAATCCTCTTGTTCTTTGGTTTGGGTCAAGATGCATCTAACAACTCTCAATAAATTAGATGACTCAATGACTTTCTCATCTCCTTCATATTCCTCCACTAAGTATATTTTAGCTTCATACACTTCTCCTTCATGATCATCAGTGGGTTCAGGATCTTCTTCCTCTAATTATCATATGTGTAGGGATTGGGTTGGGCATTGACCAGCATAGTGTTCCAATTTATGACATCTAAAATAAGAAGCATTAGGATTAGAATTTCTCTGAACTTTAGGTGACTTACCCTTATCTTCCTTGCAGGTCAATGGGATGCTAGGAGTAGGTCGGCTTGGGTGCACTTGCCTAGACCCTGGTTTTTTATTAGGGGTACCATTCCTAGTGGGTTTAGGTCGACGAATTATGGGTCCCCTTTGAAATATTTCATAGTCTCTAACTATTTGATAAGCATGTTTAAGATCATGGACTTCTCTTAAAAATAATTATCTCTAAATCCAGCCCTAAATCTAGATAGGGTCACAACTTCAGATTCATCTATGCTACACCTCATGACATATTTATCAAATTTGGCTATGTATTTAGATATGGTCTTGCTTCCCTGACTCAGCCTCTACCATTGATCTAAAAGTCTATGGTGAAAGGATATGGGGAGATACTTTTCCCTAAGCTTAAGTTTCATGGCTCTCAAGTTAGCTATGGGTATGTCTCCTCTCTGACGACTAAGGCGCTCAATATTTCTCTTGTATAGCCTGGCTTATCGGACTAACTTAAGTTTAGCAAATTTGACCTTTCTCCTTTCCGATATCTCATATTACTTAAAGTATTAGTCTATGTCACTTTTTCAATCAACATACACCTTAGGGTCTAAATCTCGTCAAAAGTGGGTGCATCGAGTTGTATGTTCCTAAAGACTCTTTCCTCCAAATTTACAAAGTCCTAGTGTCCGCATCTAGGATTATGTTCAGGGGTGAGATCATGACGATGGGCTCTTGGACCAAGGAGAGTTGGTCTAGGTGATTTAGGTTCAGTGTGGTTCAATCAGTTTTCTGCAAGGGTCCTGATTCGCTCTTTCATTTGGTCAAACCTATTGTTTAATTGTCTAAATTGTTCAGTCATGGCTCTCATTAAAGTTTTAAGATTGGAATCTATGGTGTAACTTGGTTGTATTTGGGAATGTTGGTAATGGGCTTATGATCTGATGATCATGCAACACACAAATTCGTTCTAGGGTTTCTAATCTACTCAAATTACAATCAACTCAACAATTATCCTTTCCACTAGCCAGGTAAGAGGGGGGTTATGGGAGGCTCCCCCGCTCTCGCAGAAATCTAATTAGAGAACCACAAGTCCGCTTAAGGCATTTGCTGTTTGACCCCTAGCCCTAGACACCACTTTCAAGAAATAATTGAAGGATTGAGTGTAACAGTTTCATCACAATACTTGGAATTCAATCACGTGGGTGTTCCTAGCTTTGCGTTAGGTTTCTACTCAATTTTAATTAGGCTTGAGATCAAGATAAGGATGGTTATTTTTAGGCCAAGGAGAGTGATGAAATACTTCCCTTATCTGAGATAAAGAAATTGCCCTTAAGTTAATTCAATGATGTATGCACACATATATAAAAACTTAAAGTAAAATATGCAGATATATATGCATATATTTTATTTTATTTTATTTTATTATTTTTTTATGTTGTTGTAGATATGAAAATAAGAAGAAAATTGTAGTTTTAATGAAGATTAATTAGATGATTGCTAAGGGTCTCATATCCGGTCGTAGCTCATTACTCCCATGAGTCATGACAGTATACTTTCGTATACCCGCTGAGGAGGTATGAAATCTTAAATAATAATTATATATATATATATATATATATATATTTTCACAATATGCATGAACATGTCCTAGCCTGCTCTGATACTAAACTGATGCGGGATGTACCATGTAAGAGATTAACGTAGAGCAATGATTTAGATTTAAGGTGCTTTACTTTCCGAAATGAGTAAGAATAAACTAAGAAAGAATATGCGAAGAGTAAAGTAAATACCCGCAAAACATGATTCACTAAGTAATAAAGAAAACAGGATCCTAGGATTGGGAAACCACTACATAGAACATGTTCTTTCTTCAACAAAACAGAACTTATGAGAAGGGATGGGTTTGATTACTAGGCAATGATAGTCTTCATCCTAAAAGATTAGATCACACAACTTCCGAAATGGGCGCTTGGAAGAAGAAGATATGCTTCCGTGGATTTTTGGCTTTACTTCAGATGGTTTTGGAGGCAAGGAGGACTTCATCTAAGGATCATAGCACCTTGATGTCTTGGGACTGGGATGCTTGGAACAGATGTTGGAACGGATATTTAATGGGCCTCTCACCCTCTCCTTCACAGAGTGTCAATGCTCAAGAGCACAGAAAAATAGAAGAAGACTCTTTTCATTAATCATCAATTATCCTTTACAAGAAGAAGGGAGGGATTTTTATAATAAACCCTAACCCTTGAATTACATGGAAAAAAAGAAAATAAGGGCACAATATTATTTTCAAATAAGGAGATAAGGCGGCCTCTTGAAACAAGAGAAAGAGATCAAGGGATAGCTTTCTCAAATAAGAAAATAGGCGACATCTTGAAACAAGGGAAAGAGATCAGGGGATAGCGTTCCCAAATAAGGAGAGAGGCGATATCTTGAAAACAAGGAAAGAGACCAGGGGATGGTGCCATATCCTGCTTTTCATAAGGAGTGGGCGACAAGTCTCCTTCTATAGGGGCTTATTTGCTTCCTGGTATGCTCAGATGACTTTATAAAAATCTTGAGATGCTCTAATTGAGTAGATGGCGCCTACTTTGACTGAGATTCCATATTGAGGCTTATTTGCTTTCTTTTATGGTCTTGGATCTTCAACTTCTTACACTTTGACTCAATAAATCTTGACTTGACTCAAATAAAATTACTGGACTCATACATGACTAAAATTACTAGACTCATACTGATAAAACTTGATTACAGAACTTAAAGTCAAACCAACATAAAGTAAAAATTTCATAATGAGCTCAATAACCTCTGTCTGATCCTGGTGTCCCCACCACCGACTCTGGCATCGACACTAGAACCGACTCTTGCTACTTGTTGGACCATAGTCCAGTCAATTCAAACGTAGCTTGATCAGCCAAATCGAAGATAACTCGACCTTTGTCGTCGGGCATGTTTATTAATGCGGTGACAGTTTTTTTTTCCGCATCAATTCCTATTGGTCATGCACTTCTATCTAGCAAGCTGAGATTCTAGATTCAAATCTTCGATGGTATATCTTTAGTATTATTACCTACATAACTGGTGCGCTGTTTTTTCTTGAGAACTGCACGCAAGGCTGTGGAAGCATGCAGGAAACCTATGTGATTCCAACTATTTGGAATCTGTAACAATTCAAAAGACGCTTTTGCATTTGATGCTTTGCACAAGTGATAAATGACGGTGCATCAGATTACTAGTCTGAAAACAAACGTAAAATGAACACATCTAGTATTATCCATATCTTTATTATTTTAAGTGCCATATCCATTCTTTGCAACCAAGGAACACCCACTCCACATGATCGAAGCCATTTTGTAAAATTGACTTCTAAAAGTTTCTTCCATAGCATATATAATCAAACTTGATCATCTGGAGAACTCAATTTCAATATTAAAATGACAGCTTGACTTTATTGACTCAATTGCGGCAACTAAACTATCAAATTTGGCCCTTGTTACTTCCTTACAACCTTGCTGTCCTGGAGAATCTTGAAGGTTGGAACAACTCTTGTACCCAACGCTCCTGCGATGTGCCGCAAACAACATTAATATGAGGATGAAATTTGGAACACGGGACATATTTTTTGACAAAGCCATGGGGCACTATGTCATGGGCATAATGGAGTGGAGAACTCCATTTTGACAAA
Source organism: Calamus simplicifolius (assembly GCA_900491605.1). Lineage (NCBI taxonomy): Eukaryota > Viridiplantae > Streptophyta > Magnoliopsida > Arecales > Arecaceae > Calamus > Calamus simplicifolius. The sequence goes on from UESW01001397.1 coordinate 204,923, forward strand.
AGTGTCTAATGATGCATTCCATGTTCCACTGCTTCGGATATAGTGATTGGCGGGATCTTCAACTAGAGGAAGCTGTATCTTATGTAGAGGGACTGGTATAAATTTTAAATAAAAAGAAGATTCTACGCAATAAAATCATTAGTAAAAGTGTAGTGGCCCTACCACGGAGTGGAAACTACTTAGAAAACGGAGGCTGACATATGATGGAGGCTGACTTTAGTAAAAGTGTTGCAGAGGCTTAAAAGTGTAGTGGCCCTACCACGGAGTGGAAGAGGCTACTTAGAAAATGGAGGCTGACATACGATGGAGGCTGACATAACCTCTTAGAAAATGCAGGCTGACATGTGATTGCGGTACATACATACATACGTAGCAAAAATGATTTGTATGTGATCTTGATGTATGATATTAAGAATAAGAGTGAAAAGCAAAAATATATGTTTGTAATTTTGAAGAACTATGTTAATCAGTCAAATCTTAATCATATTTTTAAAGCTTAATAAAATCCTAATCAATTCTTAATCAAGTTTAGTTCCCTTAAAAATGGGATTAAGATAGAAAAAGGAAAGAAAGATAAGGGAAAAAGAGTAATATGAAAGTTGGGATACTAATTCACTCTAAATAGATGCCATGTGTCCACTTGTGGGGGCCACTAAGGAATTCCATAAGAAAATTTTGGGATAACTATCTTCTCATCAGAATTTAGCTAAAAATGGTAGAGAAAAGGATGAAAAAAAGAAGAAGAAGACGAAGAAGGAAAAACCAGCCTAAAACAACCTGGAGATGGGTTTTCTTTAACTCATGGACTTTATTAATTATAGGTTTTATTAATTATGCAAAATACTATTAATTTACCTATGAAACTAACAGGTTTCCCGCATCCTTCAGTGTTCTGTAACTTCATCAAATTTTGTTTTTAAAATCATCCACATATTTGTGAAAGAAAAATTATTGAAAGCCTCTTTTCTATCTATCTTTTGTGTTGGAACACCTGTCTCGTAGAAGTGATAAGATTTAAATCCCTGAAATGTTTTATCATTGTTTCCGCCATAATAAGCAAGGCATCACTATGCAATACTCATGCTATAATAAGAAATGCATCACTATATAATACTTTCATTAGAGGTAGGCACTTGGCCGTTCCAGGCACGACCCGGTACTACTACAGTACCGAGCCATGCCGGCATGGCCCAGTAAACCATGCCGTGTCGGGCTCCCGGTACTACTACAGTACCAAGCCGTGCCGGCACGGCCCAGTAACATACAAGAAAACAGTAAAATAGTGACAAAAATTTTCATTACTATTCCATCACAAATTGGGTTTAGTGACGGATTAGTGATGAAAATCTTGTCATCACTATTTTTGCCGTCACTAAATTTAGTGACGGAAAGAGGTCCGTCACAAAATAATAGCGACGAATTTGTGACGAAATATTTCATCAAAAATTTGTGACGGAACGTATTTTTCATCACTAAATTGTGACGGATTAGTGATGAACTATTCCATCAAAAATTTGTGACGGAACATATTTTTCGTCACTAAATTGTGACGGATTAGTGACAAACTATTCCGTCAAAAATTTGTGACGGAGCATATTTTTCGTCACTAAATTGTGACGGATTAGTGATGAACAATCCGTCACTATTTCATCATAAATATTTTCATCACTATTCCATCATAATTTAGTGATGGATTATTGACAAAAATTTAGTCACTAAAACTTTTATCACTAGTCCGTCACTAATAGCGATGAATTAGTTTATTATTGTTTCATCACTAATTAATCACTAATATTTTCGTCACTAATCCGTCACTATTATTTCTATCAGAAATCCATCACTAATCCATCATTAACCTAATAAAATTTCATCAAATTTTTATTGTTATAAATTTAAATTATTTTAAAATTACAATATATTTAATGCATTCTAATAAAATTTATAGATAAAAATTCAAATTTAAGAATAAAAAATGTATTTCATAAAATAAGATAAATATACCTGTTACATCAACAATACTAATGTTTTATACATTAGACATCAAATTATTCCCTTTATCTGGCAAATTTATTCCCTTCATCTCACTTTCCTTGGACAAAAGTTGGCAAGAACAAGATTATGGTTGTACTCAGTATTGACAAATGTGATCTTGAAGCCTTCATCAACCAAGCAGTAGGAGAGCTCCAGTAGAGGGATGACATGGCCTTGTGCTGGCGGTTCGTCTCAATCATGAGAGCTTGGCTTGGCGGTTCACCCGATCCCTTCTTCAACTCCGGAAAAAGATCTCCTCACGGCGCTGGGATCACATATGTCCGCTTATTGATCCATAAATTTTTGCTATTCGAACTCAATTAGCATCGATGTTGTCCCTATCTCACCTCCTTTTCGATGGATTTCAAACGAATCGAACTTGCCCTTTATCCTTCTGCTTGATTGGGAATAGATGTTTTTAGAGTTCACAATTGCAGTTTGGGTCTTTGAAAATATATTCCAAAAAAGCATCAGTAACATCAAAGGCTATCTCTTTCTTTATCAATGGCTTTCTATTTTAAATGAATGCAAATCTACAGAATTTATTTTTAGGAGTTTGGTTTTTATTATGTCGAAATCTTTTTAGAAATTTGTAGCAAGAAAGCAGCTTTTCATTTTAAAACTTGCATGTGTTTAAATCATCCATCTTTACAATATGAAGATACATTGATCGAGATACCTCAATATGGATTTGATGCTCAAATTTACCTTCACATCCAAATGTTAGTTCTGTTCGTAAATAATTCGGTAAAAGTCATCATCTCTGGCAATTTGAAGCTTCATTAGTGGTCGGAAGTTAGGACTCTGGTGGTCTCTGTGCCAGTCCAAGACAAAGTAAGTGAAAAATTCAATGTTTGGAACTGATTAAATTCTATCTTGCTTGGTCCATACCTTTGGTGACATGTGACCTTCGATGACCACGGACCAAATCGTGGGCCTTCATCACGCCCCTCGCAGACTACTTCTCCCTTTCCATCCATGTAGCAGACTATTCCCATTGCTTGGTCTTCAAAAACTTGGAAGATGGCACTCAGAACAAGTCATGGAAGGCATCTACTGATGGTAATGAACAATACTATGATAACAAATAGAATTGAAGCAATTCTTTGTCTTGATTTAATAGAAAAGGCCATTTCTCTATTTTATCAGTCTTCTAATAATCAACCGGAAAGGTCACTTGTCCTTTCCTCATTACTTGCACGCCCGCATCTTTAATCAGCAAACTCCCAATAAAAATCTAATTAACGAGTGGAATGAAAATTATGTAAATTCAAAATGATATCGTCTTCACTTCTCATACCAGCATATGCAGACACCCATGTCTGTTAATCCTCAAAACAACTGCTTTAACATTGAATGCTGTACAGAAAGTCATTTTTAATTTAGAAATGATATACCAAATTAAATATATCAGGAAATGAGGGAAAAAACCAAAGAACAGCGGAAGCAGCTTCAAAACCAGCCTCGCTTCTCTTGACAAGAATCATACCCAGGACTACGGACGACTTCAATTCATGGCTGCATTTAAAAATAAACCAGCTAAACTTTCTTATCTTACCATTAATTTACAGCAACATAATCACCAACTGAACGCCTGATAATTAAAGCCCGCAGAAACTCAAACAACCACCTTATCGAGTCCTTGCCAACCATGCAACCACCATTGATGAAAGTATTCTCTGTCAAGTTAATAATACTAAAAGTCAATTGGTTGAAAAACGAAACTATTATTGGTTCAATGTGCAAAACATCACTAACAAAGCACTTGTAGCACATATGATAATAAAATGAAACTGATGATATTAATTGAAGATAATTAGAAAATTTTGTGACTTAAAAGAGTCTTCCAATACATTTCCAATGTTATTTATTAACCCTTTTTTTAAACCAAAGATATGTGGATGGAGGAAAAATCAACCTATGCATGGTGCAGTTCTTAATTACTTACGTCCTCATGAATCTATCAAAGCCACAGTTCTTATTTAGAAGCAATTCTTTTGCACTAACATGATGGCTGATTGTTAGAATTAACTTACTGGGAGTCCAACAGATATGCTTAGAATGAAAATAGTGTTGCTGCCTTGCCTACTTGAGGAATTAACCTACTTGATCTTTCATGTTGTGAAAAGTCTACTTGAGGACTGAAAATTCTAGTGCATCATAATGTTAGTGTAAGAAGAGGAAGCCAAAAATTAAAACAACTTATAATTCAATTTCAACATCCAATTCCAGCTGGAAAAATAGAAATAAAAATTAGAATTAGAATAAGAGATGATGCATGTTGACTTGCAAAGGCACCCCCAAGCTTGCCAGCATCCAATGCTTGGGGGCATTAAGCCTCTTCAAACCCCTTGCCTGAAGTAAAATAAGTATAAAGTTAGGCCAGCAGAAATATGATAAAGATATACTGTATTTATCACCTCAACAGGGGCTAGCACTATGATATTGAAAGTTTACTCATCATAAATGACTAGAACTCGTAGATGCACCCACAAGAGATAAGGCGCCTGACTTTTTCATGCAAGCAAAATAAGCTTCAACATAACATAGTTTTTTTTTTTTCTTTTTTTGCTTCTGGAAACTATAAAAACCAAATCACCATCTGGATTGGACAAAGAATTGACTTAGAAATCTTCAAAACACCAACATGAAGAAATCTAAAACAACTGGAAAAGCCCTGCAAGTAAACCGGACAACAAAAAAATAGTATCTGCCCTGTACAATCCATCTTCCATTCTAGCAAAAATGAAAGGCCATCTGCAATCAAACAACAAAAATGTAAAAAATATATTTGTGCTATATTATCAATAGTAAGAAATCAAAAAATAATTCAAAGACAGAAAGATATACCAGAGCATAACATATAACCCCTTCATGATTATCTCACATATTAAGGTAGACCATGAATAACAGGAGGATCCGATACCTACCTGAACATAAGAGAAGAATATACACCTGTTTCAGTATTAGCTGACAAAATTTAAAGAAGCGATTCCAAGGATAGATATATGAAAAACTGTAATTCTTGAAACATAACCAAAAACTTGGAAGTGGAGAAGGGGAAAAAACACCTCATCACCAACAATTTCTGTTAGAAACAGGTAATTGTACTTATTAAACTCAAATAAAATGAATACAAAAAGTATTTTCTGAAATAGGGATTGTACTTATTAAACTTAATTATCTTTAGTGACAGGATCAAAGCCATTTATCAGCTACTCCTTATTATGAAATAGACCGTGTGCATTGCATTTGCAAAATTTGGTATAATATAAATCAAAATGAAAGTGGGACATGTACCTACCCATTAAGGGTATGAAACATACATCTGTGGATATTTTCTATGAATATGTAAAATGAATCTGATAAAGATGGGCATGCAACATCAACGTCATTGGAATTCATAGATACCAGTGTCATAATTTTTAATTTATGTTCACCAGTTAACATGACTGTCTGATATGTATCAAGTGATCATGCTGTCAGTTGCCCTTTTTCTTGGTTTTTCCTTTTTCTAGATTTAGCCCTTCTTTTTTTTCTATTATAGATATTATGCAAATGCTAGATTTGTGCTTTCTAAACCTGGTCTAACAAGCCATGACCAGTACTTTAGAATGAAAATATGCTGTTCCTTTCTAATTACTAATTAGAGTTGATACCTTGAATGCTTTGCTTGGTGCTTTCTCAGAGCATGTTGCTTTAGTAAATCATGTTCATTCCAGCAAAATTTGATTTTCCCTTCAAAACTCAATTCAACTCTCCTGATTTTCTGATCTAAAATTAACATTATTTTGATAAAATGAGCTTTGCAGACATCGCTTTCTGTTCCAGCATACTTTTAACAAATATTGTATTCAGTATGAAGACTGTATAAAGGACTGTGAAAAAGCTGTTGAGAGAGGCAGAGAACTTCATACTGACGTCAAGTTGGTTGCAAGGGCATTGAGTAGGAAGGCAACTACTTTGGTGAAGCTTGCTAGGTGCTCAAAAGACTGTGAATCTGCTATTGAGACTTTGATGAAAGCCTTGACTGAGCATCACAACCCTGACACATTGAAAAAGCTTAATGATGGAGAGAGGGTGAAGAAATGACTAGAACAGCAAGAGTATTTTGATCCAAAAATGGCTGACAAGGAGCGCCCCAGCATCATCAGACACCCCATTGTTATATTGAAAACTGCCTAAAATATTGAAAAAAAATCAAAAATAAAGTACACTAAAGATTCACTTTATATTTAAAAAAGTTTTATGTTATGTTAGAACTATTATTAATGAGAAACTCATGCAAGTTTTATGTCATCCTCTTTAAGTATGAGCAGGCAATAAAATGAGCTTAAAAAGAGTTCCATGATAATGGTACAGTCATCAAGGTTGACTATATTCAGTGGTCAGAATATTGGGAACTAGAAGAATACAAAGTGGATATCACTGTATCATAATAATATGAATGCTGAGCTAGTGTAAGGATAAAAGTTATCTCAAAAATGAATAAATTGGCAAGACCATCCGAGTCCAATCAATAGCTAACAACATGGAGGTGCACCAATTAAACAATTAAACAATTAAACAATTAAACAATTAACAACATGGACCCTGAAGTTTCTGTTCACACTGCTCTAATCTCGTTAGATTCCATAAGCGTTTGATTATTAGAGTAACTAACTGATCTGCTTTCCTAAGTCTGGAGTATTCCTTTTAAAAGCTATTATAAACACTTGCATTTTCTTATTGTAATGTGAAATAGAACCTTTCTGCCCTAAGATTATTATAAAAATACATAAAATCCCTACTCTTTCTTAATTCATTACTGTCCAATATTTTTGAAGTTTCAAAATTAAATTTTACTTCAGTGGTGGCATCTTTCTTGGATCATGCTATGCTCAAAATGTTTTTGGTCAAGGCATGGATAGTTTGCTGTTAAACATGAGGGGCAGCCAGATGAATCAAAACAACCACAGAGTGGGTGTGGAGAGAAGCAATCAGCCTTCTTGCTCTACAATCAATTCAAAGCTCCCCAGATCAACTGGGGCAGAAGTCCTCCCTTATAACTGAAGAAAGGCTCATTGGTGAGCCAGAACACATTTATGCCCCCAATTCAAACCGTATCGTAGTACTGGGTGGTCACTCAGAGCAGAGCCTTTTCGGACAAATAGATAGATAATTAGACAGTTACAAGGACAAGAAGCTGACCATGAACCAGTTGGGAACGCTAAACATTTGGTAGTCACTATTGCTGATGCTAGGGTTCAAAAACTAAATGACATAAGGAATTTTGCGAGCCATGAAACTCCTAAAACAAACAGGACTAAGTTTGTGGACTTTTTTCTTTTTCCCTACCTATCAATATCATTCCTCTGTCATAGCAATCATCATCATATTCAAGAATGCAATCCATTTAGGCTGCTTTCAGCAATTAATCAGATACCACTTACCTCCTCTTTATGCTGGTAGTCATAAGCATCACGGCATGCCCTCACTCCTGATCACATATTACTAGTTCAACTTACAGATAACATACCTCAACTTGGACATTAAAATTAAAGAACACAACATTGGTTCAGTTTTCCTTCCATACTGGTAGATTGAGAGGCGGGATTGGTTTAGTTTCCCTTCTAGACTCCTAGATTGGGAGGCAAGATTTTGAGATCGAAGCAACTGCCTCACTTAAGCCTCGGGTTTGGATTTCCATAACAATTCTAGGATGACTAAGAATTTTTCTTGCTTTATTAGTGTAGAAAGTTTCAAAAATTAGGAAACAAAAACCCAAAATCAAGTGAGAAATCGAACGAATTAAACAAGGAAAATAATGAAATCAGCATTAGATCATGGGCAACCTAAACTTACGAACCCTGAATCAAGCAAAAACCTAGAAATCCTGAATCAAGCGAAATAAATGAAGAAGCTCGAGAATAATACAAACCTACCAACCCTAAATCAAACAGAAATCCGCATAAACATGAAAAAAAATTGAAAAATCTCTGATGAGAAGAGAAGATTGAGCCACCAAAAGAGAGATTAAAGGAATAAGAGAGAGGATAAGGGAAGGAAAAATACTTTGACGGAAGCGATTGGCTCGAGTGGCCACGGATGTGGACGAGCGACGATTGGAAATCCAGCCCCTTCCTCCGCCTCCTTCTCCAACCGCAACCGTAGAGAGAAGCACGGGCACCAATTGGTAAAAAAAAAATGTTGATAAGAGCGGGATGCTAGTCATGGAATTATAATTCCGTCACTAAACTAAGAACAAAAAAAGTTTATCATGTTAATCATTAAATTTATATTTTAATTATTTTTAAAACAAATTAATGAAAAAATTAATTAATTTAATGATGGATGGGGCACTTCGTCACTAAATTAATGACTAATTAATTTTTTTATCATAATTTTTTTAAAAAAATTAAAGTATAAATTTAGTGACAGAAGGGCAATCCGTTATTCAATTAGGGATGCACGCAGGCGCGCGCCAATGACCGGCGCTGGGCGCTGGGCACGCGCAGACACTGCACAAGGGGTGCCGGACACAGACGAGGTTGTGCAGCTGAAGAGACAGGTGTGGGCCATGGCAGGCGCGCGCAGGCCGAATAATGATTCCAACACAATTAGTGACGAAACAATGATTCTGTCATTGAATTAGGTAGATCGGAATAATAATTTTATCATAATTTTTTTAAAAAAAATCAAAGTATAAATTTAGTGACGGATAAAAAATCATCACTAATTTGTCACTAAATTAGTGATGGATTTGGGGATTCCGTCACTAAATTAGTGACGGAATGCTCTTCCATCACTAATTTTGTGATGGATTAGTGATGGAAGGACAATCCGTCACTAAATTAGTGATGGATGACCTTGTCCGTCACTAAATTAGTGATGGATTGTCCCATCCGTCACTAAATTAGCGATGGATTGCTCTTTCATCATTAATTCATCACTAAATTAGTGACGAAAGAGCAATCCGTCACTAATTTTGTGACGGATTAGTGATGGAAGCACAATCCGTCACTAAATTAGGGATGCATGTGCAGCCAAGTGCAGTCACGCACAGGCACATGCATGTACAGATACGGCACTAGGTAGGCACAGACAGGCCGATTGGTGCAAATGCACGCGGGCCATGGCAAGCGCGCGCAGGTCGAGAAGCAGATGCGCATGGCGTGTGCCGAAAGGCAGACATATGGCTAGGACGCGCATGGAAGGCAGCGCAGGTAACTGGCACATGCAGATGTGGCTTTTTTTGTCACAATTTTTTTTAAAAAAAAATTAGAGAATAAATTTAAATAGATAATCCATCACTAATTCATCACTAATTTAGTGACGGATTATGTTCCATCACTAATTTGTGATGGATTAGTGACGGAAGGCAATCCGTCACTAATTTGTAACGGATTAGTGACGAAAGGATAATCCATCACTAAATTAGTGACGGATTGCCCCATCCGTCACAAAATTAGTGACGGATTGATCCATACGTCACTAATTTGACGGATAAGTGACGGAAGGCAATCCCATCACTATTTGTGATGGAATAGTGATGAAAGAAAATCCATCACTAATTTAGCCATCCATCACTAATTTGTGATGGAAGATAATCCGTTACTAATTTGTGACGGATTAGTGATGAAAGGGCAATCCGTCACTAAATTAGTGATGGATTGCATCATCCGTCACAAAATTAGCAATGGATTGCCCCATCCGTCACTAATTTGTGACGGATTAGTGACGGAAGGCAATCCATCACTAATTTAGTGACGGATCCCATCCATCACTAATTTATGATGGATTAGTGATGGAAATAATCGATCACTAATTAGTGACGATTATTTTTTCATCACTAATTTATGACGGATTAGTGATGAAAGGGCAATTCGTCACTAAATTAGTGATGGATTGCCCCATCCGTCATAAAATTAGTGATGGATTGATCCATACGTCACTAATTTGTGACGAATTAGTGACGGAAGGTAATCCGTCACTAATTTAGTGATGGATTTTTCATCCATCACTAATTTGTGATGGATTAGTGATGGAAGAAAACCCATTACTAATTTAGCCATCCATCACTAATTAGTGACGGATTAGTGACAAAAGATAATCCGTCACTAATTTATGATGGATTAGTGATGAAAGGATAATCCGTCACTAAATTAGTGATGGATTGCACCATCCATCACAAAATTAGTGACGGATTGATCCATCCGTCACTAATTTGTGACGGATTAGTGACGGAAGGCAATCCATCACTAATTTAGTGACGGATTTTCCATCCATCACTAATTTGTGATGGATTAGTAAAGGAAACAATCCATCACTAATTTGTGACGACTGCTTTTTCATCACTAATTTGTGACGGATTAGTGACGAAAGGGCAATCCATCACTAAACGTCACTAAGTTAGTGACGGATTGCCCCATCCGTCACTAAATTTGTGACGAATTAGTGTCGAAAGAAAAATCCGTTACTAATCCATCACTAATTTAGTGACGGATTGCTCTTCCGTCACTAATTTGTGATGGATTAGTGACAGAAGGGCAATCCGTCACTAAATTAGTGACGGATGTGACAGTTCATTACTAATTTAGTGACGATTTAGTGACGAAAAAATTAATCCATCATTAATTTTAATTTTTCGTTAATATTTTGTTACTAAACCGTCACAATTTATTGACAAAAATTTTCATCACTAATTTTCATCACTATTTTGATATTTTCTTGTAGTGTAAACCGTGCAGTGTCGGGCTCAAAATTTTTTTTTCATTGGCCCAGCACGGCATGGCCCATGACGGGCCTATGCCATGTGGCACGGCCTGGATAAAAAAATTTTATAAAAAATATATATTTTTTATAAATTAAAAAATTATTAGAAATAAAGAAATTTTATTAATATGAAGCCACCTTAATGGTGGGGGTTTGGCATAGACCCCTACCAGTTTATTAATTTAAAATCAAATAGTACAGAAGGGAGGGGGGCTAGGCCTGACCTCCAGAACATAATACAATAAGTAAAGAGAAAAAAATAGAAAGAAAAAAATAAAGATGGCTTACTTTAAGTTTTTAACAATTTAAAAAATAAAAATATATAATTATAAAAATAGAAATGACTTATTAGTCATCAGTAGTATTTGTGTCATCATCATCTTCGCTAGTTAAGTCATGTCCACCTTTATCTTGAAGCCTCGCCTCAGTATCCAACTAATCTTTGAAGCAGATAAGCATCTCAATTGTCTCGCCAGTCATCCTACTTCTCTTTTCATCCAAAATATATCGATCTGCACTGAAAGTGGATTCCGATGCTACTGTGGACATCGGCACAACTAAAATATCTCGTGCAATGGTAGACATAACAGGATATTAATTTCTAACACTCTTCCATCAAGCTAATACATCTAGACTTTCTATTTGATCTTCATCATATGCAGAATGAAGATCATTTCGTAAATAAAATTTCAATTCATTACTTAAAGATCAAGAAGATGAACAAGATGAAGCATGTGTGTGTCTTTTAATGAATGAAAAATAGATGACGAATGAGATCTAGAAGAAGAAGTAGAGTTTTGAGCAGGTATTCTAGATCCACAAATTTTATCATTATAAAAACCATAAATATCATTAAAAAGTCATGTTACCTCATCTTTAGCAGGTTCAGGATTTTGATTCATGTTTTCACAGTATTGATCAATTAAAAATATTACACCATTTAATTTAACTCTAGGATCAAAAACAGCAGCTAAGTTATATAATGGACATATCCTATTCCAATATTCATTCCATTTAGTTTCGATATTACGTATAATAGGCATTAAAACTTCATGATATCTATATTCTTTAAATTTTTTACTAATTACATATGCTTTTTGTAAAAATGAACAAGAAGTTGGATAATAAATACCTAAAAGAACATTTATAGCATCATAAAAAGTAACCAAAAAATCTTCTAAAATTTTACCTTGATGCCAATCAGCTTCACTCAATGTAAATCCTAATCCACGCTCATTAATATAAGCACTTAATAAGTTCTTATATGAATATGCATCATGTATCATGGTATAGGTACTATTCCAACGAGTTATTACATCAAGTTTAAAATTTTTAAAACGTTTACCATGATCTACAAATAATTGTTTAAATTCTTGAAGTCTTGACCTTGAAGCATGAATAAAAGAAACTGCATTTCTAATTTTTGAAATAACCTTTGAATTATGTTCATGCCAATTGAGCAGAAAGATTTAATATATGACATGCACATCTAATATGAAATAATTGTCCATCTAAAATGGGATGCAAAGAGTCGTTTAATAATGCAACAACAAAATTATTATTAAATGCATTATCAAAAGTAATTGATATTATTTATTATTAATATTATATTAGCATGTGGTTTGATAAATAATATTTGAAATTTGTTGTAATGAATGTGGAAAATCAAAAGCACGAAAAGCAATAATTCGTTTATTTATTTAATTATCAATCATTATCATATAATGAGCAGTAATAGCAATAAAACAATTACTATGCCGACCAAATATTAGAAGTTAAAAGAAATTCTAGCATTTAAATTTGAGAGGCTTTCAGTTAAACTTTGTTTCATTGCTAAAAAGTTAGTCATAGCCACTTTCTAAAGGTACGGCTACTAGTTCTTCTATAAGCAGGTTGTAGGCCTAATTGAACATATCTTTTAAAATTATAAGATTCAGATAAACTAAAAGATAATTCATCTTGAACTATTCATCTTACCAGTAATTTTCTTTGATTTTCATGGTTATATGCAAAATTACCTACAAGTGATCCCTCTTGTATATTAAGGATACATTGCTGACGGGAATCATGCATCCTATGACTCTCTTGATATCATTTTAAATGCCCTATTCCCCAAGTACTAGAATAACTGTAAAGTTTTGCATTTTTTACATTTTGCTTTATAGACTTCATCAACCATAATTCTATCAAAATCAATCCAAACATTACTGGTCCTCTTATGAGAAGAGGTTTGACATTCACTAACACTGGCTCTAGATGGAACTTGGAGTTGGGATTGGGATTGGGTCATTGGGGATTAGTTTCCTCACCTTCAGAAAAAAGGTATATGTTAAAATTACTTTCATTAAAAGATATCATATCTAAAATTTTTAATTAATAAATGTAAAAAAATAAAAACTAACCTACAAAAAAGAATTGAGAAAAGATCAGAGGTGGAGGCATGGAGCCGAGATTTGTGAGCTTCCTCTTGCGCTCTCGCCTCTTAATAATAAGTAACCTTGTAGCACTTAACTACTTGCTTGAGCACTTACCATTTGTAAGAATACTTGCAAACTAAAAATTAAATTGTTAATGAGCACTTGCTAGAAGAAAGAAATAGTAGTAATAAAGAAGAGTTGGTTTGGTGTGGTAAAAATGAGGAAGAAATGGACTATTTATAGAAGTCCCAATTTTTTTCTTCAAAACTACCCTTTGATATAGCCGTTATATGACTGTTGGAAGGGGTAAAATGGTCTAAACCCATCCCTAAATGGCTATATAGCCGTTTGGCACATGGGTCGTGCCAAGGCCTGGCATGGCTCAGGCCCGGCACGGCCCGTGGCTCATTGTGCCGGTTCTGAATTTTTTTTCATGCCATGCCTGGCAACGGCCCGTTTGTTAATGAGCCGTGCCAGGCATGGCATGAGACGACAATTCTAAAAGCACAATGGGCCTGGGCCATGCCGTCTCTAACTTTCATCATAGTATATAATACGTCACTTGGTGCTACTCTCACACGATGAGCCCAAAAGCATCCATACAATTTTATATTTCCTCATCATCATTTTATATGAGAAATTAATTGTCATAATTTAATAATTTATGATAATATCACATCTTGAATATTCCACATAAAATGAGCTATCATATAATTATATTAAAAGTGATTGTGTTCAAAATTTCTTGCTTCTGATAAGAGTACCATTGGTTAGAAATGTCACTTTAGTCTACAGGAATACCTATATCATAATTCTTATTTCCTATTTTTGAAAATCAACCTTTTATTTACAATCTATTAATTTAATTATATTATTAATAATAAAAGAGGTAGAACATTACCTGGCTGTGGGAAGTGGCCCAGGTTAGGCCTCTCCGATCAGCTACATCGATTAATTCATCTTGACTAGAACAATAATGCTTACCAGAAACCAAGAGTCGCAGAGAAAGAAAATACTAGAGAGAGGAAGTGGTAGAGGGGGTTAGAGATAGAACACACTGAACAATCAGTGAGAAAATGGAAGGAAATAGAATGAAATAAGAAATAAAATAAAATGGAAGGAAATAGAATGAAATAAGAAATAAAATAAAATGAAGGAAAGAAAGTTGGGAGGGGAGGCGTGTGTGAGAAACAGGGACGATGGCTCCCTGCTTCACCGCTAGATCTGTGTGTGCGTGTGTGTGAGAGAGAGAGAGAAGGGGGAAGGGGAGATAGATAGGGAAGGAGAGAGAAAGAAGGGAGGGCGTCGGCGACACCCGCGGCCGGGGGTGGAGGCCGCGGCTTCTCCCGCTCGGTCGTGAAAGAGAGAGAAGGCGGCGATAGCGAGAGAAAAGGAGGAGAGAGAGGGAGAGAGAAGAGAAGGAAGGCTGGTTGGGGGCAGGGGCTCGGATTCTTCGCCGAATAGGGTCGGTGTTCGGCGTGAGCAGGGAACCGGCCCTGTTCCCCAATCAGTCGGCTTAGAAGAAGAAGAAAAAAAAGAGAAAGAGAGAACAAAAGGGAGAGAGGAAGAGAAAAGAAGAAGGAAGGGGGCAGGAGGAAAAAAGAGGGCTGACGGTGGTCGAGGTGACTGTCCGGGAAGCAAAATTCACCGCCTCCTCTCAGATCCACTATAGGCAAAAAAGAGAGGGGAGGAGGAGGAGGGAAGCGATGGAACGAGACCAGAGCGATCGGGGAGGGCTGATGGAACGTCAATCGGCTCTACCGATCTGATTCAACGCTGGACCGGGCTCATGATTACCGTAATCAGAAATAAAAAAAAAAGCTGAATCTATTCCATATCACCGCACCGTCCAGATAAATCTGGGCCACGGCATCCAATAAAGAGGATTGAATTCTCTTGCTTAACTCATCTTGGATGATAGCAGCCTAGGAGGCTTGGGTTAGCTTGCCAGGATACAAAGTTTATATTTTTCAAGATATATTTTTCAAGATATGTATCTGTTATTTAGATGCTAATTATTTCTGAAATACGTACATATTCCATTATTAGTTTGTTTGTAGCTGACTAGTAAAAAATTTAAACATCATTTTTCAGATGAGCATCAAAATTATTTGATTGCTGCTTTATTGTGATGGATCAATTGAACATAGCCTATATGGGATACAATATAATCAACCTCCACGTAATGGTTTAAATTGAACATGAAAACACGTTATATTGAGTTGGTCGAGCGGGTATTTAGTGTGCTCAAAATTTTAGTGCAACAATATATTTTGATATTGATATGGAGATCTCGAATATTGCGTTAGAAATATGTACTTCATCCTATCGAGAAAGATGAAGATATTGGGGAAATGTTGATATTTCCTTCCAAAGTTCTAGATTATCGCTATGTTGAATTATCTGTTTTCAAGAAAGATGCTTTAGATCCATATAGTGTTAGTCATGCAGAGGATGTTTAGGTAGTTCTCCTATAACCCAGCAACAGATCAAGACTGTAGTGGGTTTTTCAATGATTAAAGTTATGCCATTAGTATAGAGTGTTGATATGGTAAACAATCAGTTTAACATTGATAGTCAAGAAATTGAGTTAGACAAGAGTGTAAATGATGATTATTAGCCTCAACATGATGACTCTGATAAAGAGCGAGATGAAAATAAAGAGTCACATGGCGATGATATAGTTTATAAAATTGATTGTAGTTCTATTCCTGTATCTAGCCATCCGAAAACTGTTCCAACTCAGGTGCATGATCATCAAGTCTTTGCACATGGTCAAATACCAGAATTTTATCATGACTTGAACTTGCAGGATGGCGGTTATGTTAGTATTTGAAGAGAATTATCCTTTAATTCTTAATTTTGGCATTTGTCAATGACTAAGTTTGCTACATAATTGTTGTTTACTAGCAATGATGAATTGAAGAGAGGATGTGAAATTTTATCACATCAAGAAACATCGCACATATAATATAATAGAGTCAAAGAAAGCATTGTAGTCTATCAAATGTGCCTCTTCAAGTAATGCCTAGAGTTGTCAATGGAGGTGGCATGTTACAAAGTTGAAGAAGCATAGATTTTTTGAGATCACAAGGTACGAGGGGCCACACTCTTATTTATTCAATAATGTAACTCGGGATCACAAACACATAAGTTTACGAGTTATTAGTCATGCTGTTCGATATATTGTAGAAAAAGGCCCAATTGTGAATATTGAAGCTATCATTTGCAACTATGGCATAACTATTTCATTATACTGTGTCATACTCCAAAGCATGACATGGAAAATAGAAGGCATTAATTGATATATTTGATGAATGGAAACCTTCATATGCTAAGTTACCTAACGACATGCTTACACTATAGAATGCAAACCCTGGAACAGTAGTATATTGGGATTTCTACAATGAAGCGACTTCTAATGTACATATCCTAAATTATATTTTCTGGGCATTTCAACCATCCATTGAAAGGTTTCGGTATTGTCGCCCGATGATTTCTATTGATGAAATGCATATTTATGGAAAGTATAAGGAGAAGATGCTCATTACAAATGACTCCAAACATAGCAACATTCAAAAAAGCTACAATATCTAAAAAAAGAAGCAGCTATATTTGACTTGCCGGCCTTACTCCACGTCCCACTACATTAACAATGTAGTATTAGAATGGATTTTTGATTTTTTTTAACTTGCACCTTGACTAATATTAAATTTTTTTAGAAAAACATAGCATAAAAGTGGGAGCATTCTAAGCCTAAGTGCAAATCACTATTTGCATATGGTTTTAAAAACTTTCTTTAACAACTGAGATGCAAATTAATAAATAAGATGAATTTAAATAAGAGAAGAAGGATACTTCGATGCCAGTAGAAATTTTGTTGATTATGCAAGTCAACATGAAATTAAGGTGCTTGATTTTATAGTCATTTATGTGTTCGTCATGACAAATTGTTTTTGTGCATCCATTCACATCGTGATGATTGGAAATGACTTTTTCTTTTTTATTGATTCAGGATGCATGGTTGGATAGTCTTGAAGTTGATCCTGGATTGGGAAGATAACTGCAGAAGAGGACTACCAGGACCTTTCTTATGAGGATATAGGAAAGTGTTGCCGTCGGTATCTCCTCCGACTCGGGCGCGGTCGGTCTCCTGATCGGGCTCCCTCCTGGGCGGACCTGCACAGAAGTCCTCACGCGAGAGGCATTGGGGGTGGCCCTCCGCGGAAGACCCTCTGATGCTCAAGTCAGTGGGGATCGATGATCAACAGAAGATGAGGAGAATGATCTCTCTGGAGAGTCTCTCCAGGGGTGGCCAATCGGGAGCTCTAGGGGAGCGCCGATGAGCAGTGAAGGAGAGAGAGTGAGAGTGGGCTGTGTGCGCATACCTGAGAGAATCTGGGAGTGTCATATTTATAGGCAATCACCTGGATCTTGAGCGCCTTCTGGAAGGTTCGAAGGTTGTTGGGATATGGAGATGATTCGAATCAAGCTGTTGTAAGGCCGGTGGGATCCGTATCTTGTTCGTTGGAGGATCGATGACTGGGAGGGCTCTCTGATGGCTTGAGATCTGATGAGCGCATAGGTTCTAGGCCGTTATTGTAGATCCTAGACCACTCCTTGATATGATTCTTTGCTTGGGATTCTGTTACGCTAGGCCTGGGCTCTCCTGCGTCGGGTTCCACGGAGGTGTATGCCGAGCCATGGATTGTTTGGGGGTTGCTCAGGGGAACCGAGCTATGAGTTGCTCAGGAAAGACCGAGCTATGGGCAGCTCAAGGAAGACCGAGCTATGGGCAGCTCGGGGAAGCCGAGCTATGGGCAGCCCGGGAAAGTCGAGCTATGGGCAGCCCGGGGAAGATGTGCTATGGGCAGCTCGGGAGGGACCGAGCTATGAGTAGCTCGGGAGGAACCAGCTATGGGTTGCCCAACCCGCTGGACCGCACTAGTTGGCCCGTTCTTTACGGGCGCAGCATAGCGGGTGGGGGGATGGGGCTGATCTTAGCTCCTTCGTACGATTATCAATGCAATGGTGATTTTACCCCTCGACAGATGCCCCCAACTCCCTAGTTCGAAGCGTAGGTTCGGGCGTAGAGAGTATAGACTTGGGTGGCACAATGCGAATGAGGGGACGTGTATTTGACAGCCCACGCAATGATGTCCTAATTAATGCTGCGTGGCCATTTTTCCTTTTCGAGGTGGATCCGCAGTTTCTTAGGGGCGAAGGCAACAGCTGGGGAAGTGCCACGTAGGAAATCTCGATTTCATGGTGCCCGTAGTGGCGGTTCCGGATGCCTTGCTTGAGATGCCTCATCTTCACCCTGAGGCAGTTTCACTTGGGAAAAATGGAGTCATGGCGGCGCTATCCCTATTTGTAGCACTCTTTTCGCTTTCCCTTAGAGAACTTTGTCTTTCCGTTTTCACAGTGATCTTACTCAGCGTCTCTTGTGATCGAAGACATGGTGAGTCCGAGTGATCAGGCTTTGGAGGTGACCTTTGCGGGTCAGGAACGGATACGTCGCCTGTACAAGATCCCCCAGGATGTTGTCTTGTTGCTCCCAATGGCTGAGGACAGGGTGACATCCAGATTAGGGGACGGGGCATTCTACTATGAGGAAAGTTTGAGGGCAGGTCTTCGGTTCCCTCTTCATCCACTGGTTCGGGAGGTGATGAAGTTCTACAACATATGCTTCACCATGGTGGCCCCCAACAGCTGGCGCAACCTCATTGGGTTCATCTCGTTGTGCAAACGCGTCGAAGTGACCGCAACCCTTCCGATGTTCAGGGTGTGCTTCAATCTGGTCTCGGGAGGGCCTCAGAGTGGCCTTACATCGGCCCCCGGAGATCCTTCAAGATGATTTCGGATAACCCATCATCGATAAAGGAGTGGAAGTCACGATTCTTTATAGTCGAGGGGAATATCGGCTCAGATTTTCCTCGGGTATGGGGACAATGCGTAAAGGATCCAAAAGCGCAACCAGAGTTAACCGAGTCAAAGAAAAGGGATCTGATTGTGCTGTGCGGCAGTCGAGCGCTTCCAGCCAGTGTTCTTCTATCGGAGGATGCTCTCTTCATGGCCGGATTGAGTCCCATCGATCCTCGTGGTGAGTATCACCCGGTAGTCAATAGCTTAACGTGGCTCCATCTTCAATTTTTGTATGAACTAACAGGCGAATCACATTGTCCCTACAGCCAAAAGGACGACGCTCGCAAACCAAATGAGGGAGGAGCTGGGAAAGCATCGGGCCAAGAATAGGTCTCGCCCTTCTGGCTCTCGCTCTAGGGGGATCGGGAGAGACGGTGATGATCAGCGCTCCTCATCACCACGGGCTAGAAGTATCGAAGTTCCAGCGGCGCACGATCTTTCGGCGCCGGAGGAGGGTCTGTCCGGAGGCAAAGATCGGGATGCAGCAGGGGTTTCGAAGGAGGCTGCTGGGATTTCCTCCCCACCCATTGTCGTTTTGTCCGACGATGGCGAGCCGGTTCACTCAGGGGCCCCCGTGGGCGGGGCGGCTCGGTCTCCTTCATTCGACGTCGATGGCTTGGAGAGGTTACAGGCGAAGGTTGGGAGCGACCTCCACCTTGCTCGAAGTGGGAGAAGTGGTTATGGCTGCCGAGGTTCGGCCTGGGCTACTGATGGGAGAGCCAGCAGGCGACGAAGGGATGGCCAAACCCGCTGAACCATCGATCGAACCTCGCGGGGTGCTTTCTGGTGAAGGGCCTTCCGCCGAGGCACAGGAGGCCCTGGGGGAAGCCGAAGTTCCCGAGGAGTCCGTTGGAGGTAGGGGAATGCTCAAGGAGGCAGAAGCAGAAGAGGGGGAAGAAGGAGAAGGAGGGGAGCCATCGAGCGAAGGGGATGTTCGGGCCGGGGCTCCCCTCGCCGGAGTCGAAATGCCCGAAGCCTCTCAAATGAGGGCTCTGCGGAGGAGGCCAACCAACTGAGGGCCTCATGGGCCACGGGTTCCCAGATTGGCTCCTTGAGCGCAGACTTCCACTCACGCGACCCGGAGGTGAGTGCCATGTTCTCCGCTTTGATGCGGTCTGCATTTCAAGGGGGAGAGGGTTCCTCGACAGGAGGGAATTATCCGGAGGACCTTGTCGAGATGGCCTTTAGGTACACTGGGGTGCCGGATAAGGCTTTTCTTCTCCCCGAGATTGATGATCTTGCCCTTACGAGGATTGCCATGGATTACGTGTCTCGGGTAAGTTGCCACACTGAAGTAGGGTCTTTAGTCAGTTAGTTCGACTGTATTCTTTACATGTGCGATCCTTTTTGCAGAATGCCCTAGTCATGAGGGCACTGAAATGGTGCTTGCATCTGGTCGTTGGAGCTTGGGTTCGGGCCCGCCAGGAGATCGATCACCTCAAGGAGAGGGTGGATTCTACAGATAAACTTTCTCGAGCCCTGATGGTCCTTCAAAGGGAGCTCGAGGAGGCTCATAGGGTTCTTGCAGTTGAGAGGGAAAGAGCCTCTCAACTTGTTACACAGGTCAGTGAGCTTCAAGGCTTCCACGAGCAATCCGAGAAGGCTAGTCTGGAGCTATCTCATGCCAAGGCGGAGCACGAGAGCAGGGTCAATTCTATACAATAGTTTTTTGATAAGAGGTGGGACCAGTTGAAAGCCAGCCATGTAGAAGATAATGATAACTGGAGCAAAAGGCTCGAGGAGGAAGAGCATAGGTGTCGGCGATAGCAGGACCACCTCTCTCGTCTGAATAAAGAGCTTGCTGACACAAAGGATCAGCTGAAATGGTCGAACGAACGAGCTGCTCGACTTTCTGACGAGCTCGACTATGCTCGTCAAGAGACTGGGGACGCTCAGTCCCGGGTGGATGAACTTAGGGAGAGCCTTCGTCAAAGTCAATCGGCCAAGTCGAGGGCTCTCAATAGGGTCCAAGTGCTAGACGACGAGCTAGCTCAGCGGGGGGAGCAGGTAGGTTGTTGTCTATTTTATATGTTTTAGTTTCTCGACTTTGGCCTTACTCGGCTCTTCATCTGCAGTTGGACAAGATGAGCCAGAAATTTTAGGAGCAGTTGATGGCGTTCGGAGAGGAGGCGGCCTCAAGGCATCGAAGGATCTCTGAATTGGAGAAGCAATTAGCCGAGGCAAACGTGTGGGCCTCTTCAGCGGTGGAGGAGTACAAGAACTCTACCGAATTTGCCAACGAATGCAGGACGGCTTGCGTCGATGCATTCCAGCTCGGCGAAGAGGAGGCACGAGTTAAGATTGTTCAAACTTATCCTGACCTGGATATATCTTATTTGGAAACCAAGTATTACGAGATGCGCACCCCAAGGGCCGAGGAGGACGAGTATGAAGAGATATCTGATGTCGACCTCGAAGCTATTCTGGGAGTCGATGCGGCCGCTGAGGTATCCCGGGGGACACCTTCATGAAGGGGGGCCAAGCGATGCTCCCGCTGATGCTGCCGCAGGAAGCACTGGGTCTGATCCCAAGTCGTGACCCTTTGGGGGTCCGTATATACTTTTCTTTTCTTTTGTTTTGTAGTTTGACCGAAGATTGGTAAATGGATCAGCTGTTTTTCATTCATTTGTCTTTCTTGGATGGTTTTCTTGTCTTAAAAAATTCTTTATCCTAACTGCGAGCACCGGTTAGTTGGTTTTCTAGCTCGAATTTGAAGGAACATCTTGGTCGAGGCCAAGGCGTAGGGATAACCTCGACGATGGAGTCGAGCGGCAACACAGCTTGATGCAAAAAGAGGTTGAGAGACAATTTGATTTGGCTTAGGCCGAACGACAGAATGGTTTGGCTAGGGCCGAAGAATGCGATAGCTCAGTTTGGGCGGAAGGATGAAGTAGCTCGGCTTGGGCCGAAGGATGAAATAGCTCGGTTAAGGCCGAGGAAAAAAGTAGCTCAGCTAGTGCCGAGGGATGGAGTAGCTGGGCTAAGGCCGAGGTAGTCCACCTTACCAGCGGCCAAACTATGATTGTGCCTTCGAAAAAAAGAGGGGAGTTCATCCCCAAGCAGGGGGTTTGTTGAACCTTCACTGTCATCCCTTTGTTCTTTTTGGTAAAGGGAGGGTTTGGCCTTCGCATCTATTTATTACCTCTGTCAGTGCTTTGTCTTTTCCAAGGCAGGTCGCTTTGGCGTGCGGTGTAAGTGCTTACTTGTCATTGGAGGATGTCGTTTTCGCGGGAAGATCCCTCGGATCCGCCCGTATCCGTAGGATCGGTGGACAATTTTTGCATTTAAAGCTTGTGATCCGGGATCAGAGATAATCTTTTGGCATGCATCACAGCTCGGGTGACGCGCTTGGCGCGCATTGTTAGGCACTGTTTTTATTTCAGAAGGCCACGTGGTGGTGTGGGTTTGGCGTTTCGAATCTCGGGGCTTTCTGTTCTGATAGCTGTTCCTGATTCGTCTCTACCTATAAAAAGGGGGGAGAGGGTCATGTTGGGCCATCCCAAAGTTTTCTTTTCTGTAAGTTGTGAAGGCACACACAATGCCTGTTTTCTTGGGGCTTAGAGCGGGAGGACCAAGTTTTCCCCCTGCAAGTCGTCGTCGTCCTCCGGACAGTTGGGGTGACAAAGGAGCCGCGGGGGGGGTGGCTTGCCCTCAAGAAAGGAGCTCCGGAGATCGTATGGAGAGCGCACAGGAGGTTCACAGAGATCACATGGAGAGCGCACATATACGCTTCCTGTGTGACCTTTGCGGTTCACCCTCGGGGATGCAGGATAGGAAGTGTACGCGCGTTCCCCATGGCTTGCGTGAACTTCTCCTTCTCCCCTGGTTTGGATTCCTGGTCTTGTCCGCCTGGGGAACCTTTTGCCACGTGAGGAGGGGGCGATGGTGTGTCGCCCGTTAGTACATTGCCTTTTAATTTGGTCTATGGCTAGCGGTACACACCAGATTTGGGGGAGTGCCCCGGTATCGGGGTCTGCGAGCCTCCTTCCTACTCGTCGGAAGGCCCTTCGGTTGGGTGGTTTGGGGCAAAAACCTGCCCACTCTTTCTGATTTCTCTGATATCTTGGTTGGGATGCCGAGATATCATTATTAACCGAAGCTGATCGCAACGGTAGGGCCGAGTCATCCGCTCATTATCGGCTCGAGCTGACTGGTCCGTGGCTTGCCTGATTCGTTGGATCGGATGCCGAAGCATCATTGTCACCCGAAGTTTCTTTGGAGAAGTTTGCCCGAGTTATGTACTCATTTTATTTCATGTATTTCAATGCACTTGTACTGCCTCTCAGGCGGTTGTAATTCGTTTCGATGGTAATGAAATAAAGAAAACTTCGTTCTTTCTCCTAGTTTTTGTTTCTTTTGTACTGAGAGTTGTTGTTGGCAATGAAACGAGGCGCAGGGATATCGCTCGTTCTTGGCCGAGGATTCCGCGCTATTCGACCTAGTCGGGGCTCATAAGCTGCCCGAATTCAGATGGAACTCTGGAAATTGTTTGGTAGTAGAACATATTCCTTAACTTTGGCCGAAGCTCATAGATTTATTACTCGGCCCTACCGAGGTTCGGAGAATCATGACTCGGCGCAGCCGAGGTTCAGAGATTTAGGGCTCGGCCCTGCCGAGGTTCGAAGAATCATGACTCGGCGCAGTCAAGGTTCGGAGATTAGTTGCTCGGAGGGATGACTAGGTTGCCACCGAGACTCCTGCTGTTTGGTTCCCGTGAGATTTGGTGGGGACCGCCAAAGTGAAACGGGCGGTGCATGGGGATGCTCGATATTTATGTTTTGGTGGTTTCCAAGAAAAGTGAGCTAGCGCCATCTGCTGACGTGCGTTTTCATTTCCTTGCACTCCTCGAAGGCGGCTGATTCGAGGAGATCCGATGGGGTTTCGGGAATGTTTATTCCATGAGGGCCCGGCGAATTGGAAAGAAACCAGTTTCTAGAGAAAGAGGAGGGTTCTCGAGCAATTCATCGTCATTTACCAATTTTTTTTCTCAGGAAGGGGCGCGACTCCTCGTTTCCTGTGGGCGCCAGCCAAAGTGGCGACATGTGGTGGATTCTCATGGGTTGGGACTTATGACCCGACTGCTCGAGATACTCGCCCGGGAGGTATAAATATGGATGAGAGGGATGCCAGCATTTACCATCCTTTCATTTAGCCTCCCAATAGCTCCCGATATGGCTTCTCAGGGTGGAGGGCAATCGTTCGAAGAATCAGGCGTAGTCAGCAGTGGCCGCGGGGGCTTCCAAGGGAGCCGTTCTTCTATGACCATTGATGGCGTGGCCCTGGCGTCAACTCTAGCGAGTCACGAATTGCTCGAGAGATCGGTCGAGGAGTTCCTCGCCGTCTCTGTGAGGGAGGCTAAGGTTCTCCATTGGGTCGTCGATCAGCAGGAGGGAGTGATTGCATCCTTCCGTCAACAAGTTGCTGAGCTGACTCGACGTGTGGAAGACCTGGCAGCTCCCGGGAGGAGACATTAGGCCTCTGCGAAGGCCATTTTTCATTCTTCCTTTTTGTACTTTTCCTTATGATAAATAAAGAGAAAAGTATTTTCTTTGGTAATTTTTTGCTCTCTGTTGAAACCGTTGTTTGGTTCTGTAAAAAAGGAAAAACCGCTTGTTCCCGTTTGAGCCAACGGGGGACCTAGGCGGTCCCGTGGGCATACGCGATAAGTCGTGGTCTCATTTGCGAGCGAGACAAGCGTTCGGGCGATAAGATGCAGGGATATTGCTCGAGGATTTATCAGTAGGGGGGAATTCCCTGACTTTGTCTGGGGTCCGTGGGCGACCGTGTAGGGCCTGTCAAGGCCTTTAGGGATTTGCTAAAGGCGCAGACTTTGTGTCTGCCAATGGTTTCGCATGGTATGCATTTTCCAAACTGGCCAAAGCTCTGGGGACTATTCGGAAGTCCTTCGGCTTCAATCGAGGTTTGCGTGCTTCAGTTTTGGCCGGAGCTTTACGCACTCCGATTTTAGCCGGGGCTTTAGAATTTATCACTAGGCTCAACCGGGGTTCGGAGACTCGTTGCTCGGCCCAGCCGAGGTTCGTAGAGTAGTTGCTCGGCCCAGCCGAGGTTCGGAGAGTAGTTGCTCGGCCCAACCGAGGTTCGGAGCGTAGTTTCTCGGCCCAACCGATGTTTAGAGAGTAGTTGCTCGGCCCAGCCGAGGTTCGGAGAGTAGTTGCTCGGCCCAGCCGAGGTTCGGAGAGTAGTTGCTCGGCCTAGCCGAGGTTCAAAGAATAGTTGCTCGGCCCAGCCAAGGTTTGGAGAGTAGTTGCTCGGCCCAGCCGAGGTTCGGAGAATTCCTATTTAAACAGGTAACTCGGTCGTGCTGAGGATTGGTTAAGCAGCACCTGTTTCTTTTCACGATTTTTGGCGATATAATTTATGGTGATTTATGTCATGAATCCTGAAACAATGTGCCAACAAAGAATTTAAGAAGGCGAGCCTATAGAGGGCGTACCCTACTGATGATACTTGCGGAGGTTGTCCGAATTCCACGTCCGAGGGATGGATCTTCCGCTTAGATCTTGCAGCTTATAGGTCCCGGGTCCGACGATCTCCACTACTTGGTAGGGGCCTTCCCAGTTTGGGGTTAGCTTTCCTTGCTCCAGCGGTTGGAGACAGATGCTTTCCGGAGAACAAGGTCGCTAGGCAAGAAGGCTTTCCCTTTGACTCTGGAGGCATGGTAGCAGGCCACTCTTTGCTGGTAAGCAGCCATTCTGATCCGGCCTTTTCTCTGACTCCTCTATCAGGTCGAGGTTGGTGCGGAGTGTCGTTGCTGGCTTCCTCCGAGTAGCTTTCCACCGCAGGGAAGGGAGCCCTATCTCCACAGGGATGACGCCTCTGTGCCGAAGGCCATTCGGAATGGGGTCTCGCCTGTGGGATCTCGGGTAGTTCGGTAGGCCCACAGAACATGATGTAGCTCATCCGCCCACCTGCCTCGGGCTCTGGAGAGGCGAGCTTTGATCCCTTGAAGGAAGGTTCGGTTGGTTACCTCGGCCGCTCCGTTGGCTTGTGGGTGCCCGACCGAGGTAAGGTGGTGGCGGATCCCATGCTCCTCGCAGAACTGACGAAACTTTGGAGTTGTCGAATTGCTTGCCATTATCGGTGATTATGGTGTGGGGAGGCCGAATCGGCAGATGATGGATCTCCACACAAAGTCTCTGGCCCGTGCCTCGGTTATCTGAGCGAATGCTTCCGCTTCGACCCATTTGGTGAAGTAGTCGATGGCGACAAATAAAAATTTCCGCTGCCCGTGGCAAGCGGAAATGGGCCGAGGATGTCCATCCCCACTTGGCAAAGGGCCAAGCGGAGGATATAGGGACTAGCTGGCGGAGGGGAGTCTTTGGATGTGGAGTGTCTCTGGCAGGGTCACAGGCTCGGACAAATCGTCGGCATCCTTCTGCATGGTCGGCCAGTAGTAGCCTTGTCGCAGTACCTTGTGACATAGGGATCGGCTTCCCAGATGGTTGCCGCAAATCCCTCATGCACCTCACGCAGAGCGTAATCCGCTTCGGACGGGCGAAGGCATCTAAGCAGCGGCATGGAGAAAGACCGCTTGTAAAGTTGGTTGTCAATCAACACATAGTGGGTGGCCTGCAGCCTCAGCTTCCTAGCTTCTCTCCGGTCGGATGGAAGCGACCCTTCTTTGAGGTGCTTCAGGATGGGGTCGAACCAGGATGGTTCGGCTTCGACTTGCATCACTCGGTCGGCTTCCATGATGCTCGGCTTTTCCAGGGTCTTCCAGGTGGAATTTTTGTTCGGCATCCATTGACTCCGTGGTTGCCAACCGGAGAGTAGGTCGGCACGGGCATTTTCAGATCTGGGGATCTGAATAATTCAAATTCAGAAAATGAGAAGCAAGTTACGCACCTCTTGGAGATATCGAATCATGTTGGGTTCCAGGCTTCAAACTCCCCCGACATGACCGCCACCAACTGAGAGTCGGTGAAGGCGTTAAGTTTCTCCACCTTAAGGTTGCGGGCGATCCAGAGACCGGCCAGCAGGGCTTCATACTCGGCTTCGTTGTTGGAAGCCGGGAAGGAGAATCGGACGCCATATTTGAAAGGCCCCCTCCGGGCTGTGAGAACTAAACTCGCACCGGAGTATGGGCATTGGACGACCCGTCGACATGGAGGAGCCACGGGCTCAGATTTTGGCTCTTCGGGGGAGTCTGGGGAGCCGTCCTCGGGATGGTACACTCGAGGAGGAAGTCGGCTAGCACTGAGCTTTGATGGCTGGGCGAGGCTGGAAGTGTATGTCATGCTCGCTTAATCGACGGCCCATTTGGCATTCTCCCCGATGTCTCCGGCATGGACCACCGCTTTGAGGGGTTGGTCAGTCAGGACCGTCACAGAATGTGCTTGGAAGTACGGCTGTAGCTTTCGGACCAAGATGATCAAGGCCAACACCATCTTCTCAATTCGGGTACCTTGCCTCCGCGTCCCGAAGCAGCCTGCTCACATAATAAATCGCTTCTGGGCCTTATTTTCCTTTCTGACCAGCACCGAGCAAATGGCACTTCCGAACGGCCAGATACAGGAACAATGCCTCCCCGGGATTTGGACTACTGAGGAGAGGGGGAGAGCCGAGGTACTTCTTGAGATCTTGAATGATTTTTGACAATCAGGGGTCCGTCAGAAATTCTTAGCCGATCGGAGAGTTTTGAAGAAGGGGAGGCATCTTCGGCCGACGCGCCACAAGCGGTTAAGGCCGCTATCCTCCTGGTTAGGCGCTGGACCTCTTTAATAGACGCCGGGGGCGCCATCTGCCGGAGAGCTTGAATCTTCTGGGGGTTAGCTTCGATACCCCGCTGGGAGACCATGAAACTGAGGAACTTTCTAGAGTTAACGCCGAAGGCGCACTTAGTTGGATTGAGCTTCATCTGATACTTACGGAGTATCGCAAAGCTCTCCGAGAGGTCCTTGACGTGCTGTGACGCTTCTTTGCTTTTGACCAGCATGTCGTCGATGTATACCTCCATGTTCCGACCGATTTGCTCTTGAATACTTTGTGACCAGCCTTTGGTAGGTGGCTCCTGCATTTTTAAGACCGAAAGGCATAACACGGTAACAGTAAGTACCTCGGTCGGTTATGAAGGCGGTCTTTTCCTCATCTTCGGGGGCCATTTGGATCTGGTTGTAGCCGGAGTAGGCATCCATGAACGTCAGCATTTGGTAACCCGAGGTGGCATCCACAAGTTGATCAATTCGGGGGAGAGGAAGCTGTCCTTCGGGCATGCTTTGTTGAGGTCGATGAAGTCGATGTAGATCCGCCACTTGCCGTTCGACTTCTTCACCATGACGATATTTGACAACCAACTTGGGTAATTTACCTCCCGAATGAAGTTCACCTTGATGAGCTTATCGATCTCTCTTCAATAGCTCTTTACCATTCTGGGGCAAAGCTCCTTTCTTTTGCTTAACGGGCCGGTGCGTCTCGTCCACGTTGAGGCGGTGGACAAGAACCTCGGGGCTGATTCCTGGCATGTCGGAGGCAGACCAAGTGAAAACATTAGCTTGCTTCGGAGGAAGTCGATCAGTTCCTGCCAGGATTTGCCTTTCAGCAGCGACCCGACCTTTATGGTTCGGTCGGGACGAGCCTCGTCCAATGGTATTTCTTCCAGTTCTTCGGTTGGTTCTCTCCGTTGCTCGGCGAAGTCCTCCCGAGCGTCCAGCCCATCAACCTCAGGCATTCTGGACTGAAGGCTGGTGACAAAGCACTGTCGAGCCATGGTTTGGCTTCCCTAGACAACTCCAACTCCCCACCCGGTGGGGAATTTCATAGATAGGTGCAAGATGGAGACAACGGCTTTGAGAGACATCAGGCCGGGTCTTCCGAATATTGCATTGTAAGGCGACCTGAGCTTAGTCACCAGGAAGTCCGTGTGAACAATGGCCACAAGGGGCCAAGTTCCTGCCCGAACCGTTAAAGTTACGACCCCTCTGGAACGATGACGTCGCCTGTGAACCCCATTAGGGTGAAATCCATGGCTCGGAGGTTTTCCATGAGCAATCTCATATTGGCAAACACATCAAGGTACAAAACATTCATGGAGCTTCCACTATCAATAAGGATCCAACTTACATCGTAGTTATTTAAATTGAGCGATACAACCAATGCATCGTCATATGGGAATTGTATCCCTTGAAGATCGTGTCTGAGAAGGAGAGCTCGCCCGTTCGTGCTTTCTTCGGTGCCAAGCCTTCATCATCATTTCTGGAGCTTGAGCCCCCGGCCTCTTCGATCATGTTAATGTGGCCGATCATGGGCGGATTTGGAGGAGGTGGGGGAGGCTGCTGAAGTTCGGGCTGACGGTCACCCCCTTGTCCTGGCTCGAGCACCCTCCTGAACTGGTTCAGTTGGCCCCGCTGGATCAGCCTCTCAATATCATTCTTCAACTGCCAGCATTTCTTGGTGTCGTTGCCATGCTCTTGGTGATAGCGGCAATATTTGGTGGGGTCCCTCCGAGTTGGGTTCCCTCGGAGGGGAGTCAGTTGGGGGAGCTAGCGCTCTATCTCCATGAGAATTTACGCCCGAGGAACAGTGAGTGGGGTGTACCAGTTGAATTGCCTGGGTGGGCTCCGAGAGCGATTTCTCGATGGCGGTGGGGGAGCCCTTTGGCGATGAGGCGGGCTTGGCTGACGGATTGGTCGGGGCATGTCCGAACTTTTAGGCTCTTTCTTCTTCGCCAGCTCGGCGCGGGTAGCTCTTCGTGATTCTTCGACCTTGGCATATTTATCTGCCAGGACCATCATATCGGAGAGGTTCGGGGGGTAGCGACTTCCATCGCCAGGTAGAAGTCGCTCTTCTTCGAAATTCCCCCCGCTAGGATGGACATGGCCACCTCATGATTAAGGTGGTCCACCTCCAGCATGGCCTTGTTGAAACGGCTAAGGTAATTTCTCAAGGACTCCCCCTCTCTCTGCTTAACTTCAGAGAGGGAGTTGGATCTCCGTCGGTGACGGCGGCTACTGACGAACTAGCTAATAAAAAGACGGCTCAACTCATCGAATGAATCGATGGAACCTAGTTTGAAGGCATTGAACCAGGTTTGGGCGATCCTCTGAGGGTAGAAGGGAAGGCACGGCAGAGGATCACGTCTGATGCTCCGTGGAACATCATTATTGATTGGAAGCTACTGAGATGATCATCCGGATCAGAGGAGCCATGGTAGGGCTCGATGGCGTGTAGCTTAACATGGGAGGGAATCACTTCCTCCATGATCCCTTTGGAGAAAGGGATGCCCTGCTCTACCTTGGGCTGAGGCGGATGAGCCTGCTTAGCGGCGTCCAGCTCCTGACGCATCTCCCAGAGTTGTTGGTGGATCTCCTCCTCAGATGTGAGAGGAGGAGCCGAGTGAGGAGAGCATGGGGAGGGCGTCGAATCATGGCGGGAGGACTCCAGAGAGAGGGATCGGGCCCGCCGAGATCTGGGGGGATCCCTGTTGCAGCCCCCTCGTGGGATTGGTCTGTCCTCCTTGGGTCGGTGTGGGGGGTCCGCGACTCCATGCGAGCCAGAGGAAGAGGTAGCCGAAGAAAAAGGGGCTGCGGCCTCCTCAGGAAGGCGTGGAGCAGGGGCAGTTGCAAGGCGCTCCTGAACCAGATGGGTCAGGGCTTGAACCTGCTGGACCAGCATGGCGAACTGGTCCTGGGTCACTGGATTAGCTAGCGGTGATGGGGTCTTAACTGGTGGTGGCTGCAGCACCACGCCATTCATCGAATCAGGTCTTTAGGAGGCGACCTGGTCCTGGGCCTCAGATGCTGCTCTTCTCCGGTTAACCATTGGAGAGGTTCTCTTTCGAGTCGAGATCCTTGTCTCCTTTTTCAAGTTTTGATGGGACTTGAGGCCCTTCCTCTAGCGCCAATCTATTGCCTCCAGGATCTGTCCTCCGACTCGGTCGCGGTCGGTCTCCTGATCGGGCCCCCTTCTGGACAGACCTGCACAGAAGTCCTCACGCGAGAGGCGTTGGGGGTGGCCCTTCACAGAAGACCCTCCGACGCTCAAGTCAGTGGGGATCGACGATCAACAGAAGATGAGGAGAAGGATCTCTCTAGGGAGTCTCTCCGGGGGTGGCCAATCGGGAGCTTTAGGGGAGCACCGATGAGCAGTGAAGGAGAGAGAGTGGGCTGTGTGCGCATACCTGAGAGAATCTGGGAGTGTCATATTTATAGGCAATCACCTGAATCTTGAGCGCCTTCTGGAAGGTTCGAAGGTTGTTGGGATACGGAGTGATTCGAATCAAGCTGTTGTAAGGCCGGTGGGATCCGTATCTTGTTCGTTGGAGGATCGACGGCTGGGAGGGCTCTCTGATGGCCTGAGATCTAATGAGCGCGTAGGTTCTAGACCGTTATTGTATATCCTAGACCACTCCTTGATATGATTCTTTGCTTGGGATTCTGTTATGCTAGGCCTGGGCTCTCCTGCGTCGGGTTCCACGGAGGTGTATGCCGAGCCATGGATTGTTCGGGGGTTGCTCGGGGGAACCGAGCTATGAGTTGCTCAGGGAAGCCGAGCTAAGGGTAGCTCGGGAAGACCGAGCTATGGGCAGCCCGGGGAAGACGAGCTATGGGCAGCCTGGGGAAGACGAGCTATGGGCAGCTCGGGGAGGGACTGAGCTATGGGTAGCTCGGGAGGAACCGAGCTATGGGTAGCTTGGGAGGAACCGAGCTATGGGTTGCCCGACCCGCTGGACCGCACTAGTTGGCCCGTTCTTTACGGGCGCAGCATAGCGGGCGGGGGGATGGGGCTGATCTTAGCTCCTTCGCACGGTTATCAACGCAATGATGATTTTACCCCTCAACAGAAAGATAAAGAGAAATATTGCAAATTTACTTCAGCCAGGAGAAACGGTAATCCTTTATACAAGTGTGCAGTCCTTGTTGGCTGCTTTATACTTTTGCATTTTGTAACAATTAATTATCTGCAATCTTAGAAGCCAAGCTTCATCCCATGAAAAGGAGTGACTTAGCCCTGCTACACTCCAAACAAACAAGACTCGTTTGGCATGAAGCAACACCGGCTCTTCCCATACTTCCTGAACCTTCTGCAATTATGTGCATTTTGTACTGCATTTATGCTGACTAAGCCATTAAACTGAAAATTGAATTTCTATTGCTAGTTCTTTTAATTATCATATTAATTTTATTTAAATTATCACTGAGTGAGTGAATGGAAAAGCATCTGGAGCATAATAGAAAATTAAGTGCATTCAGATCCAGTGGAAAAATGAAACCTGAGGAAAACTTCTTTCTCATAGAGAGTTTCTTATTCCCTCCATCACGTATCTTTTAAAAATTATTGCTGCATGATCCCTCAAAACAATTTAAAATTGGTTGATCTGGGATTTGATTTGATCTTTTGTGATACTTTTTTTTCCTAATATTGGATTCTTTCCTTGCCTAACCTAATATAAATTTGTGTATGTTATGCTACACTTTAGTTAAAATGATTTTTTGGTATAATTTCCTGATTGTTTATATCCATATATTTGGTATAGATTTTCTTTACATAGACCACATATTTAGCTAATGTATGTGATCATGAGATATTTTGTGTTTTTTATGATTTAATTTCCAACATGATTGTGCAATCAATGTTGAAGCTTGTACTCATTTTGTGAGTATGTCATCTCTTATTATTCAATAGTACAATGATAACAATACGACTCACAAGTTGAAACAAAGGATGTGTACCTTTTATCTGTTCAAACACATTCCACTAGTCCTCCAGTTTTTCTTCAACATGGCCTTTTTCAAGTATTATTCATCCAATATTAGAAATCTTGTCTGTTGCATTAGATTAATTTTGACTATTGTTGGGATATTCTCTTTTGCTGTGATTATTGTTGGATATCAACTATTGCATTGTACTTTTGGATGCCTCTCACAAAATAGATAGCCTGGAATTTAGATAACTATTTCATAGTACATTACTATTTATAAAATCCAAACATGGACAGGGAGGAGACACATGGTTCGTGAATTCTGTTGAAGAGTCACTAGGATTCATCCTTGCGGATCGCGGTTTTGATGTCTGGGTTGGGAATGTGCGTGGTACATGCTGGACTTATGGTCACATCACCTTATCTCAGAATGATAAGGTAATTATGAATAACACTGTACATTGCTTTCATCATTTGCATAAGCATTTCTGATTTATTCTTACCTCACATCACATGTAATTTATCATGAACCCATGTCTTTCCTTCTGTGTAAATGTCAGTGGACTTGTACATTATCAATTATGCACAAGTGTGCATTTTTTGATATTACAACCTTGAAGTGTTGGAATGCTTTGTAGGCATTTTGGGATTGGAGTTGGCAGGAACTAGCTCAATATTCTCCCGCTGTAAAACAGAATTTTCTTTATCTAAATTCTTCTGACTTTGTTGTGGTGATTTTTTTTTGATGCATATTTCATCATGTGCAGTGATATGGCGTTCAAATACTAGATTTTGTATGTGATGGCCATATGGACTGCAACAACTTACTATCTGCAATAACATGTCTAGCTATATGCTGCTGTACACCTTATTATTTGATGTAACTCACGTGCCAGTATGATTCTAGGACATACTTAATGGATACAGTTTTCAAAAATTATCATTCATGGTGTGCCTATTTGCATCATGGTTCAAACATCGAGTAAGTCATGCAGTTGTTTGGTTGAACTTATTTTTTTATTGAATACAGGGAATGAAATCTCAAGTTTAAAATTCATGAATGTTCTGTCTTCTCTGCAGCTTGTCGGAAGAGAAAGTGACGCAACAGTTGAAACTACTTTACATTGGGTTATATTTTCTCATATGGGGAGAAGCTTCAAATGTTCGGTTCATGCTTGAATGTCTTTGCTATAACTTCCACCATGTAAGCTATCTTTTTCTGCACAGGTTCTCCTTTTTGGCTTGTGAAGCATGATCTCGATTGATTGGACCAAAATGCATTATAGATGCACAATCAGTATTGCTAAATTCATGAATGTTTCTAAAAATGCATTAGAGATGCACAATTTGAATATATGAATATTTTCTCATTTGAATACATGCTTTTGAATACATGCTTTTTGTGATGCATTCGCTAACTTTATGTGTGGAAAACAAAAAATTTCACATGTGTTCGTGACAGAGGAATATTGTTTATGCCCACAGATTTGGACTTGGGTTTTTCTAATTTCTCTCTTATCAGTATTGAAATAACATAGCATGTTAGAGATGCTGCATTTTTTTTCCTGTTTGCTAGTCACCTAACCCTTTCATAGCTACAATTGAAGGAGGGAAAATAAAAATACAGTGTAACTTGTATTCTTGAAAAAAGAATAAGTCACTTTTATTAAGTTGTAGATTGTAAAATGATTTTAACATCTGGGTTGCTTAAATTACTACCTGTGATACATGAACCATGATTATCTATATTTAATAATTTTTTCATAAATTCAGCATCTATCACAAGGGTCTTGCAAATTTAAGCTAGTGGGAGAAGTTTTTCGTTTCAGTTTATAGAATTGTTAGGTGTCCATTTGTTTACACTTTTAATATGATTTTCTTGACATTCTCAAGGAAGCTCATTTATAACTTGACCTTATTCTCATCCTTTGCTTAGCACACTCAAATATTTTTTTCTTTTTTGTCATATATTTAGGTTTCTTATTGTAAATTATTAGGACACTCTTACTTGACATCTCTAGTTAACATGCTATCGATGATTCAAAAGAAAGGAAAAGGCATTTGAAATGCTTTTATTTTATAGTTTAGATGTTCATAAGTCAGGTCATATATTTTTATTTATCCTTATTTTTGATACATATATCCTTTCCTTTACATATATGCTATTCTTATTTTATATAATTTTTTAAAAAATTGGTAATATTGTTTATATTATGAAATTCAAATGCAGAAGTTGAACTGACCTACATTGGATGAGCTCTTCAAACATACCCATCAAAAGAAAAAGGATAGCAATCAGTGGGTAAATAAGAAGGCAAAGACAACACATGTAAGTATTTAAAAAACTCTACTTTAATTCATATATTTATACTATTTATATGTTTAGCTCATTGTATCTAATATCTTTTACTAACTAATTTTATATAGAAGTGGCAAGAGGTGCAATTAAGTAATTAAGTCATAGCTCAACCAGAGAAGATGGTGCATGTATGGAAAGATACAGTTGGAGTAAACAAGGATTCGAATCACAGGCTAGCTTGCTGATAGGCTCCTCATCTTATGGCCGCACATCCTTATGAGTTCTTGAGAAGTGGATTCAAGAGCAGAAGAAGATTTATGGACTTGTTTGTAATCTTTTTTTCTATTATTGGGATGATATTTGTTTGTGATTTTTTTTATTATGAACTCATGATGACACTTGTGAAACTTTTTTTTATGTCTTTGGATATATATATATATATATATATATATATATATATATATATATATATATATGAGAGAAGTGTTTATGATGATTTTGGTTTTCAATTTATATAGCAAGTGTATTAATGTTATATTTATTGTGATAATTATGGATTATTATGTCATATTTATGAATATAAATTTTTTGTTATATGGATTATTTGTATATATATATAATCAGGTGTATTAAAAAATATTTTAAGTTTTTTAAAGATTATATTTAAATATTATAAGGGATTTTGTAAAGGATTTTATTTTTCAGAAAGCCATTTTGCGAGGGATTGTTCTCTCGGATATTTATTTAGTAAGGGATAATTTCCTCAAAAATTAAGAAAAGTCATTTAAAAATTCAAAAAATCCCTTGGAAAATTCCTCGAAAAATTTTCCTCAAAAAATCCCATGAAAATTCCTTTGGAAATTTTTACCTTGGAAATTAAAATCCCTCAAAAATTTTTCCCTCAAAAATTTTTCTCTCAGAAATTCCCTCAAAAATTTCTCTCGAAAAATCCCTGGGAAATTTTCCCTCGACAAATCCCTTTGAAAATAAATTCCCTCAAAAAATTCCTTGAAAAAATGTTTCGAGGAGGGTTTTTTCGATAACCATTTATCCGTCGAAAATCCATCGAAAATTTATATTTTCAATGGATTTTTTCCTTTTTTACTAAAAAAATCCCCCTTGCAAATGACCCTTTTTCTTGTAGTGTCTATTCCACTACATCATGGTTTCTACATAATTATATACGGTCACAAGGCCACTAAAATTTTTAAAGAAAGATTTGGTGTTAGAGAATAGGATTTGTATTCCAATATGTCATGGTTTCTATATAATTCTATATATCGACATCTAG
The DNA here is from genome assembly GCA_900491605.1 of Calamus simplicifolius. Taxonomy (NCBI): domain Eukaryota; kingdom Viridiplantae; phylum Streptophyta; class Magnoliopsida; order Arecales; family Arecaceae; genus Calamus; species Calamus simplicifolius. The sequence continues at coordinate 241,297 of UESW01001397.1, forward strand.
CAATATCTTATTGTACATATTTCACAAGAGTAATTAAGTATTTGTAAATGCATTGATTATTCATAGTTTATTTATTAATCATTAATATACCTTTCTCTAGGGGTATGTTTACATGCTACCTGAGAGCATGATTTGATGATGCTACCACTATGGAAATGCTTTTGGCTATTCAAATGTTATTGATAATTTATCAAGAATTAAAGATTCAATTAATACACTTATTACTCATCAGAGTCATCTTAGTTCTAAAAGAGGGCAATACAATATAGATAACTATTTGGTTAGTATGTATACTTCACCTTTCTTTTTTGATTCAAATGTTACATATGCTTGCCTCTTATAAAGATGCAATATGAGTCTCATAAAAGTTTTTCATAATAATTCTGAATTGAGACACAACTAGGGGTGCAACTTGGGCCAGGTTCAACCCGAACCCAGCTCACCGAACCCGATTTGCAGTAGTACTCAAACTCTAGTTTGCTTAATCCAAACCTAAAGGATCCAGATTGAACCCAGATCGATTTGCAACTTAGGCTAAGTTCGGGTTGTAGTCAATCCAAACCCGAGAAAATCTGAACCCGCAAAGCCAAAGCCGCAAGTGGCAGGCTCACTGGTGTTGTGAAAGTGATGATTTAGCCTTATTTGTTATGTTTAAAGATATGTAGAGCTGACAATGGTGTTGTGGAAGTGATGATTCTTGGTATGAACATTCCATCAGAACCTTCATTACCTTTTAAAATGAGCAATATACCTTTAATCATTGCATTTTATCATGTAATGTTGGTGGGCCAAACTTGTATCTTTATTTTTTTTAATTATCTTCTTTGAGACATTTGTAACTTCTAATATGAAGTTTGCCAAAATTTTATGAAAGCATCTGGGAAGAGGTGATGAGCAAAAAAACTAAAACATCTAGGAAAGGAATGATGAGTAAAAAATCAAAGAGCTTTGGATGGTGAATGCAGTCTCGCTACTTGAAAAAGATCTCTCATACTAGACTTATATGATCTTCTAGCTAGCTCTTTATTCCGAAGGATAAATGTGACTTCATCAATGCATATGGTGGCTATTAAAATGTTATGCAACATTTGAATTACTTTGGATATGTTTTGGTTTAAGAATGTACATTTTTATTGTTTAGTCTTATATAAAAGATGTATATTTTTAGATGTGCAATTTAAAATGTGAAGCTTACTTGTACAATGTGAAGCTTATTTATTTCAAATTGTAGCTTGTTTGTGCAATGTGAAGCTTGTTTGTTTCAAATTGTCATATTTTTTTTTTCATCAACCCGAATTCCAATCCAAACTCAACCCAAACCCAATTTTTAAAAATAGCATTAGGGTTGAGGTTTTACAAATAGGGTTAGGGTTAGGGTTAGGGTTGACATTTTACAAATAGGATTATGGTTAGGGATGAGGAAATCTGAGTTTCATGAGCCCGAGTTGCACCCCTAGACACAACAATGATGCTATGACTATAAAATTATATGAAAATTTTATTTTTAAATATGGGTTATCCAAATTGTTTTCCCTTTTATTAATAATTTTATTATACTCAAATATAGAATTTAATGTTCTATTATTGCTTCTTAAGCACACTCAAAGAACAAACAAAGATAAAGAAAAAACTGAGACTTTTTTAAAATACCATGCTATTATTTTCCAAATATCTCTCCTTTATTTTGTTACAATTCCAAATATTCTTTTATTTTATTCTCCATACTGGTAGGCCGCACAACAATCTTCAATGGTAAGCTCCTTAGTAACAAAAAGTAGTATCGCAATTGTTTACTTCAAAAAAGTTGCATGTGAATTTAGCTTCCTTTGCTTCTGTAACATGTTGAAAAAAATAAACAAGTTATTGAATGTCTAATATAAACAAAATCACATGCATGATTTCATATGGAAACCAAAATAAATGGCATAATTTTTCTCCACTTGAACTTTAAAGGGACGTAGCAGCATTTGTTAGCTCAACTACTTGGCACTCCTCTCCTAAGAGCTTGAACTATAAATACAGGTTATGTACATGCTTCAACTGATAAATTGTATCTATTACTATTATTATGTTATATTCTAGAAGTCTAATAATTACTTATTGGGCTATAGAGCTCATATATGGGGATACTATTGGAGAGTGCCTAGATGTGCAAGGGGAATAAAGAAATTTTTAATGTTAGCTATTGAGACTTAGTAATTTTTTTCAAAATAATGGTTTTGTAGCCAACATTTATATTTGTTTACTTGAGAAACTTTTTAAACTTATGATTGGAACTTTATATTGTCGATTTATGATATCATGTGAAATGCCTTGCATATCTACAAGAAACTCCTTATTAGTATATGGTAGTTGTTGTGGCTTCTAGCTCGGATCTCAGGTTACATGACAAACTCAATCTAGTCAAATTGCATCTTGATCTAAAGTGAGCTAACCTAAAAGGCTAGGTCTCATAGATTTAAAATAAAAGCAATTTCCAAGAACCGTATACATTTCCATGGATATGATAATAGAAATTTATACACAAATTGTTTGAAGACAAACACATGTCACAAACATTATTGAAATAAATATTTGATCTAGGATATTGGATGCATGATATCCTTTCTATTGCATCATAAAACCCCTTGAAACAATCAACCCAACTTTTCATATTTTCATTTTTTTTGTAGAAAGTTTATATCACGTTTTGATAAAGGTGACCTAGCTTCTTAAAACTCAAGTACTTTAAAGCGTTGAATGATTTCAGCTCTATCTAGTTGGAACAATATAAATTAATGAAATTTTTGGAGCACAAATTTGATGCATGAGCCTCTCCAATCTCTAAAGCATTGCTTTTCAAACACTTATGTGCTTACATTTTTACACATTATAAATAACCCTACTAATTGATGCCAACCCTATGTGCATCAAGAGATTAGGTAGCTGCTGTTAATTGGAATTTAGAAACTATCCTAGTAGAGCCATCACATCCATTTGAGCCTAGAAAGAATAAGGAACAATCAAATAAAACTGGTGATCATTAAAATTCAACCAATACCACATGCACTATCGTCAAAATAATCCAATGATAGAACAAGTGTTAGTTGCATTCTTTGGTCAAGCCACCATGCTCTCCCAATTGGATTTCTTTGATTCGGGTTGAAATTAGATATAGACTATTTCGATGGCAACATAACTATCATCCAAAGGCTTGTGGTGGTGTAATTCTTACCCTCCAAAGAAAATCTCCATTTAGATCCCTGTCTGTTTGAGCATACTAGGACTTAGATATTTCTAGTTTTAGTCAAGTTTTAACACATCCACAAGAATTTCATTCAATTTAAGGACCTAAAACCCATAAATACTTCCCACTATACTCTTTGTTATCATTGAGATTAATAGAAGTGTTGTTTTGATATTCTTCTTTGTCCAACATGACCCAACACTATGATATTCATCTTTGTTCGACATGACCCTTGTCCTAAGTAATAGTACTATTATCATATATCATGTTGCCAATTTCTTGCTCACTAAAATTCATAGTTGCCTTAGTTTAGTTTTTTGTTGATTAATACAAAAACAACTTAGTAGGTCCAAAGTAAAACAAATAATATAGAGAAATATTCATTGATCTTCCTCAACAATATGGTAGCATAACCTTTAACTACAAGTACATGCAAGCACCCCTACACAAACACATACTCACGAGCACACTACACAAACTCACACATGCACACACTAAATAAACACATACTCACGAGCATGCTACACAAACTCACACATGAACACACATGCAGAGAGAGAGAGAGAGAGAGAGAGAGAGAGAGAGAGATTCGTGAGGAAAGGGTAATGACCATCAAAAGAGAGAAAAGAAGGAATCTGTTGATGTTAGGGGAAGCCATTTTGTTCAAGTTTTATCAATAGAGTACAATCTTGTAAAATTTATAAGCAAATCTAGATAAGCACAATTTATTGGTACGTCTATAGTAAATCTCTTTTAAAATAATAGTGGTGGTAATTTTTGAGCGTTATAACCGATATTGTTTTAAATAAGGAAACCTCCACTGATTAAGGTTTTAAATAAGTTTTTCTCTTGTAACGTACAGTTCCCAAGCTCTCAACGCATCCCCCGCGGCATTTATGTACCACCCCTCTAGAACCGTTGTTGACTACTAATAATTGTTACATTAATCGACTTTATCTACACCTCCAATTTTTATATTTAAATAACCTGGCTATTACAACAATATTTTAATAGAAAATAATGAGCAATAGGAAAACAACAACATTGTGTTTCTACTCATTTTTATTGGGCTTTTCTTGCATGTGGATTTGACAATCACTTTTTAAAAAATAGTGAAAAAAAGAATTTAAAAATAATATTCTACTAAAACCAAAGCATACATGAAAATAATCGACACTGTTATGGTTATAATTATTATTTTTTTATTGTTATTACAGGGTTGCAAGCTGGTTGGGGTGGATCGGGGATGGCAAAATCTAAATCTAATCTATTATTTAATAGTCAAAAAATTAAAACCAAACCTAATCCAATTCCCTTCTAATTAGATCAGATTGGATTTACTATGGATTTTAGAAAGGAAATAGACTTTTTTCGATCAAACCAGATCATCAATAGTCCAAACATAAATAATGATAAACTTATATGAATTAATTATCTAGTTTTATCATAAATATATTATGTTATAATATAATAATTAATAAAATATAAATATTATCTAAAGCATATTTTATATAGGATTTGATGTATTGATATCTGTATAAAATTTTAATCAACAACATATGTTATTAGTATATTATATTACAAAAAGAATACTTATCTTTCATATTCAAGGAGGGTTTTGAAATATATAGGAAATTAGTTTTTGACTGGTTTAGTGCCGAATTGAGTTACTAAAGCATCCAATCCCAATAGATACTAAAACATCCAATCTATTTGAAACCTTGTTTATATTTATACAATAATATTAAATGAGAATGGAATGTATCATAAAAATTTCACCTTTTAAAACTAATGTTCTAACAACCTTTTTAATTAAAAAATTGAGATATTTCTTGACATCACTTTTTTTTTCAAAAAAAAAAGAAAATTATAAGATATTATCTGATTGTTTCTTATTTTTTTGTTTTTTAAAAAATTTGCAGCTACTAAGTTAAAAATATGATTGGTGTTGCTATTTTTATTTTCTATTTTTTAAAAAATATTTCATTATTTCAATAAAACAAAAGTAAGAAACTCTTACTTTCATTATTTTCAAAATAATTAAATTAAAAGATACAATTTTATTTTTACTCATTCCCATGAAGAGACCATTAATCTTTTCTGTCTCCAAGTAAAAGATACAATTTTGCATTTGCATGAAGATATTAGATTTTAGGTGTGGAGCTATGAGGGATTTTTTTTTGTATATTTACCAAAAATTAAAGAATAACTCAACTATTTTTGAATTCTCACAAGGTTCTAATTACATTTGTATTTCAAACATTGTCTCTATTCTAAGTGTTGGCAAATTATAATCCTAGGTCTGATATTTTGGAGATTATTTACCCAAATGTTCATCATGACCACTATGTCCACTCTCACTTTTAAAACTCTTGAGTTCTATCAATCTAGAACTCCTGCCCTTTCCCTCATAATATAGCCATTTTATTCTGAAGAGATAACTTTATTTTGAACCACTTTTAATCTCAAAATTAAGATATCTGACCTTTAGCTTCACTTATTTTTGGAACTGCATCCAACTTAGGTAACGTTTGGTTTGCAATAATATAATTATATGCTCGGTATTCTAGCACTTAGTAATTAGATTATCAAGAATGCAATATTTTATCTTTTAAGTAGCTATCTTTTTTCTTGTGTGCACACTAGAATATGAAATGTTATAATAAAAAATTCTTTATAAAATCATTTTAGAAATATTATAAATATTCAACATATAAAATAAAATATATAATAATTACTAAAAATATTATTACAAATATATAGTATTATTATTAAATAGAAAAGAAAATAAAAGATCTTGACTATATTAAATGTATTAAGGATGAAGATGAAATAGTCTTAGTAAAAGAAGAAGAGATAAAAGAAATTTATTAAATAAAACTAATTTAAAAATTTAAGGGTAAAAGAATGTGATAATCTAGGAGTAACAAATTTAAGGGTAAAAGAATGTGATAATCCAGAGTCAATGGGAAATCTTTCTCGCCCGACGATCTTGTCCTCCAGAAAGCATCTGTCTCCAAACTACTGGAATAAGGAAAGTTGTCTCCGAACTGGGAAGGCCCCTATCAAGTGGTGGAAGTCATCGGGCCCGGTACCTACAAGCTCTAGAATTTGAACGGGAAATCCATTCCCCAGACATGGAATTCAGACAATCTCTGTATATACCATCAGTAGGGTACGCTTTCTATAGACTTGCCCCATTTACAGTATTGGCATCTTGTTTCTATGATCCACGGCATGATCACTACAATCATTTTTCCAAAAAGTCATAATGAAAAACAGATGTTGCTTACCATTCTCGGCCTGACCGAGCTGTCTCCTTGAGCAGGAAATCTCCGTACCTCGACTAGGCTGAGTCCTATTCCATAGAGACTCGGTATGGCTGAGCACTCTCGGTACGCCCGGGGGCCAAGCTAAATCTTCGTACCTCAGCTAGGTCGAGTCCTATTCCATAAAGACTCAATATGGCCGAGCACTCCCGGTACGCCCGGGGGCCAAGCTAAATCTCCGTACCTCGGCTGGGCTGAGTCCTATTCTACAGAGACTCGGTATGGCCGAGCACTCCCGATACGCTAGGGGGCCAAGCTAAATCTTCGTACCTCGGCTGGGCCGAGTCCTATTCCACAGAGACTTGGTATGGCCGAGCACTCCCGGTACGCCCGGGGGCCAATCTAAATCTCCGTACCTCGGTTGGGCCAAGTCCTATTCCACAAAGACTCGGTATGGCCGAGCACTCCCGGTACGCCCGGGGGCCAAACTAAATCTCCATACCTCGGCTGGGCTGAGTCCTATTCCACAAAGACTCGGTATGGCCGAGCACTCCCGGTACGCCCGAGGGCCAAGCTAAATCTTCGTACCTCGGCTGGGCCGAGTCCTATTCCATAGAGACTCGGTATGGCCGAGCACTCCCGGTACGCCCAGGGGCCAAGCTAAATCTCCGTACCTCGGCTAGGCCAAGTCCTATTCCACAGAGACTCGGTATGGCCGAGCACTCCCGATACGCCCGGGGGCTAAGCTAAATCTCCATACCTCGGCTGGGCCGAGTCCTATTCCATAGAGACTCGGTATGGGAGCCAAGTGATCTGCAAGCCTTTGGCCAGATTCAAGCAGCTTACAAACCCCGGCTGGGCCAAACGACGTAAAAGCCTCGGTCAAATTTGGACAGCTTACGAGCCCCGACCGAACCGAGTGATCTCCAAATAGTCTCCAAACTTCGATCGGGCTGAGCAATGTTCCCCGCGCAATGGCGCCACTAGGTATACACTCTACGGTTCCTAAAGCCTTGTCATGCTCGAGTAGCTTCCTAAAGCCTCGCCATGCCCAAATGGCTCCCCAAAGCCTCGGCCAGAGCCAAAGTGCATCTCTTATTATCAAAAGCCTCGGCCAAAGCCGAAGTGCATCTCTTATTAATAGAAACCTTGGCCAAGACCGAGTGACATATCAGAACTCTCGGCCAAAGCCGAATGAAATTTCTTATTAATCTTTGAAGCCTTGGACAAAGCCAAGTGGCCTCGGCGATTCTGTAGTAACAGCAAGGTCGGTTGATTTCTCAGACATTTTAGCGCAACAGATACATCTTATCATACTTCGGCACAAGTAAGCAATCCCTCTCTCTACCCATCAGCAGAGTTGTGAAAGTCTCTCCTCCTTAAGGAAAGACCTACTTAGCCCCTTTTTATCAGGCCGCGCCTATCTTGTGAATCGGTAAGGTCGCCCAGGCCTTCCTCTGACTTGAATCACTACAAGAAAAATAGTCATTTGCGAGGGATTTTGCGAGGGAAAAAGAATAAAATCCATCGGAAATTTATATTTCTTTCCGACGGATAAATGGTCGTCGGAAAAACCCTCCTCAGAAAAATTTTCCGAGGAATTTTTTCGAGGGAATTTATTTCCGAGAGATTTTCTGACGGAATTTATCTCTTGAAAATTTCTGATGGATTTTTCGACGGAAATTTTTTGAGGGATTTTTTGAGGTATTTTCCGATGAAAATATTTCTTAGGGATTTTTCGAGGGATTTTTTGGGATTTTCTGAGGGAAAATTCCGAGGGATTTTCTGAGGGATTATTTTCGAGGGATTTTCCGAGGGAAATTTTTCTAGGGATTTGCCGAGGGAACTTTTCCGAGGGATTTACCGAGGAAAAAATTCCGAGGGATTTTCCGAGGGATAATTTTCAAGGCAAATTTACCGAGGGATTTTCCAATAAATGTTTCAAGGTCAATTTACCGAGGGATTTTTCGAGGGTTATTTACCGAGGGATTTTTCGAGGAACCATTTCCGAGGGATTTTCCGAGGGAACATTTTTGAGGGATTTTCCGAGGGATATTTTAAAATTTTTAAATAGCTTTTCTTTATTTTCGAGAAAATTATCCCTCGCTAAATAAATATTCAAAGGAAAAATCCCTCACAAAATGGGCTTTTTTTAAATACACCTGATTATATATACAAATTATCTATAAGTTTCATCATATCCAAGGGTTCATAACAAACTCATAACAAGCTCAAAAAAGTTTATAGCAAGTTCATCATCATATCCAAGTTCATAACAAACAGTTCAACAAAGTTGTACAAGTGTATCATATCTAAAGTTTTATAACAAACAAAAAGTATCACAAACAAGTGTCATTCCAATTATAGAAAAAAAATTATAAATCCTCCTCGTGATCATCATCATCATCATCGGCATTATCACAATCACCATCATTTGCAGAGGTAGCAGCTGGAGATGGTGCTGAAACTGTAGATGGACTAACCTGCATCTTTTCTATCATAAGATGCATAAACTTCTCAGTACGGGAAATCCGGGTAGATAGCTCATTGTTTTGGGCAGCTAACTCCTCATTTTGGGCAGCTAACTCCTTATTTCGAGCTGATACAGTCTCAAACATATTATAAATCCTCTCTCGCTCCTGAATCCACTCAGAAACTCATGAGGATGTGCAGCTAGAAGATGAGGAGCCTGTCAGCAAACTAGCCTGGGATCCAAGTCCATAAATTCATCCCTTATTTACTCCAACTGTCTCTTTCCATACATGCATCATAGAGGGCTGAGGCTGCTGCTGTGATGATTCCGCACCATCCTCTCCAGTTGAGCTTTGACTTGATTCAACCTCTTGCCACTTCTGTATAAAATTAGTCTGTAAAAAATATTAGATACAATTAGTTAAACATACAAATAGTATAAATATATGAATTAAAGTAGATTTTTAAAATACTTACATGTGATGTCTCTGCCTTTTTATTTACCCATTGATTGCCATCCTTTTTCTTTTGATGGGTATATCTGAAGAGCTCATCTAATGTAGGTGCTCGATTCATTTTCTGTGTCTAAATTTCATAATATAAACAGCATTATCAATTTTTTTAAAAAAAATTATATGAAATAAGAACATCATATATGTAAAGAAAATGATATATGTATAAAAAATAAGGATAAATACAAATATATGGCTTGACTTATGAACATCCGAATTATGAAATAAAAAAATTTTAAGTGTCTTTTTCTTTCTTTTGAATGATCGATAGCATGTTAAGAATCTCGATACACATACGTATGGGCATGAAAAACTTGATGACAGGATATCTGTTCAAGGGCTGAAAACAAACAGGAAGTGATCCAAACCTATCTATTTTCATTTTTAAAATTTGCTAGATATGAAAATATATATGTACATCAATGTCACATATGACAGCATCCAACAAAGACAACAGAAAATAATGTTCAGATGAATTCCTGGTAAATAAGCATAATAAGTATATCTTGCGACGTGCAGGAGTTACATTAGGAAACATTTCATGAGGTTTCAATAAGTAGAGGGACTCTAGGCCATTTCAAGAGTCTAGAAAGAGGCTAAGACATAAGCAATCATCTAAGAAGATTAGGTTGAAAAACCTTGTAAATAATAGTAAGGCAGCCCTTGATGAAAATAACTAACAATTTATGGTGCAAAGAGACAACTCCATGTAGTTTGGCCAAGACTCAATATATAGGTATTATAGTTCATGTTATAGTTTATGTTCACAAGCAAATCCTCCCAAAAGAATTCAAGTCCAAAATTTACCAGCCAAAATACATCATGAATCATCTAACCTGAAAATATATAGAGAAAGAAATGAATATAGGCTTTTAATCCATTGTTCCCCTCTTAGTGGGTATGTCGAAAATGGCAATTAAGCAAGGTTTGAATGGACATACAGTGTAAGGAACTTGCTCCAACTGTCATATATAAAAAACATGAGTGTCTAGTATGATTAACCTACACTTTTTTAACTCACATACATCAAATGCATTGCACATTAGCCCATAACAAAGTATTCCAGGTTCTTATACTCCAATATGATCTAATATTGTCAAAATAAAAAATTTCCTTGCTATGCCAAAGTAAATGGGTTAACTTACTCTAACCCACTTAGACTGGAATAAACTAATCCATCTTACAGAATGGAAAAGTTTACATTGGATTCAATGGAAGCAGTACCATCCACTTGGCCCTCAAAATAATTAGTTATTTTACTATCATGTACGTTAAATTGGAATAAATGGGTTAGAAGGGGTCTTTACTCTATTAAGCCTTCCATTAACCCTGAACCAAATGCAACATTAAGATCTACAGAAGATATATATCTGGGGATGAAAAGATCCATATAGCTCATTACAAATACAATGGAGATCTCATTAATGAAAAACAATCCCTCAGAAAATCCCTCGCAAAATTAATTTCCGAGGGATTTTCTGAGGGATTAGTTTTATCAATTTTTTTTACAAATAATCCATTTATTATAGAAATATCCCTTGAAAAATCCCTCGCAAAATCATCAAAATATCCCTCAGAAATTAATTTTGTGAGGGATTTTCCGAGGGATTTGTTTTCATCAAAAATTTTATTAATAACTCATTAATGAAAAAAATCCCTCGAAAAATCCCTCGCAAAATTAATTTCCAAGGGATTTTCCGAGGGATTAGTTTTATCAATTTTTTTTACAAATAATCTATTTATTATAGAAATATCCCTCAAAAAATCCCTCGCAAAATCATCAAAATATCCCTCGGAAACTCCCTTGAAAATTAATTTTGCGAGGGATTTTCCGAGGGATTTGTTTTCATCAAAAATTTTATTAATAACTCATTAATGAAAAAAATCCCTCGCAAAATTAATTTCCGAGGGATTTGCTGAGAGATTAGTTTTATCAATTTTTTTAACAAATAATCCATTTATTATAGAAATATCCATCAAAAAATCCCTCGTAAAATCATCAAAAAATCCCTCGGAAAATCTCTCGAAAATTAATTTTGTGAGGAATTTTTTGAGGGATTTGTTTTCATCAAAAATTTTATTAATAACTCATTAATGAAAAAAAAAATCCCTCGGAAAATCCCTGCAAAATTAATTTCTGAGGGATTTTCTGAGGGTATTTTTTTATCAAAATTTTCTTACAAAGAACCCATTTTTGTTAGAAATATCCATCGAAAAATCCCTCAAAAAATTTATTTTGCGACGGATTTTGCGAGAAAATATTTTTTATCGGAATATTTTATAGTTTATATTTTTTATCGGAATATCCCTCGGAATTGCGAGGGATTTATTCCCTCGATAAAATCCCTCGATAAATCACACTTTTCTAGTAGTGAATAGAGACCAGTGCCTCCTCTGAAGGGGGTCAAACACTATGAAAATGCCTAACGAAGGCAGTGCTACCCAAGCACAGTCGAAGGTTTATGAGCCGAGCATGACTCGGTAAGCCTAAAATGGACAAGACTGCATAGTCACGCCAAAAGGGAAAAACAGACATTTGAACAAAAAACTTTCTGTATTCCGTTAATTGACGAGAAATACAACCTATGAAGAGGTATCGCAAGCGCACTACAGCGCACGAAGTAAAAACAAATGAGTTAAAAAGCAGCTTCGGCCTTTGGTGTCGCTGCAGCATCCAAAAAATCAGAGAAATCATATGACTCCAGTTGAGTCGTTGATCCCTCGGACAGACAAGCCAAAAGACCCAAACTGGGCCAAAGACCTGTGGATGCCGATGCTGAGGACTCCTTCCCCCTATAATGGAATGCTGGGCTGCTAGCCACTACACAGAGATATAGACAGGGGACTAGCAGACCAACACCTCCCCTCATATTGGGTCCCTCAGTTCGTCCTGTGAGGGGAGGGAAAATTCATGTAACCCATGGGGACTGCATGTGCTTTGCATTTCTGGTTCTCCCCATGGCGGGCCACAAAGGACACACAGAAAAGGTATACGTGCGCTCCGCATATGACCTCTATGGATAACCCGTGCACTCTCCATATGACCTCTGGGATACCTCCTCTGAGGATCATCTGCTCTTCAGCAACTCCTCCATCACCCCAGCTATCTGGGTCAGGCCGACCTCCAAAAGGGAAACAACTCGACATCTCCGCTCTCGGCCTCAAAGAAAAGGCCATGGACATATCTCTGAGTTATGAAGAGAAAAGGCTTTGAAAGGTGCTTATGCACCATCTGCTCCCCCCTTTTTTATAAGCAGTCAGGCAGGAGCGGCCATTAAGGAAGGAACCCTTGAAATTCGAAATAGCAAATGTTGGCCCAGATGACAACCCAAGAGGGGGGGGGGGTGAATTGGGTTCTTAAAAAATTTAAACCTTTTGAAATATATGTTTGCTTAGTGTGAGTGAAAGTTAATGCAGATGCAAATACAAAATACAATCAATAAGATAGAGATAGAGATAAAGGAGACACGGCAAACGCAAAGATTTTATAGTGGTTCGGTGTATCCAACACCTACGTCCACTCCCAAGATTCACTTGGGTCCACACTATAATCTTTCTTGATTACAGCTGAGTTGTTTTACAAGCTCACAACTCAGACTTGTTGTTTTCCCGGGATCACAATGAACCCAGCCGGTTTTCCGGGCTCACCAGCACAAAAACCCTAACACAAGCTATACCAAGCTTGTACCGAGGTAAGACTACCTCCACTAGTTCAATCCCCCAGATTGAACTAGATACAAATAATAGAAATAGTATTTTTCAAGTACACAGCTCCTCAATGAGCAAATAATCAAATAAAAGAACAAGGTTTAGAAAAGCCTGATTTGTAGTTGGTTGGCTTTTGAGCTTTTCTTCTTTTCTTCTTTTCTTCTTCTCCTTGCTGGATTGAATCAAGCCTCAGCTCCGATTCTTCATAGTTGAAGCAGTTGAGAAGAGTTGAAAAGCAGAAACTGATCCTCTTTCTCCAATTAGGGAAATCCACCAAAACTTTGATTTGAATGCCTTGGATTCCTCTTGAGCTTTTTGGAGTGGAGTGGATTTGAGCTAGAAGGTTTTTCTCTTGAGATTCAGGCTCTCTCTTTTTGGATTTTTGAATTGGGATTTCTCTATTTCCGATTTTCCTCTTTGTTTTTCCGTTTTGTCTCTCTTCATTTTTTGAATGATAGTCTTCCCTTTTATAGATTTCTTTCAAGCCATTTTTGGAAGAAAACTATCCGTTGGAGTGTACCTTGTAACAAAATATATCCGTTAGAAATAAGGTAAAATAGAAATATTACCGTTAGAGCTGATCTGGCAATTTGATTTTTCGTTCCAGGTGGGTTGGAGTCGACTCTAACTTTTCTGGAGTCGGCTCTAACTCGAAACACTTTTATCCGTTAATTCTGGAGTCGTCTCTGACTTTTCTGGGGTCGACAAGAAACTTTTCTGGAGTCGACTCTAACATACCCGGAGTCGACTCTAAGTCGGGGCCAGAAAAATCAACGTTCTGTTTCTTCTGTGAGAGTCGGCTCTAACAGTCTCGGAGTCGACTCTAACTTCCGTGCCAGATTCTGGAGTCGGCTCTGTGATTCTCGGAGTCGACTCTAATGTCTGCAATCTTACCTAGACATTAGATTCGATCCAGAACATGATTTAACTCCTGATTTTGATCATTCAATTGACTTATAATCTGAAAAACTTAATCAAAATCATTAGAGCCTTCAATTGTTATACTCAAATAGTTTTGTTAATCATCAAAATCATCAATTGGGTCAACAATCTCCCCCTTTTTGATGATAACAAAAACTTTGAGTATATGCATTCAAAAAAATTCATTCGAACTAAGATTATAGTCATTTTAAAGCTTAAAACATTTTTAATGAAGGATTTGATGCCAATATTCAAAGTGAAACTTTTAAAATTGTGCATGAGTTCTATATAAGCCATCAATTATGAACATTTAAACTAAATGTATAGAAAATTGCAATTAAGCTTGTTGTTAAGCTCCCCCTGCATTGAATAGCTCCCCCTATATATAAAAATCAATTTTAATTGAACTAATCAAAATTTCAAGTCTCTTTTTTTTTCATAAACAATCATTTCTCCCCTTTCTTTCTTTCTTTTTGCATATTCAACCATCTCTCATTAAAATCTCAAGTCTTCTTTTCTTTGCATATTCAACCATCTCTCCCCCTTTTTTGTTATCAGCAATAAGGAGAGTATTAGATAAAGAAAGTTATTAGAGAAAAATTGTAGGTTCAATAAGACATAGGGATTCAAGCAGTCAATCATAGACAGATTTGAAAATGTGTAATTGCATTTCATAAGTAAGAACATTATAAGTTGATTCATGTACATTCCAAAATGAAATACATTAGATATTCAAAAATTCCTAAGTACAAACTATCAAAAATCAAGGTCAGATATGTTTGAATACAATTTTCTTCAAGTGACCTATGATTTCCATTACATCATCTTTTTGAGATTTCTTAAAATTTTCAAGACAAGCTTCAATCTGTGAGACTGCAAGGTCAATGTCCTTCTTCAGTTGACCAGTTGCATGAACATAAGATCCCGAGCCATCAGCAATGCCTTCCATCCTTTCAAAGATTTTGTGAAGTTCAGCACCAAAGGATTCAACAGAATTGCTTATGGAAAAGGATATCATGTCCAGTCTCGAGTTAAGTTCTTCTTTTAGTTGATTGAAGTCTTCTTTTAATTGATTAATCTCATGAGATCTCTGACTGTCATATTCAGCAAGCAAGGCTCTTAACTGACCAATCTGCTCATCAGAGAATCTCCCAGAAGCAGTAATAGACTGATGTGGAGGAGAGGGAACTGTGCTCGGTCCGGCCTCTGAAGGTCCAGCTGTAGATGGTCCCGCAATAAATGGATCAGGGACTGATGGTCCCGCAGTGGATGGTCCAGGGATATCTTCTACTCTGGCCTCTTCAGCTCTATCTCTCTCAGCTCTTTCTTCTCGTCCTCCTTTCATCCAATACCATTTAATTTCTTGAAGCCCATCCGATGAATAGTAGAATACTATAATAGTCAGTGTGCCTTAATTTCCTTAGGTTCATTATCCATAATGAGCACACCTTGGCTTCTAAAAATCAATGTCAGAACCATACCATATGGCAGTGTAGATCTTTTCTTTGTAGCAGCCTCTGCCATATAACCAATCATCATGCCAGCTAAATTGACTGGCCTTCCAGTTATTACAATCCATCAAAAGAATGTCTCGCTCCGAGACATACTCAAATCTACCAATTTTGGGAAATAAAATTCTTCCACATATGTTGTGTAATAATCTGAGTTCTAGATTTAATTGATTTGCAAGGATTTCCTCAAACTCGGTTACATCCTCCCTAACATTCTTGACAATGCACCACTTCTATCATTATGTTGATATTCCATAATACCAATTGTGGGCATTTCTAATAGGGTTCCAAGATTTCAGTTGTTATTGTAACTCTAGTTCCTCTTACAATACTGATTAAACCGCCTTCTCCTCTACTCAAATCATTGTAAAACTCTCTTACTAATGCAGGATAAGTGGGGATATCTAATGAGCAAATCTTTTCCCACCCCATTTCCTTAAACATCTTCCATTGAGAAGCCCTCCGACTCAAAGAAATCAAAGTTGACTTTCCTCCAGTTGTAATGTCTTACCGGCTAGTTGATCACTTTGGAGAAGAGGGTGAAGGAGGGGAATCTTCTTGAGTGGCCGAAGAGGAGGATGGCGAGGGTTGCCTCCGAATCGTGCGTCGCCTCGTTGGAACGGACGCTCCACCGACGAATCCGCGCCTCTTGGGTGCCATTGAGAGATTGGAAGTTAATCAAAGGGTTTTGAGAAGATTGGGGAAGTTGGAAAGGCTTTGGAGTTCTTGGAGGGTTTTTGGGAGACGATGGAATGATTGGGGTCGACTCCGCCTTTTTATTTTTGACCTAGTTCGACTTAGAGTCGACTCCCGAAAACTGGGTGTCGGCTCCGAACCAGAAAGTCTGTCAGCGCTCGAATTAGAGTCGGCTCCACAAAAGCCAGAGTCGGCTCTAATTGCTTAGACAGAACATCAAAAACTCAGGTGTCGACTCCACAAACTGTCAGAGTCGACTCTAACAGTTTCAGAGATAAAAAATCAAGTTTCAAGATTTGAAACTATTCAATTAATCATCAAATTCTAGATAAATGTTCCTTAGCAATTGGGGAAACAATGAATCAAGATCTAGATAGATTTCCTTATTGAATATCAAGATTTTTCAAGAAATTGATGAAATCTAGATAGATGTCCTTAAGAGTTTCAGAAAACTATTCCAAAGGATCACAAACTCCTAATTCTCCTCTAAGATAACAAAATCTCTCTTCACTTAAGGGTTTTGTAAATATATCTGCAATTGTTCTTCAGTATTCACATAATCAAGACAAATTTCATTATTGGCTACATGTTCTCTTATAAAGTGATATCTAATTTCAATATGCTTTGTTCTTGAATGTTGAATTGGATTTTTAGTTAGATTTATTGCACTTGTATTATCACATCTTATAGGTGTCTTATCAAGTGTGATACCATAGTCTTCAAGTTGTCTCTTAATCCATAGGATTTGAGCACAGCAACTTCCAGCTGCAACATATTCTGCTTCAGCAGTAGATAATGCAACCGAATTTTGCTTTTTGCTAAACCATGAGATTAAGTTACTTCCTAAAAATTGGCATGCACCACTTGTGCTTTTTCTATCTAACTTACATCCAGCATAATCAGAATCAGAATATGCAATCAGATTTAATGTTGAGTCTCTAGAATACCATAAACCTACATTTTTTGTTCCACTTAAGTATCTTAGTATTCTTTTAACAGCAATTAAGTGTGATTCTTTAGGTTCAGATTGAAATCTAGCACATAAGCATACAGCAAACATAATATCTGGTCTACTTGCAGTTAAGTAAAGAAGGGATCCGATATACCTCGATAATATTTTTGATCAACCTTCTTACCTTCTTCATCTTTGTCCAGCTTGCATGAAGGACTCATTGGTGTTCCGAGGGGTTTATTGATTCCATACCAAATTTCTTTAGAATTTCTCTTGTGTACTTTGTTTGGTTGATAAAGATTCCCTCTTTGCTTTGTTTGATTTGGAGTCCAAGGAAGAAGTTGAGTTCTCCCATCATGCTCATCTCAAATTCTCCCTGCATTAACTTAGCAAATTCTTGACATAGAGAATCGTTAGTAGCACCAAAACAATGTCATCAACATATATTTGTACTACAAGTAAATCTTTATCTTTTCTTTTCAAAAATAATGTTTTATCAACATTTCCTCTTGTAAAATCATTTTCAATTAAAAATTTACTTAGTCTATCATACCAAGCTCTAGGTGCTTGTTTCAAACCATATAAAGCTTTGTGCAATTTAAAAACGTGATTTGAAATTCATGATCTTCAAAACCGGTGGTTGTTCAACATATACTTCTTCATTTATAATCCATTTAAAAATGCACTTTTACATCCATTTGAAATAAATTAAAGTTCATGTGACATGCAAATGCAAGTAATAGCCTAATGGCTTCTAATCTAGCTACAGGTGCAAAGGTTTCATCAAAATCAATACCTTCTTCTTGATTATATCCTTTTGCAACTAATCTAGCTTTGTTTCTAATTACTATGCCATTTTCATCTAGTTTATTTCTAAAAACCCATTTTGATCCTATAACAGAATGATTTTTAGGTCTTTCACTAATGTCCATACATTATTTCTAGTAAATTGATTTAATTCTTCTTGCATAGCTAACATCCAATTATTATCTTTTTCAGCTTCTTCAATAGTTTTAGGTTCAATTTGTGATACAAATGCAAGATGATTACTAATATTTCTCATAGATGATCTAGTTCTTATTCCTTGAGATGGATCACCTATAATCAATTCCTTGGGATGACTATAAGGTATCTCCAATCTCTTGGAAGATCTACATCATTATGATTAGTATTAATCATCGTCCTTAGGTGAATCATCATCTTTAGCTTCTTGTTCATGATCTGAAGATACTCAATATTAAGTTTTTCAAGATCTTTTTCAAATGTTTGTATCTTCCTCATCATCAATCTTTTCAGAACTTGATGCTAAAGATTCATCAAAAACTACATGAATAGATTCTTCAACAATTAAGGTTTTCTTGTTAACACTCTATAAGCTTTACTAGTTGTTGAATAACCTAAGAATATTCCTTCATCAGATTTAGCATCAAATTTTCCTAAGTTATTTTTACCATTATTATGAATGAAACATTTACATCCAAATGCATGAAAATTTTAATGTTGGGTTTTCTTTCATTCCATAATTCATAAGGTGTTTTCTTTAAAATTGGTCTTATTAGCTCTATTTAAGATGTAACATGCTGTGTTAATAGCTTCCGCCCAAAAGTACTTTGGTAGTTTACTTTCACATAGCATGGTACGGGCCATGTCTTCTAGAGTTCTATTTTTCCTTTCAACTACACCATTTTGTTGTGGAGTCCTGGGCTGAAAAATTATGATTAATACCATTTTCAGTGCAAAAACTTTCAAATAAGTGATTTTCAAATTCAGTTCCATGATCACTTCTTAGAGACACTATGGTAGTGTTTTTCTCATTTGTGACTTTCTTGAAGAATTTCAGGAATATCGAGAAAGTCTCATCTTTGTGAGCTAAAAACATTACCCAAGTATATCTAGAATAATCATCTACAATCACTAGACCATATTTCTTTCCTCCTAGACTTGTGGTTCTAGTTGGTCCAAAAAGGTCCATGTGAAGTAGCTCTAATGGCCTAGAAGTTGAAACAACATTTTTAGATTTGAAAGAACTTCTAGTTTGTTTTCCAAATTGACATGCATCACATATTTTGTTATTTTCAAAATCTATTTTAGGTAACCTTTAACTAAATCCATTTTAATTAGTTTTGAAATAAGGTGTGTGCTTGCATGACCTAATCTACGATGCCACAACCATCCAATCTCATTTATGTTAGCATTGTCAGCAATTAAGCAATGATTACTTTAGATAATTGTCTAAGTCAATCAAGTATACATTGCCATTTCTATAACCAGTAAAAACAATGCTATCATCAATGGAATTAGAACTGTGCAATAGAAGATTTAAATGAAACATTAAAACCTTATCACATAATTGGCTTATACTAATTAAATTATGCTTTAAACCATCAACATAAAGTACATTATCAATATGTAGATGGAGTTATTTGAACTTTACCAAGGCCCATAATTTGACCTTTACCATTATCGCCAAACGTACAACTCCACCTTTCTTTTCTTCCAGGGTGATGAATTCATCTTTGTCACCCGTCATATGTCTTGAGCAGCCACTATCAAGGTACCACTTTTTCTTTGATCTTTTGGCTACAAGACATTCCTGCAACAAATTTAAACTTTATGTTTAGGTACCCAAGCTTTCTTGGGTCCTTCATGGTTAGTAGCAACAAAATTGTTCCTTTCGGAACCCATATTTTCTTTCCTTTAATATTTAAGTTTTTATTATTTTAAATTTTGCATTCAAAGATTTATGTCCTTTTTTATTACATTTAAACAAGTAATATTACTTTGGTTGGCACAAAAATATTTTTCAGTGATTTTTGTTTTCTTAAAGTGTTATACCCTAAACCTGCTTTGTCAAAAACTGCTTTTTGACTATCTAATAACATGTTTAGTTTAGTTGAGCTTAAGGTAAATTATCAACAATGTTCTTATATTTTTCAACCTTTCTTAGTTTATCATTTTCATTGGAAATTAATTCTTTTTCTTTTATCAAATTTTATTTTCAAATTTAAGTTTCTTAACTTCATTATTAAGATCTTTTCTTTAAAGTTAAATTTTCATTTTTCAAAAACTTGTGTTTCTTTTTCAAAGCTTTGAAATCAATCATAATTCATTAAAAGCTTCAAACATTTCATCAAATGTAAATCATCGGGGTTTCAGAACTTACCTCATCGTTGTCGTCCGCCATGAAGCATACATTTGCAACTTCCTTTTGTTCTTCTTCTTCGGAAGAAGATTCTTCGCTGTCACTCCAAGTTGCCATGTAAGCCTTCTTTTTCTTTTTGTAGGCTTTCTTCAATTTAGGACATTCATATCTAAAGTGCCCCGGTTTTTACACTCATAGCATAGTCAAGGGGTCTTTCTCTTTTTCTTTGTCCTTGTCCTTTTCTTATCCTTTTCTCCTTCCCACTTTGCTCCAAATTTCTTCTTGTGGAAGGGTTTCTTTCTCATAAACTTTTAAATTTCTTTGCTAAGAGAGCAGTCTCTTCATCATCATCATCATCATCATCACTGCTGCTCTCTTCCTTTTGCAGCTTTGAGGGCAATTTTTCTTCTTCTTTGTTCCTCCTCAACATGCTGCTTCATTGTCAGCTCATGGGTCATTAGGATCCTAGAAGCTCCTCTAAGGGTAAGTGTTGAGGTCCTTTGCTTCTTGGATTGCTGTCACTTTTGCTTCCCATGATCTTGGTAGTGACCTAAGAATTTTGCGAACAAGTTCAGAGTTAGTATATGTCTTACCAAGACTTTTTAAACCATTTACAATATCAGTGAATCTAGTGTACATGCATGTGATGGTTTCAGTTTGTTCCATGTAAACAATTCATATTTATGAACAAGAATATTTATTTTGATTCTTTTACTTGGTTGGTACCCTCATGGGTAACCTCTAATCTATCCCAAATTCTTTGCGGAATTACATGTGGAGATTCTATTGAATTCATTAGCATCTAAGGAGCAATATAAAACATTCATGGCTTTAGCATTAAGCTGTGCCATTTCCTATCATTATCATTCCAATCCCTTTCGGGCTTAGGAACAATAGTGCCATCAATAATGTGTGGGTGTACTAGGTCCATTAATTATACACCCCATAATTCATAGTCAGAAGCTTGAATGAATATCCTCATTCTAGCTTTCCAATATGAATAGTTTGGTTCCATTAAATAAAGGAGGTCTATTCGTAGAATGACCTTCAGCAAATGAACCAACTTGTGTTGCCATTTGGATCTTTAGCTCTTGATCGTGTGATCAAATCTAATGAGCACTTGCTCTGATACCAATTGTTGGCCCAGATGGCAACCCAAGAGGGGGGGGGTGAATTGGGTTCTTAAAAAATTTAGCCTTTTTAAAATAGTTTGCTTAGTGTGAATGAAAGTTAATGCAGATGCAAATACAAAATACAATGAATAAGATAGAGATAGAGATAAAGGAGACACGGCAAACACAAAGATTTTATAGTGGTTCGGTGTATCCAACACCTACGTCCACTCCCAAGATTCACTTGGGTCCACACTATAATCTTCCTAGATTACAGCCGAGTTGTTTTACAAGCTCACAACTCAAACTTGTTGTTTTCCGGGATCACAACGAACCCAGCTGGTTTTCCGGGCTCACCAGCACAAAAACCCTAACACAAGCTAACCAAGCTTGTACCGAGGTAAACTACCTCCACTAGTTCAATCCCCCAGATTGAACTAGATACAAATAATAGAAATAGTTTTTCAATACAAAGCTCCTCAATGAGCAAATAATCAAATAAAAGAATAAGGTTTAGAAAAGCCTGATTTGTAGTTAGGTTGGCTTTTGAGCTTTTCTTCTTTTCTTCTTTTCTTCTTCTCCTTGCTGGATTGAATCAAGCCTCAGCTCCGATTCTTCACAGTTGAAGCAGTTGAGAAGAGTTGAAAAGCAAGAAACTGAATCTCTTTCTCCAAGTTGGGAAATCCACCAAGACTTTGATTTGAATGCTTGGATTCCTCTTGAGCTTTTTGGAGTGGAGTGGATTTGAGCTAGAAGGTTTTCCTCTTGAAGATTCAAGCTCTCGGATTTTTGAATTGGGATTTGTCTATCTCAGATTTTCCTCTTTGTTTTTCCGTTTTGTCTCTCTTCTTTTTTGAACAATAGTCTTCCCTTTTTATAGATTTCTTTCACACCATTTTTGGAAGAAAACTATCCGTTGGAGTGTACCTTGTATCAAAATATATCCGTTAGAAATAAGGTAAAATAGAAATAT
The DNA here is from genome assembly GCA_900491605.1 of Calamus simplicifolius. Classification (NCBI taxonomy): domain Eukaryota; kingdom Viridiplantae; phylum Streptophyta; class Magnoliopsida; order Arecales; family Arecaceae; genus Calamus; species Calamus simplicifolius. The sequence continues at coordinate 263,791 of UESW01001397.1, forward strand.
TACCGTTAGAGCTGATCTGGCAATTTAATTTTTCGTTCCAGGTGGGTTGGAGTCGACTCTAACTTTTCTGGAGTCGGCTCTAGCTCGAGGCATTTTAAAACGTTATTTCTGGAGTCGTCTCTGGCTTTTCTGGGGTCGACAAGAAACTTTTCTGGAGTCGACTCTAACTTACCCGGAGTCGACTCTAGGTCGGGGCCAGAAAAATCAATTTCTGCTTCTTCTGTGAGAGTCGACTCTAACAGTCTCGGAGTCGACTCTAACTTCCGTGCCAGTTCCGAGTCGGCTCTGTGATTCTCGGAGTCGACTCTAATGTCTGCAATTCTTACCTAGACATTAGATTCGATCCAGAACACATTTAACTCCTGATTTTGATCATTCAATAGTCTTATAATCTGAAACACTAAATCAAAATCATTAGAGCCTTCAATTGTTATACTCAAATAGTTTTGTTAATCATCAAAATCATCAATTAGGTCAACAGCAAAGTCGTGGTGCCATGTGGCACACCGGGACAGGAAGATACACATCAGAGCGCGCCAAGCGTACTCCTCATGCCATTATGGAAGGCAGAAGATCTCCCCACAATCTCGAATCAGGAGCCTAAATGCGAAAAAACCGCCTGCAATTCTCCGAGATATGGACGAGCCTAAGAAATCCCCACTGAAAAAGACATCCCCCAATGAAAGCCGAATGCTTGTCGCCCACGCAAAGCAAACTCGCCTTGAAAAAAACAAAGCACTGGCAGAGCAATAAAAAGGCACAGAAGCCAAGTACTCCTCAATAAAGACACGCCGCCCCTACGACTTCGACAAAGACCAAGTCGATATCTCCTGCTTCGGCCCAAAGCCGAACCATCTGTTATATTTTGGCCTAAACCGAGACATCGCTTTTTTCTTCGACTCAAAGCCGAGATAGTCTCCTTACTTCGAAAAAAACCAAGGTATCTCTTTTTGATTTGGTAAAAACCGAACATTCCCTTATCCTCCGGTCCAAACTGAGATAGCTACTCTCACCCCAACGCTAATGGGACACTCCTTATGCTTCGGTAAAACCGAGCGATATACTACACTCCGACTGAAACTTATGAGTTCCCCTTACCTCGGCTAAAACGGGGACACCATACCTTAGTCTCGCCAAGATCATCAGAGATCCCCCAAGGGGGTGGTTCGTTCGTAAGACTCACATGATGAGAACGAACATTTCGAAGATGGCAGTGAACACGAAAGTTGCAAAAATTATTTTTTATTCATCATTAAAAAAAATAAAAAGAAAAGAAAAAGCACATGAGCCCTCATTGGGGCTTATCATCTTCACCAGGCGCTACCGAGCTCTCCCCATGCCACAAACTTAGCTCGGCGGTGAGAATAGCAATTTGTTGCTGGAGAATCGCCACTTGCCCTTCCAGCCGACTATTGATCTGACGAAGGAGCTCGTGCTCCCTCGTAGAGATGGCCAAGTATTCTTCGACCATCTTCCGGAGTCGGTCACGGCCCGCGAGCATCAACGACAGGTCCTCCCTGTCGATAGTTATCAGAACGTGGCTCCAATGGGGGCCCCCTCGCGGAGGGGCCTGCCCCCCGTGGCCATTATCACCATTACCTAGTGCTCCAGTAGACCCCCTTCATTTTCAGAAGCCATCCTACTATCCTAAATTTCAGGAGGTCAACAGGAAAAGTGATTAACGATGGCATCCTCCATCCGTATTTAAACTACTTCTAGCGGGTATTTCGATCGCCCGGGCCATCAACTCCAATGCCACTATCGCGGAAACTCGCCACGCATCACTGCCTCAGTGGGCGCTCGCAAGAAACAAAGAGTTGCACCCCCTCGCCGAAGAGGATCAATAAATAGAAACGAGGCGCTCAAGAGGTGCCCCTTCTTGGGATCAGACTCCCTTCGATCTGCCAAACTCCTTCAAATTAAATATCCTCGAAATAACACGGAAAAGAGGAAAAAGGCGCATAATAGAGACAAAGAAAATTTTTAAATTTCATTGAAGTCTTCTAAGATGGCCAACAAAGACAAAAATAATAATACAAAATCCAAACCAGTCCTCAGTTATCAGGGCACGGGCCCGACCTCAGGGGCATCAGCGGCCGACACTGGAGAAACATGGCTCGGTCTGCCCACTTTGAAGGTGGCCGATCGATGAGCCTCGGGTGCCCCTGCGTCGCTTGGATGGCTCTCCCCCTTTCAACCATCCACACCCGAGTCTACAGTTACATTAGCCCCCAAGAGGGCATCTACGTCAATATCCGATACCTCTTCATATTCGGTCTCTGCTGATAACTCGGTCCCTGGGGTCTACACGTCATGACCCTCCACCTCAAGGAAAGAGAGGTCCTATTCCTGGTGCTCCCATGATATCCTGGCTGAATGCCTTAGCACAGGTCGCATCCTGTTTGCCCCGAAGTAGGGCAAGTTGCCTTTCAGCCTCAGCAACCTGACTCCGAAGTGAGGCGACTTGCTTCTCGGTCTCAGCGACCTGGCCTTCGAGCTCCAAGCTCCTCTGACGACTCGATGCCATCTCTCCTTGCAGGGTCTCTAATTGACTTTGGCCCTCGAGTTTCACCTTCTCCATATGTAAGCATAGGATTAGTCGGTGCAACAATGAGAAAATAGGGGAAGTTAAAGAGACGATATCGTACCTCCCCCTTCTACCGGACTATTCTCTCGGTCAATTCCTCGACCTCGCTGAAGGCCCTCAGCTTATCGGCCTTGACCTGCTTGATCCTATCCTTGAGGTCATTGATTCTTGACTGCCTATTGTTAGCTTCTTCCCTGGACTGGGAGAGCTCATCGTCGAGCTTGGCTATTTTCTCCTGATGCCATTTGATCCTACCATCCCTGGCAATAACGCAATGTTGTAGCTGCCGGATCTTCTCCTCCGTCTCGCCGAGCATTCTATTCAGGCGACTCCTCTCCTCGACAGCATCTTTCCTTAGCCTGTCCCGACTCTCATCAAACTGTTTCTTAACAGTTTCCATTTCTCTAGCATGCCTAGATTTGATCCGCAATAGCTCCAAGCATGGTTCGTCATACCTCATCCAGAGCCCACGTAGCTCCCTAACTTCAAGCCTCAGCCTGGATGCTTCGTCGAGGGTGGCCTGATGCAATCCCCTCGCCTTCACCAAGTCCTCGTTGGTGACATCCAGAACTCGTTCGAGTTTATCAGATGCCTCCGCTCGCAACCGAAGCTCGGCGCTGGCTCTCTTGGCCTGGACACTAGCCCCTGTTGCCAGGTTCAAGTGCCAGCATAGCGCCCAGGTGATCAAAGCGCTCTGTGAAACAAAACACAAGTAAGAAAATGCAATCAAGTCAATCAGAAGGCACCCATTACTTTGGAACAGTAACTCACCCGGGAGGCGTAAGACCTATCGAGCTCCATAAGGGCAGGGTTGTCGATTTTAGGGAGGAGGTGGACATCCTTCGCCACATTCTGCTAACCAAATGTGGCGTCGATGAGATCCAGGTCCACAAACTCATTCGCCGAGGGACTCACACTCAGGTACAATGCCGACCTCATCAGGGCAGCAAACACCGCCTCGATGGTCGGGTCCAAACTACCGGGCTGCACGTCCGAAGGACCAGTCCAGACAACCTCAGGCTGAGAAGCCTTCAACCGCCTGGCCTCCTTCAGCAAAATTCTGGCCTGGGATTCCTCGGATACCTCAGCCAGCCTAGGCGCCAATATCCCCAAAGCCTTAGTGGGAGAAGCTTCGGTTGGAAGATTTTCATCTTGTCCTCCCCCTCGTAGAAGGGTTCTTCCTCGATCACCAGCACTGCTCCTCCCCCATGGGCTCCACCGAAGCCTCGATCCTCTCACCAGCTCCTTCAACCTTTTCAGGAGGAAGCTCTTCAGCAGGAGACTCCTCTCGAGCCTCTACCACTGTCGGCCCAACATCATCGCTCCTTAATCCCTCCGAAGGAGGCCCTTCGATGGTAGGCTCATCCTGAGCCTCGGTGACTACAATCGCCCCCTCCATTTCTCCTGCCGAAGCTAGAGACATCTTCTCACTCGGAGAGGGAACCCCCGGGATACCGACCTCCGCCGAACCTGGCAACAACTCATCTTCAGAAGAGGAGACTGCAAGATAAGCCAACGGAACCTTGTTCGAGCTGTCCACTATCTCCACCACCAAAGGACAAGAGATCTCAGCGATCCTCCCTGAGTCCTCCTCTGCTCTCTGCTCCTCCATCGCGACTATCACTTCTTCCCCCAACTGAGAAAATCCTTCTCTCACCACCGACGCTCCCACCTTCTCTTTCTTTGGTGACAAGGAGCGCGGGCTAACCTTGACTCGCCCAGCCTCCGGTAAGTGCTCTTCGGAAAGGTGAACCTTCTTCTCAGACTTGCGTCTTTCCCCACTACCGGTCTCTCTTAGGCGCTTGCCCAACTCCTTCTTTATATGGCCCGCCAGCGCAGAGCTCTTGGCTGTAAGCACAGTGGGCGAACGATCAAACCGAGATATACTTGCTCGAATGAAATCAATAGAAAGGGAAAAAAGGAGAGGACTTACCTTGTGTATCGATGGGGCTAAGCCCAGCAGCGAAAAGAGCCTTCTCCGATAGTAAGTCATTAGCCGAAAACACTCGGCCATCACGAAGGACCTCTAGGTCCTCCTTCTCCTATTCGGATAGAGCTGGATGCGCTTCCATGTCCCTGAAAAAGTTTTTCTATCCCCGTGGAAAGTCGGAGCTAATGTTCCCCTCGACAATGAAAAATTGGACCTTTCACTCCTTTATGGAGGATGGCTTATCTGTTATTATCTTGAACGATCTCCAAGGTCCGATATAGGACCACTCCGAGTTTCTCCCAGACATCAGATAGTAACAGGCATGGAACAGGGGAAGAGTTGCTGTTACCTGAACCTGGCTACACATCAAGATAAACCCGATGATACTGTGCCAGCTGTTAGGAGCCACCATTGTTGGGCAGATGTTGTAAAACCTCATAATCTCCTTTACCAGGGGGTGAAGGGGAAACTGTTGGCCTGCCTTCAGGCTATCTTCATAAAGAAAAATCCCATGCTCTAGTTCCTGCGAGACCCTATGCTCGGGTTCCGACAATCGCAAAAGGACATCCAAAGGAATGCCATACTTCTGGCGTATTCTTCCTAAGTCCTCAGCAACAATCTCTGAAACCATATCGCTGGGACTCACCATGCTGCCAGGTCAAAAGGGACACCGAATGGGGTTACAGAAGAAGTAGGGGAATAAAATTCTCCAAGAAGAAACGAGAAAGCGCTGCAAACAGAAATGGTGATGCTTCGACCTTGCTTTCCCCCAAAAGAAATCACTTCAAAAGGAAGATAAGGCATCTCAACCGAGATACCCGAAACCACCATCGCAGGTATCGTAAAAATCAGGATTTGCTACGTGGCGCTTCCCCGACCGTTGTCCCTAAGAAACGATGGATCCGTCCCGTAAAGGCAGGACGGTCGAGCGACATTAATTAGGGGATCATTACGTAGGCTGTCAAATTCAGATCCCTACAATAGATCATGCCACCTGGGGCTATACTCCCTACGCCCGAACGTACGCTTCAAACTAGGGAGAGGGGGGCATGTGTTGAGGGATAAAATCGACATTGCATTGATAATTGTGCAAGGGGTTAGGATCAGCCCTGACTCCCACTCATTGCGCGGTGCCCGCAAGAAATGAACCAACCATTATACCTCGATGGATCGAGGCACCTTAGCCCCTCGACGAACCAAGGATTCCCCGGGTATGGATTACATCTCTATGCCTCACTAGCCGAGCTATCCCTATCTCTCGGCCCCAGCCTAAGCGATCCCTATGTCTCGGTCCTAGGCCGAGTGATCCATATCTCGGTCCTAGTCCAAGCGATCCCTATCTCTCGACCCTAGCCCAAGCGATCCATATCTCTCGACCTTAGCCCAAGCGGTCCATAACTCGGCCTGTCTGAGCGATATCCACACCCCTGTGGAATCAAATAATCCTTAGGCCTAGCTTACTCCTATATCTCGATGGACCGAGTCATCAAATACCTCGGCAAACCAAGCCTTTCCATACTTCGGCAGATCAGGCCATTCTCTGTGCCTCGGCCCGACTGAGGCACTCAGGCACCTACCTCTGCGGAACCATGATGACTGAATAAGGATCCACATAGGCAATCATGCCTATACTACTAGAAACAGCTTAGAACCTATATGATCGCTGAATCTCAAAGCGTCGGATAGCCCTCTCGGCCATCGATCCTCCTTTAGCATTTAAAGACACCCCATAGAACAAGCTACGACACCCCGGAAAGCAACATACGAAGATCGCGAAAGTTATAAGCATGGGTGTTGTAGCGTCGCCGCTAGGGTGTCATAACATTTCAACTGCGGTGTCATGAATAATTTTTGGCCCAATTCCTCCTTGGGTGTCGTAAGGTTATAAGCATGGGTGTCGTAGCGTTATCGCTAGGGTGTCGTGATGTTTGAACTGCGGTATCGCGAAGGATTTTCGGCCAAGCATAACGACACTAGAGCTATATGGACAGGAAATAACAGGGAATATAGGCCGAAACACTCTGACGACACCCTAGTTCATGAGGTATAATATCCTAGTTAAAAGAGTATGATATTCATGCTTACAAAACAGTAAACTCTAAACAGTTATGACTGCCAGAATGTCATAACTATTTTGTTCTAAGGAAGTTACCCGTGCATTAAACAGTTTGGTCATGCATTAACTACCTCTAACGAGAAAAAATAGTTGGTGCAATAAAGGAGCTTTACAAAGAAGTAGGAAGAAGGACTTTTTACTTTGTGCTGCGTACGACATTTCCTCCAGAAGTTTTTGTACAAAGACTCCAGTAGCCAGGTATTCCAGCCTCGAAGCTGAAATATTTTCTTTCAACCGGACTCTCAGAGCGAGGGCATAGGATTGTGCTCAAGCCTTGGACTGATTCCTTAGCATCCAAAAGCTAGAGCAAGGGGAAAGAAAGAGTTTTTCTTGCACAGATGAAATCCAACGTAAAATGACGATAGAATGGAGGGAAAGGGCATTTTTGTCTGCACGCTAATTTTAAAAAAAAGTGAAGCGTTTTAAATGGCCATCACGTTCAGAATGTAACATCATAGCAGAGCCATACCGTCCGGCATGTCATCCACGTAGGATCCACGTGGACCAATCAGAAGAGGTGGTGCAGCCCACGTAGGCCTTGCTACACTGGAGGCAGTGTATAAAGACTTTTCCCTATACCATACCACCGCACCGTCCAGATAAATCTGGGCCACGGCATCGAAGAAAGAGGCAAATGTCACATCAGCACCATCCAACCATAACGAGCCATTTGCAAAACCGATTTTGCGCTTCTGAAATAGAGACAAAATTTTATGCAGAAATAAAATTAAAGTAAAGAATAATTTTTAAAATATCACTTTTTTAACCGCATTAGCATTTTGGAATGCTGCTTTTAAAAATAACATTCCAAATGTTCTCCTCTTATAATTTTTTTCTTCACGCCAAAGCTTATCTTTTCCTCTTGATAGGGTTTTATGTTAACGAATGAGAAGCATGATTCTCTTTCTTGATCACTTAGTTTTTTTAATAAGACTTATTATGCCATATTTCTTACAATCCAATGAAGTATACTTAGTTTATTGAGATAAACTTTTTTATTTATTTTTATTATTACTTATTATGTGCGAAAGTATACTTAGTTTTTTGAGATAAAATTTTTTATTTATTTTTATTATTACTTAGGGTTTTATGTGTAGAACTTTAAGTATACATGCAATCTAGCAAAGTATACCTGCTTTTATAATATCTTTTATTTGCTTAGAACTTTAAGTAAAACTTTTTAGATACACATGGGGTTTTATGTACCAAAGAAAAATAATTTTTTTAAAAGTTTTTATAAAAGATTTACTTTAGTGATCATATGTTCATGGATTTCTTTAATTATTTTTTTAAAATATTATAATAGGAGTGATGATGAGATTGGACATGATACGTATTTGAGAATTGGTTTCTTGATGTCAGATTGAATTCTCTTGCTTAACTCATCTTGGATGATACCAGCCTAGGAGGCTTGGGTTGTCTTGCCAGGGTACAAAGTTTATATTTCTCAAGATATGTATCTATTATTTAGATGCTAAATGCTTCTGAAATACGTACATATTCCATTATTAGTTTGTTTGTAGCTGACCAGTAGAAAATTTAAACATCATTTTTCATATGAGCATCAAAATTATTTGATTGCTGCTTTATTGTGATGGATCAGTTGAACATAGCCTATATGGGATACAATATAATCAACCTCTATGTAAAGGTTTTAAATTGAAGTCTAGGATTTTCTTCTAGTCAAAGTTGGAGTCAATTGGACGCTCAATATCGTTCAGATATTATGAAAAAATTTCTCAGCCATCCGTTCAACATCACTTGCCTTATTTTGCACTGGGAATCATGCGAAATCGTCTCTTTCTTCCTTTTGGGCAAACCGAGTCCTGATTTGAGTATCGTCTGCATCATACTTCAAAATCAAGCTCTTTCCATCTATAGGCTCCTTTTCTGCAAACATCCATAAAAAGTATCAATTCTTAATAAATTTAAAGTAATTAATATTTATTTTAATAATTAAATTGGGATAATAAATAGGTACCAATACTATATCAAGTTTCAATTCAACATGAACTGATGGTTCGAACTAAGCTGAACCGTCTTGTACTGTTCGATACCAATCCATATTGGTTAGTACCAAATGATATTATAGTCAAAAGTAAGAAAACAATGAGCATCTTGTCTTGGTATGGGGTGCATATTGTACCTTGCTGTATCGATCCATACCATACCAAACCAGTAATATATTAGTGTAGATCTAAATACTAGTTATTAGTGTAGATCTAGATACTAGTTTTTTGGACCTTGATCGACACTAAAACCTATACTAGTTGGTTGTTTTAGTTGTCCATCACATCAAAATTATATTAATCGATTCAACTAACTAAGAAGTTAGCAATGAGTCAAGTCGAATCCATAGGAAAGGCAGTATTTTGAATTTTGAAATTTTAATTTTTTAAAAAGAAAAAGGAAAGAGAATTTGGAGTCAAGAAAAGAGGAATTAAAATTTGTAAAAATAATTAAACTTGGAACTAGGATCCACTACTTGAACCCTACCAACTACTTGCAATAAAAATAAAAAATTAAAAGAATAGAAAATTAAATTGACAAAATTTTTAAGTGCAAGAAATTAAATTTTGAATTAGAGAAAAGTTTTGACTACAAAAATTTAAAGCAAAGATACTAAAACAAAATTTAAACTAAAAAAAACTGTAACAAAGACACGAAGTAGATTGGCACAGCCTTGTCAAGAAGATGGCGATGAACATCTCCTTCCTTCAAACTCTTCGAAGCAGTGCTGAGCTTTTCTAACTTCTTCCTTTTTGGATCTAGATCTGAAGCTGGTATAGGCTGAAAGATGTAGCAGCAGAACTGGTACCTTTACTGTACCTTGTCTTCAAGATGATTTGATTTGTAGTTCTGCGGGCCTTTAAATATATTATGCTGCTATCTTTTTAGACTTGATCTACTCCTGATTTGATTATGATTGTATCTTGGTATGATCTGCATGTGATCTTTATTCTGATTCCCTCATATTCCTTATTTGTTCGCTCATTCTTTCTTCTTTCTTCTTAGTATCAGCCAAGCCATATTCTTCTCTTTAGCCTACTTTCTTTCCTTTTCTAATTTACTAAGATCCAAACGTGCCTCAGCTAGTCTCATAATCATGATTCATTCGAATTTCCTTCTTTGTTTTAAGTTCCAGCCGCCGCATTCCTTCTTTGAAACTATATACTTTATTTAAAAATATTTAGTTTAAAAATACTTAAATATAGGATTATAAATATTATGAAGATTATAAGTGTTATAAATAGAAGAGTAATAATTATAATAGATATTATAATAATAGTAATAATGATAAATAATGTAATTATTATAAAATACTTAATTTATGAGAATCTTTGATTTAATTATTAAATTATGTATTTTAAAGGATCTTATTACCATTAACTCTTTAAAATACTTAAATTGAATAAATAATTATGTAATTATCACATCCCTCGACTTACTCATTGCTGATCCCTTAGCAATGTTAATTTGAATTTATCACTATGTATCAGTAAGTTATTCTTTACAAAAGTAGAACTAGGATTGAAAGTTAAAAAATTTAGCAGGCATTGCTAATTAAGTGTTGAGTTTTAGGAGCAAATTTCATGGTTAGTGTTTTCAGCAACTTCCTTAAAATTTAACTAAAGATTTACAGCACTTGTATTGGTGTTGACTAATTTAACATTTGGATGTTAGTTTGTAAAGGACAAACGTGTCTTCTCTTATCACCTCATTTGGTTAATTTCTATACACCCTCAAATTAATTTCATGAACTGAGGTAACTTTTACACTATTTTTTTTTATATTGAGCATATTGGCTTTTTCTCACAGTTTGATGCGAACCACATCACTTCCTGAGGCAACGGGGCCTAGTTGCTAAGCTTAGGGCAATTATGTTGGCTTTCCCTTTACCGTTTGACACGAACCACATCCCTTCCTGAGGCGATGGGGTTCGATTACTAAGCTTAGGGCAATCCACATATACTCTATGTTTTGTACTTTTATTTTATGCAGGTAGCTTTTTCCTCAAGTTTAAATTCTTTGATTGGGGTGTATAACAATTACCAGTTTTCAGTGATAATTGAATTCACAATTGGCTTTACAACCAATACCTAATTTGCCTTGTTAGTGTGCATGTGTAATTGAGAGTGCTAATAGCCTTTCAGTGACCTAAGTAGGCTACTAAAATCGGGCCAACTAGTTTACTCGACTCGCTACACTTATTAGCAAATACTCTTTAACTCTTATAACTTTTTTCTACTCTATTCTGCTAAGAATATCTTTCTTGAGACATAATTACCTAAAGATTTTTTAAAAAATTTTAAAGGATTTTACCTTTTTTATAAATGTTAAAAGATTATTCTTATTATTTTTATTATTTTTTATACTTTTTCATTTATTATATATAAATACTATTTTATTATATATATATTGTATGTTATTTTTTATCTTATTTTATTTATTATATATATATATAATTTTGTAGGATTATTATTATTATTTTTATTACTATATTTTTTATTTATACATATATGTATTATTTTTAAAATTTTTATTATTATTATTTTCTTTTAGAAGGTCCTTGGAGACAATTTTTCAAAAGGTTTTTCTTATGTCCCCCCCCCCCGACTTGAATACCATTGTATTCAATGGTATAAACAAGTTAAATAAATAAATTCAAACTATAAGGACAAACATAAAGATGTAAGGATAGAAGTTATTCAAAAAGAGTAGCTCATCATTAAAATAGAGGTTATACCTTTTGTTTTGAAAAGAAACTAAAAAATAATTCTTATTGGGTTGCTTCCCAATAAGTGCTAAGTTTAATGTCTTCAGCCATACACTAAAAAATAAAAAAAGACTGTGGATGAGGTGCATCAAGCAAGGCTTTAACTTCTTAGATTTGAGTTTCTTCAACGGCCTCATTACCATTCATCAAATTAGAAGAGAGATCAAATTCAATTATTCCATCCATTAGATCATTTATAGAACAACTTTCCTCCTCTCGAACATCCTTTGAGGCACTAAAATATTGATTCTTACTTTTTGATCTCCAAAAGAAATATCTATAGTTCTTGTTTTATAATTAATATTGGCATTGGCAGTGGCTAGGAATGGACGTCCTAAGATTATAGGATTCTGATTCAACTTCTAGGATGGTTCCATGTCAAGTACAAAGAAGTCTACTAGGAAGTAACATTGGTTTACTCTAACTAAAACATCCTCAGTCAATCCACAAGGCTTCTTTACAGATCTATCAGCTAATTGCAAAATGACTGTCATGGGTTTCAGTTCTCCAATCCCAAATTTTTTTGTAAACCGATGTTGAAAGTAGGTTCACACTGGCTCCTAAATCTAGTAAGGCTCGGTCAAAAGTGATATCTCCTATGACACATGAAATCAATGGGGCACCAGAGTCTTTCAATTTCTGAGGCAATTGGTTCACAAAACTGTACTCATATCCTCATACAGCATAATTCTCTTGGTAGTTCGTGGCTCATGCTTTTGGGTGCAAAGTTCCTTAAGAAAATTAGCATAAGCTGAAATGTATTTAATCGCATCAAGGAGGGGTATATTAATATAAACTTGCTTAAATAATTCTATCAACTCCTCATTATGTATTCCTTGTTTTTTGTGGGAAGAACCAACTTCTAGGGCTGAAGGAAACGAGATTCTAGGTTTATATGTCTCGGGTAACTTGTTCGTTCTCTCCTTTCCTTTTTCTTTCTCACTCAGATTGGAACCAATATCAGTGCTAGTTTTGGGCTCAGGTTCTTCTATGTGGTTAGTATCAGTACTAACTTCTTTTAGGTTCAACTCTTGGCTAGTATCAGTACTAGCCTCTCTCAATTGATCCTGATAGGGGTCCTTAAGAATTCTGCCACTTCTAAGCTCAGAAATTGCTTTGGCATTCTCAAATTGAGGATTCTTAAGTGGGACATTGGGTTGAAGATTGAGTGGGTTATTTTTAGGATTTGCCATCGGTTGGCTTGGTAATTGACCTGGTTCTCTTCTCATATAGGCTTTAGCTAATTGTCCTATTTGTGCTTCTAATTTTGTGAGAGATTGTTGTTAGGCCATAATCAATCTTTGAAGTTGATTGTACCTATCATCGACTAAATTGGTCTGTTGAGGAGGTGGGTATTTTGGTTGATTCTAATATGTTGACTGATTATGATATGATGGCTGATTAGGCTAACTAGGCTGACCTTTGTTGTAGGCAAAATTCTAAAAATGGGGCCTATTTTGAAAATTCTGAACCGGGGGGTTTGGGTTTGAGCCTAAGTCTGTTGGGGTTTCCAGGAAAAATTGGGATGGTTCCTTCTTCCTAGGTTAATGTATTTGAGAATGAATCATTACTCAGCTTAGAGTAGCTTTGGGTAGCTTGGACTTGTTCTTGGATGAAGGGTGAAAACTGTGCAGCCGTGGGACACTCACTTACGTGATGGACTGGGCTAGCACAGACTGAACCAATCTCCTCATAACTGGAAGGTGATGTGTTATTTATCACAGGTTTAGGCCTTGGGTTTTGTTGATTGAAGCTTGGTGATTCCTATATTTGGGTTCTATGACCATGAAAAGTTTGGGAGATTCCTCCATCCTGGGTTATATGTTGGTGCACCGAGTTTATTAATTGATCTATGATATGTAGCATTTATCTGTGCACAATTATTTTCTATTGGATTTACCATGAGAGGATATTCTTTGAGGACATGGTTTAGTGAATTGCACCCGTTGCATATTGGTGCATCCACTTGATTCACACTGGCTGGTCTTTCAAGTTCTAGGGCCTCTTAACCTACGTGTCAAAGTTGCAATTTTGGCCTCTGTGGCTAAAGAAGGCTGCATTTGGTGCATTCCACCTTTTGAAGTTATGGATTTTTCTGGTTTCCTAGTTGTTTTCCACTGTAGATTCTTTTCTGCTAAATCTTCAAGAAATTACCATGCTTCATTAGGTTCTTTACACATGAATTCTCCCTAACATATGGGACTCTAGCATGGTTCTAGAGTTTGATTCCAGTCCTTTATAAATTATTTGGCAAAGTCTTCAAGTTTCTATTCCATGGTGTGGGCATTGCGTCAAAAGGTTCTTGAACCAATCAAAGTATTTCCAAAATGATTCATTAGCTAATTGATAGAATCGGTTTATCTCATTCCTGATTTTAGCTGTCTTATGATGAAGAAAATACTTTTTAAGGAACACTTTTACAAAGCCCTCCCAGGTCATGACAGAATGGTTTGGAAGCTGTAAAACTTTAGTTTGATTTCATCCTTTGACAATTGTTGTAGCTTCATAGTTTCACAAACCTCCGCAAATTCCCTAATAAATATGTATGCATCCTCCATTCCCATGAATTTTGGAAGCATATTAATGATTTGGGGTTTGATTTCAAAATTGTTTGCATTGATTTTAGGCAACCTGATGCAAGAAGTTTGGACTGAACCAACAACTACGTAACATAAATCTCTAAGGGTTTGGGGCTGATTTACTAGATCCATTGTAAAAGCTAAATGATTTGCAATAGGTATTGAATCAATTCTAACTAGTTGACCCGAAATCCTTCTCCAAGCAATTTTTTAAAGTTTTTTTTAAGGAGTTAGAGAAAAGGTTTAAAGAAGTGATCCCAAGGAGTCCTAAAGCTAAGAAAAGAGATTAATTAATATTAATGTTGATGTTTATTTGTAATTAAGTTACATAAGCAAGGACTCTCTATCCAAAGGTTGACTTAAATCTAGACAACTCCTAACTGTTCAAAGGTCACCTTGAAGCCCTCTGAGTAAAGGACTAACTAGCCAATTAGCCAAGTAAGGGTAAGGTTGGTGGGGGCTATTCCTACTTGCCTTAGACACAAAATGAATTGGCCATGTAAGCAGGAACCAATTAAGTAACCACCTTCTTTTAGGCTCTTATCCCCAAACCCCTTTTCTTAAACACCAATTGACAAGCCAATCAAGTCCCGGTCCAACTCTTTTGGGTTCCTTGTCCTATTGAGCTCGAATCATCTTAGGGGCCAACATCTAATTGATTTTAAAATTAAAGATTGAGGTTAATGTAATATGCATGGTTGTGGTTTGTGGACCAAGGAAGAGTGATGATATCCTCACCTTATCTTGTTTATGGGTTATACCCTTAAAGTGTTTTAAGAAAGTATGCAATGCACAAACAAAATAAGGTATACACGCAAGTAAAAGGCTTTTAAGATTTAATTAGTTTCTTTATTTTAATTAAGTGTTATGTGGTATCTTTGTTTATTTTTTAAAATTAGAGGGCTTTTCTTTATTTTTTTTATGATTAAATCTATAATTTCCTAATTAGCTTATGAGGTGTCAGTGTAAAATCTTTTTGTGTTGCAAAAAAAGTAAGTTTTCTAAGTCAATCTACACAAGTTAGAAAGAAAAAAATATTAGAATATGAATTAGAAAGCAAATAAAGCAAGTTTTTTTTGTGCAAAAGAAGAAAAGTTAGTAAATTATATACAAAATCAAAGAAATCAAGAATTCCAGCAAAAAGCCCTCCCCGGCAATGGTGCCGAAATTTGGTTGTTCTAGTCATTCATCACACTAAAATTATGTTAACTGATTCAATTAACTAAGAAGTTAGCGATGAGTTGGGTCGAATCCACAGGGAAGGCGGTACTTTTGAATTTTGAAATCTTTGATTTTTTTTTTAAAAAGGAAAGAGAATTTGGAGTTGAGAAAAGAGGAATTCAAATTTATAAAAAAAAATTAAACTTGAAACTAGGATCCACTAGTTGAACCCTACCAACTACTTGCAATAAAATAAAAAAATAAAAGAATAGAAAAATAAAGTGGCCAAAATTTAAAGTGCAAGAAATTAAATTTTAAATTAGAGAAAAGTTTTAACTACAAGAATTTAAAAGCAAAGATACTGAAATAAAAATTTAAACTAAAAGAAAACTGGAACAAAGACTAGAAGTAGATTGGCACAGCTTTGTCAGGAAGATGGATGGTGAACATCCTCCTTCCTTCAAACTCTTCGGAGTAACACTAAGCTTCTCTAACTTCTTCCTCTTTAGATCTTGATCTGAAGCTGGTGTAGGCTAAAAGATGGCATAGCAGTAGAACTGATACCCTTTACTGTACCTCATCTTCAAGATGATTTGATCTGTAGCTCTAAGGTCTTTTAAATAGATTTTGTTACTATCTTTTTAGACTTGATCTACTCCTGATTTGATTGTGATTATATCTTGGTATGATCTGTATGTGATCTTTATTCTGATTTCCTCATATTCCTTATTTATTCACTCGTTCTTCCTTCTTTGTTCTTAGTACCAGTCAAGCCATATTCTTCTCTCTTTATCCTATTTTCTTTTCTTTTCTAATTTGCTAAATTCCGAATGTGCCTCAACTGGTCTCCCAATCGTTATTTGCTCGAATTTCCTTCTTTGTCTCAAATCCTAGCCGCCGCATTTCTTCTTTGAAACTCTATGTACTTTATTTAAAAATATTAGTTTCAAATACTTAAATATAAAATTATAAATATTATAAAGATTGTAAGTGTTATAATAAAAATGTAATAATTATAATGTTATTATAATAATAGTAATAGTGATGATAATAATGTAATTAATATAAAATACTTAATTTAAGAGAATCTTTTATTTAATTATTAAATTACATATTTTAAAGGGTCTTATCACCATTAACTCTTTAAAATACTCAAATTGAATAAATAATTGTGTAATTTATCACTAGTTAAGGACCAATATGGTATGATACTAATATCTATCATGCATACTACATATTGTATTGACATATAGTATGGTAGTTTGTGACAACATAACCAAGGTGACATTTGTATTGTATAGTACCATGGTGTGTATCAAATATGTGTTCCTATCTCTATGATAGAGTGCACTTGATATGGATTGATACAAAATGGTTTTCAACCCCGGCTCCTATGACAATTTTGGGGTTGTTCAAGCATGGTATTGATTTTAATCAAAAATAAGTTTCTTAAGAATGAGTATTTGGGAGTGATAACCCATATACATTGATCCCTTGGTTATCTTCCACATATTTCAAATTCTCAACATGTGCCATGTGTGATCATTGGCATAAAGGGTCTTTGTACCTACATGTGACCACACAATAATAAGTGTAATGCAAGGCACATAATTTTTTGCAATAACTAAGGACCTCACCCAATAAGACAAGCTAGAAGACATTATTTGGGTTCTTTGGTCGTGTATAAGTATTTAAATTTTCCCTAATGTGTAACCAATGTTGGATTAAACAAGCTCATACGGTTCTTCTCTTACTCTTGTTTAAGCCTTGGTGTTTTTTCTAGGCTAAGGGTTTAAATCCATTCACCAATCTAATCAAATTCAATCAAAAACTTTGCGACTAAATTGTGGTTGGTCCTAAATGGGACAATGCTATAGTATCTCCTTTTTGACATAGTTCGTGGGCTAGGTTTGCTTTGATATCATTTGCATGAACTTAGATCCTCACTTAAAAAGGCTAGCTAAAAAGTATTGTTTGGGTTCCTTAGTCATGCAAGTGCTAAAGATCTTCTTAGGATATAACTAATTAGTACCAAAGACATACTTATAGGGATCTGCACAATTTTCTTTTTTGTTTGCATTGCTTCCTCACATACTAATGAGTATGTAGCAGCAAAGCTTGTGTTTGTTTGCTACGCGTCAGATTATGCCTTCTTTTCTACACAAACATCTAATAATCTCCATATCATTGTCATCACCCTTTAAAGTTGAGCGAAGAACCCTTCTTCCTTGGGCATGCATATTTAATCAATTATTTAAATAATAATTATAAAAAAGGATTAATGCGACAGTCATCAAAATGCATTCTAACTATCTCAGAGTAGTGGCTCTATATTATATATACTTGCTCTGAACATTTTAAGAATTAAATTAATCTTTATTTTTCATAATTTCTATGAAAAAAATTAATTTAAATTTTTAGATATTTTGAGGATTAAAATTGGTTAAAGAATATTTGTAATCACCCTCCAGATGCTACATATATCTTTCCAAATCAGAATAAGGGCGGTTCTATGAATTTTAAAATTATGCCAATTCCTGTCAAAGTCTATATGAATTGATGCCATTCCAACATTTATGTACTTTGCACACCTAAAGTTCAAAGTGCTACCACTTTCCCCAAATTATATTTTATTCGGTGTATTACAAAAGCAAGGCAATTACTTAAAAGTAAAACACACAACCAAAACAAAAACATGGAGTTGTAAGTTGATAGCCATGTTACAACATATCAAAAATTTATGTCAAATGGAAAAATTTTGGCATTGTTTTCCCTTTTTCGAATTTTTCTCAAAAAGGGCAAAATAATGAAGTGGAGAGAAAACCACTGGGTTTTAATATAGATTGGAGGAGGCAGGACCTAAAGCTTTTTCTCTCCATCTTCCTCTCATTTTCCTTTCTTTCTTTCTTTATGCTATGTGTGAAACAAATAAAGAACAAAAGAGTCTTGGGCACCTCTTTTTGACACAACTCAACTAGTACTGGTGGGTACTGCTAGTGCCAGTCATTGGGCTGATTCACACCAGCTTGTAACAAGATGGCGTGGTTTTTCAAGTACCGTTGTCCTCGACCCATCCTAGGACCCAGCATCTCATTAATATGATTCAAGATAGCTAGAATGGACTGGTACAATTGGGATTTTAATTGTTGCTTTCATAATAAGACCGAGCCTTCTTGATAATTTTCCAGAAGTTTATTTGTTAGGTGATGCATGGTAAATGCTATTTTTTCTTGCACATTAAGCACAAATATTCTATTGCTTTTAAAAACTAATAGATGTTTTAATGGCCATCTCATTGTCTTAAAATCTATGCTTGCTATTTCTTTTTCATCTTCTTTTTTTTATTCATGTCATATAAATTTTGTATGTTTATTTCCATTCTGCATCTTTATGAATGAGTACCACTACAACTATATGGGGTATCATTGTCCTATTTGGGGAAAAATTCAGCTTAGGATATCCTTAAGTTTAGTCAATCAATTAAATCTTTTTTCTTTTTTGGAAAAATGAGATATCTCTAAGGGGCTGTTTGTAGTCTGAGGAGTTAGATTTCCATCGTAATTTTTTATTCTTGAGAATAAAAGATTTCTGGAATCAAAGATTAATACCTTATTAATCTTTTATTCCTAAAATTGAGTGCAAATGAGATTGCTGGGAATAATTTGTCGCACTTCAAATATAGGAATTTCAGGTGCCAATCAATTGATCCAAGAATCTATATGGGAATGTTCACTCCAAACAGCCCCTAAAGGAAATATTTGCATTTTTTAATTAAGACATAAAATTTTGGCATGTTGTTTCTTCCAAAATCAAGTGTATCTTAGACAGACTATTTTATATAGGTTGTTATTAACATTTGTTATTTTAATCTGGAGATCTAACTGCTCCTCACTCATTAATTTGTTGTTCTATGCGTATCATTGTAGTGTTGATGATGAATTTCCATAAGTTACCTTTCATTTTGAGAAGTCTCTTACTTTGACTGTTTATCCTCATGAATATCTTTTTCAAAATTAGGTAATTTAGATCTATAATTTGAGTCTGTTCGTGCAGGTGAGGAACTTTTTTTTGTCCTTTTCATGCTGCAGTAGCATTCATTTTTATATAAACAATTTTCTTATTAAGCTTGCTTTGATGATGGAATAAGTTTGTGCTACCTTTTCTTCAATTATTCTATGATGCTTTATATTATTCTTTAATTTATTATATTTTCAATCAGAAGGATTAAATCCATCAGGATCACCATAAGCGAATAGGAGCATAACTTCTTGAGTCAGCAAGATTTGAAGAGTTTTAAATTTGTATTTCTTTTTTATATTATTAATAACTATTATTCAGAATGTTTAGTGGTCCATCTTAATGAACTCAAATCAATTTTTACTTAAAAACTGCTTACTTAATGTGTACTACTATCGTTGCTGCTAAAATTTGTCCTCTGACTTGGGCGCGATCGAGCTTCAGCGTGGGCTCCCTCTTGGGTGGACCTGCAAAACAGTCCTCACGCGAGAGGCGTTGGGGGTGGCCCTCTGCGGAAGACCCTCTGACGCTCAAGTCAGCGGGGATCAGCAATCAACAAATATGAGGAGAAGGCTCTCGCCGAAGAGTCTCTCCAGGGTGGCTTTTCGAGAGCTCTGAGGAGAGCATTAATGGCAAAAAGGGGTGAGCAGAGATAGATGGAGAGTGGACCAGTAAGCAAGTGCGCATACCTAAGAAGTCGAAAGATGGTCGTATTTATAGAGGATCACCTGATTCCTTGGAGGCATCGTAGGTCCGAAAGTCGTTAGGATTCGAATCCAGTTTGTTATGAGGTCAGTAAGATTCGTATCTTGTTGGTTAGAGGATCGACGGCTGGGAGAGCTGGTTGATGTCTTGGGATTCGGCAATTGTGTAGGCTCCAGGGCTCTAGGCCACTCTCGGATGTGATTTTTGTTTGGAATCTTACGACTTTAAACTCTCCCATGCTGGGTTCCACAGAGGCGCTTGAGTGCCCGGGCCTGACCGGGGTATAAGAATAACTCAGACTAGGACCGAGGTATAAGGATAACTCGACTGGCGAGGCACGGTGGATAGCTCGGCTGGCGAGGCATGATGGATAGCTCGGCTGGCGAGGCATGGTAGATAGCTTGGTTGGCGAGGCACGGTGGATAGCTCGGCTGGTAAGGCATGGTGAATAGCTTGGTTAGGATCGAGGCATGGTGAATAGCTTGGTTAGGACCAAGGTATGGTGGATAGCTTAGCTGGCAAGGCATGGTAAATAGCTCAGCTAGCAAGGCATGGTGAATAGCTCATTTCTAGCGGGCATTGTCCAGCGAGTGAGAGCCAGGATTTGGGGTTGATCCTAACCTCTTGCACAATTATTAACGCGATGGCGATTTTACCCCTCAACACATGTCCCCCACTCCCTAGTTCGAAGCATAGGTTCGGGCGTAGGGAGTATAGCTCCAGGTGGCAAGATCTGAATGGAAGGGCCTGGATTTGACAACCTGCATAATGATGCCCTAATTAATGTTGCATGGCTACCATGCCTTTACGGGAGCCGTCTCTTTGGGGCAACGGTTGGGGAAGCGCCACGTATCAAATCCCGATTTTTACGGCACCTGCGATGGCGGTTTTGGGTGTTTCGATCAAGACGCCTTATCTTCTCTTTAGGACGGTTTCCTTTGGGGAAAAGCAAAGTCATAACAGTGCCATTCCCGTTCGCAACGCTCCTTCGTTTCTTCTTGGAGAACCTTGTTCCCCTGTTTCCTTTGTAGCCTCGCTCGGCGTTTCTTTCGACCAACAGCATGGTGAGTCCTAGCGATATGGCTTCAGAGATTGTTGCTAAGGATTTGGGGAGAATACACCAAAAATATGGCATTCCCTCAGATATCCTCTTGCGGCTGCCAGAGCTCGAGCATAGGGTCTTGCAAGAACTGGAGCGTGGGATCTTTCTTTATGAAGATAGCCTGAAGGCAGGCCTCCAGTTCCCCCTGCATCCCCTAGCGAAGGAGATCATGAGGTTTTACAACATCTGTTCGACAATGGTGGCTCCTAATAGCTGGCACATCATCATCGGATTTATCTGATGTGCAGTCAAGTTCAGGTAACAGCGACTCTTCTCCTATTTCATGCTTGCTATCATCTGATGTCCAGGAGGAACTCAGAGTGGTCCTATATCGGATCTCGAAAATCATTCAAGATGATTATGGATAAGCCATTGTCCATAAAGGAGTGGAAGGTCCGATTCTTTATCGCCGAGAGGAACATCAGCTCCGACTTCTCACGGGGATGGAGGAGCTTTATCAGGGATGTGGAAACACATCCAGCCCTGTCCGAACAGAAGAAGGACCTAGAGGTCCTTTGTGATGGCCGAATGTTCTCGGCTAATGACTTACTATCAGAGGAGGCTCTTTTCGCCGCTGGGCTTAGCCCCATCGACGTACACGGTAAGTCTTTTTCTTTTTCCCTTCCATTGATTTCACTCGAGCGAGTATATCTCGGTCTGATTGTTCGCTCACTGCGCTTGCAGCCAAGAGATCTACACTGGTGGGCCGTATAAGGAAGGAGTTGGGCAAGCGCCTGAGAGAAACTGGTAGTGTGGAAAGGCGTAAGCCTGAGAAGAAGGTTCATCTTTCTGAAGAGCACTTGCTGGAGGCTTGACGAGTCAAGGTTAGCCCGCGCTCTTTACCATCAAAGAAAGAGGATGTGGGAGAGCCAGCAGTGAGAGAGGGGTTCCCTCAATCGGGGGAAGAAGCGATAGCCATGTCGGAGGAGCAGAGAGCAGAGGAGGACTTTGGGAAGGTTGCTGAGATCCCTTGTCCTTTGGTGGTGGAGATAGTGGACAGCCCGAACGAGGCTTCGTGTGCTCATCTAGTAGTGCCCTCTCCTGGGGATGAGTTATTGCCAGGCTCGGCAGAGGTTGGTGTCCTGGGGGTTCCTTCCCCGAGTGAAAAGATGTCTCTAGCCTCGGCGGAAGAATAGGAGGGAGCGATCGCTATTGCCGAGGCGATCGAGGAGAAAACCTCGGACGAGGGGAGAGGACGAGATAAGAATCTTCCAGTTGAAGCTTCTCCTACCGAGGTTTCAGGGAAATTGGTGCCTGGGCTGGCTGAGGTATCTGAGGAATCCTAGGCTAGAATCCTGCTGGAGGAAGCCAGGAGGTTGAAGGCTTCTCAGCCTGAGATTGCCCGGACTGATCCCTCAAATGGGCAGTTTGGAGGTTTGGACCCGGCCATCGAGGCGGCGTTTGCTGCCCTGATGAGGTCGGTGTTGTATCCGAGCACGGGTCCTTCGGCGAACGAATTTGCGGACCTAGACCTCATCGATGCCACATTTGGTCAGTGGAATGTGGTGAAGGATGTCCATCTCCTTCCCAAAATTGACAACTCCGCCCTTATGGGGCTCGCTAGGTCCTATGCCTCCCGGATGAGTTGTTGTTCCAGAGCAATGAATGCCTTTTAGGTTGACTTGATTGCACTTTCTTATTTGTGTTCATTTCACAGAGTGCTTTGATCACTAGGGCACTATGTTAGCGCTTGAATCTGGCAGCGGGGGCCAGCGCCCAGGCTAAGAGGGCCAGCACTGAGCTCAGGTTGCGGGCGGAGGCATCCGATAAGCTTGGGCGAGTTCTGGATGTCGCCAACGAGAACTTGGCGAGGGCTAGGGGACTGCATCAGGCCACCCTCGATGATGCATCCAAGTTGAGGCTTGAAGTTGAGGAGCTGCGCGAGCTCCAGATGAGGTATGACAAAGTATGCTTGGAGCTATCGCAGATCAGATCTAGGCATGCTGAAGAAATTGAGACTGTTAAAAAATAGTTTAACGAGAGTCGAGATAGGTTGAGGAAGGATGCCGTCGAGGAGAGGAGTCGCCTGAACAGAATGCTCAGCGAGACGGAGGAGAAGATCTGGCAGCTGCAACATTGCGTTATCGCCAGGGATGATAGGATCAAATGGCACCAGGAGAAAATAGCCAAGCTCGACGATGAGCTCTCCCAGTCCAGGGAAGAAGCTAACAGCAGGCAGTCGAGGATCAATGACCTCAAGGACAGGATTGAGCAGGTTAAGGCCGACAAGCTAAAGGCCTTCGGCGAGGTTGAGGAATTGACCAGGAGACTAGCTCGGCAGGAGGAAGAGGTATGATATCATCTCTTTAACTTCCCCTATTATCTTATTGCTGCACCGGCTAACTCCGTGCTGTCAGATGGAGAAGGTGAGACTCGAGGGCCAAGGTCAATTAGAAAGCCTGCAAGTAGAACTGGCGTCGAGTCATCGGAGGAGCTTGGAGCTCGAAGGGTGGGACACTGAGGTTGAAGAGTAGCTTGCCCTACTTCGGGGTGAACAAGATGCGACCTATGCCGATGCTTTCTAGCTTGGTGCGGAGGAGGCTCGAACTAAAATATCTCAGGAGCATCCAAAATGGAACATCTCCTTTTTGGATATTGAATCCTTTGAGGCCTGTACCCCAGGGGCTGAAGAAGTCGAGTATGAAAATATCTCAGACGTCAATCTTGACGCTATGTTGGGTTCTAGTGAGGCTGCGGCCCCCAAAGGACACTCCAAGCTTGCCACCGAAGGAACGACGACTTTTGAAGTGGGCGAAACAAGCCAGGCCTCCCCGAACGCTAATGAGGATACTGTCGGGACCGATCCAGCCCCTGATCCTTGAGGGTCGCTTGTGTATTTTTTGCCTTTCGGACTTGTGACCTGATTGAAATTTCTGATGAATGGGTTTTTCACCTCTATTTGTTTGTCTTCCCGGCTGATCTTTTATCTCAAGTTTTGTTCTGACCGCGAACAAATTATGACTCATTTGCGCTCTTAGGTTGGTTAGGCTCGGTCTTAAATAAATGTCTCAGTCGTTGCCGAGGTATAAAATGGCCCAGCGCTGCCGAGGAATATAGTTTTGGTCTCGCTCGGAGCGGGTGAGGGAGTTCGTCCTACCAAAGTATTGGATAGCTCGACTCGAAATGGTCGAGAATCGCGGGGGTATCCTGGTTAGAGCCGAGTTTAGATAGTTTGGCTTGCCCGAAGTGGAGAAATGGGCATGCTTTCAGCCGAGGTACACGAAGTGGCTTTGTTGAAGAGTATTTCGCCCTTGTCAGGGGCATTTACTTTATTAGCCTTCTCCAATGCAGGTCCTTTTAGCGTATGTGACAAGCAATCGATCGCCATTGGATGGCATCATTTTCGAAGGGGATTTCCTAGGCATGCCCATATCCCAACGACCTGCAGCTGATCTCATGCATTTAAGGTTTTTGATTCGAGATTAGGGGGAGATCCCTTGCCTTTCGTCATGGCTTGGGAAACGCATTTGGCACGCTCCGAGAAGTACTTCTTTTCTTTTTCCCTTCCACGTAGCAATGGGGTATGCTGTTTCAAATTTCGGAGGCTTATTTGCCTATAAATTGGGGAGAACGGGCCATGTTAGGCTATCTCTAAGGACTTTGTTCTCCTGTGAAAGCTCTCATGATGTTTATGTATCTGAGGTTGAGAGTGGAGAGACTGAGTTCTCCTTTTGCAAGTCGACTTCCCTCAGATAGCTGGGGTGACGAAGAAGCCGCTGAAGAGCAGCCCGTCCTCAAGAGAGGAGTTTCGGAGATCATATGGAGAGCGCATAGGAGGTCCGCAGAGACCATATGGGGAGCGCACGTATGCGCTCCCTGTGTGTCCTCTGTCACTTGTCATGGGGACCATCGGAGATGCAAAGCATGCATATCCCCATGGTAAGGATGGACTTTTCCTTCTCCCTCGGGCTAGATCCCTTAGCTTGTCCGGCTGGGGGATCTTTTGCCTATGAAGAGGGAGTTGAG
This sequence comes from Calamus simplicifolius, assembly GCA_900491605.1. NCBI lineage: Eukaryota > Viridiplantae > Streptophyta > Magnoliopsida > Arecales > Arecaceae > Calamus > Calamus simplicifolius. The sequence continues at coordinate 288,731 of UESW01001397.1, forward strand.
AGCAGTGTGGGTCTGCTGATCCCCTGTCTTCATGGTCGGACAGCGTCCAGCAGCCCAGCATCCCACCTAGGGTGGATGTCTTCCTAGCATCAGCGTCCACAGGTCTTCCTTCTGTTCTTGGATCTCTTGGTTCATTCGAAGGACCCGTGGGAGGCCAGCTTCGCTATGTGGCCTTAACCAGTGGTTTAGGGTGAGCTGACTAGTTTGTCTAATTTCTCGAGTCAGATGCCGAAACATCATTATTTACCGAAGCTGATTGAGGCAGTCCGGCCGATCTATTTATTTGTCTTTATTTTTTGTGCCACGATGCACTTGTAACGCCTCTTAGGAGGTTGTGACTCTTTTTCATTGATGAAGAAATAAAGAAAGTTTTATTCTTTCTTCTTTTATCACCTGCTTCTTTTTCGATGTGATTGTATTTGAGAGTCACTACTCCCATATCATGCTTTCGTGTCATAGCATATTTTGGTAGCGTTCTTGCTTCCTTGTTCTTACTAAGACCAATGTTCAATCCTCAGTGGAGGAAAGTGTTTGTCCCTGTTTGGGTCAGAGGTAGACCTGGGCGGTCCTGTGGACTCATGCGGTAAGCATGATCTCGTTTGCAGAACGAAGCAGGTATGTCTTTACTGTCGAGCAAAAGGAGGTTACCTACTTCCGCCGAAGTATCATAGGGTGCCCGAGCGACGTCAAGGTATTTGAGAGATTGCCCAATCAGGCCGAAGATTTAGGGTTGTGTTCCTTGGTTCGGCTGAGACCTCGAATAATATGGCACGAGGCATCAGGGAATATATCGCTCGGCTTAGCCGAGGTATCTTATAATGTATTGCTCGGTTTGGCCGAGGCTTCATAAGGAACACATTTTACTTGGACCCGCCAAGGTACGGAGATTGCTTGGTGTTGCCGAGGATTTTTAATTCTTTACTTGGCCCAGCCAAGGTACGGAGATCGCTCGGTGTTACCGAGGATTTTTGATATTTTTCTTGGCCCTTACTGCAACTGTAGATTCAGGTGTTGACGGCCAAAGAGGATGGGGGCTACCCGAGCAATGGAGGAGGCGCCCGAAGCCTGTAAATCGATCATTCTCGAAGAGGGCGAGCCATGTTTCTCCAGTGTTGGTCGCTGATGCACTTTTTCCTCTTCTCCATGTTATTTCAAGGATACCTAATTCGAGGGAGTTTGGCAGACTTTTGAGGACATTCGATTAAAGGGAGTCGGGCAGACTTTCGAGAATATTTACTTCGAAAGGGTCCGGCAGATCGGAGGGATTCTAGTCCCAAAAAGGGAGCTCCTTGAGCGCCTCAATGTTATTAATGATCCTCTTCAACGAGGGGCGGAACTCTTCATTTCCCACGAGCGCCTACTGAGGTGGTGACGCATGGCGAGTTTCCATGAGTTGAAATTAATGGCCCTGGCAATCGAAATACTCGCCAGAAATAGTTTAAATACGGATGGGGGATGCCATCGTTAATCACATCCCCTGTTGGCCTTCCTAAACTCGGGATAGCAAGATGGCTTCTAAGGATGGAGGGAGATCTGCTGGAGCGCCAGGTAGTGACGGTAGTGGCCACGGGGGGCCCCATAGGGGCCGCACTACGGTGACCTTCGACGGGGAGGTCTTGGCATCACTGTTCGCAGACCGCGAATGACTTCAGAGGGCGACTGAGCAGTATTTGGCTATTTTGCGAGAGAAATCGAGCTCCTTCGTCGGGCCAACAGCCGACTTGAGGGGCAAGTAGCATCCCTCCAACGCTAGATCACTGAGTCAGCTCAGCGACGTGGGGGGAGCTCAACAACGCCCGGAGAAGACGATAAGCCCCAGTGAGGGCTCTTGTACCCTTTTTCTTTCCTTTCTTGTTGTCCTTTTTAATATTAAATGAAAAGAGAAATTTTTGCAACTTTTATGTCTGTTGCTATCCTCAAAATGTTTATTTTCATCACTCGGTCTTAGCCGAGGTTTTTTTTTTAAGAGATGTACTTCGGCTTTGGCTAAGGCTAAGTAACACACTTCGGCTTCGGCCGAGGCTTTTAATAAGTAACGCACTTCGGCTTTGGCCGAGGCTTTTAATAAGCAACGCACTTCGGCTTTGGCCGAGGCTTTTAATAAGTAACGCACTTTGGCTTTGGCCGAGACTTTTACTCTTCGGCACTGGCCGGGGCTTGTGAGCTGCCCAAATCTGGTCGAAGTCTTCTTCGCTCTTCAATCCGACCGAAGCTTGTAAGCTGCCCGAATCCGAACAAAGTTTCTTCATCATTTGGTCCGATCGGGGCTTGTAAGCTGCCCGAATCCGAACAAAGTTTCTCCATCATTTGGTCCGGCCGGGGCTTGTAAGCTGCCCGAATCCGAATGAAGTTTCTTTACCATTTGGTCCGACCGGGCTTGTAAGCTGCCCGAATACGAATAAAATTTCTTCACCGTTTGGTCTGGTCGGGGCTTGTAAGCTATCCAAATCTAGACGAAGTTTCTTCACCGTTTGGTCTGGCCGGGGCTTGTAAGTTGCCCAAAACCGAACAAAGTTTTGGAGATCACTTGGCCTCCAGCCGTACTGGGGGGTGCTTGTCCACACCGAGTCTTTGTTGAATAGGACTCAGCCCAGCAAAGGTGTGGAGATTACTCGGCATTGCCGAACGATTTTGTAAGAGATGCACTTCGGCTCTAGCCAGGATTTCTACGCCATTTGATCCGGCCGGGGCTTGTAAGCTGCCCAAATCCGGATGAAGTTTATTCACCATTTGGCCCGGCCGGGGCTTGTAAGCTGCCCAAATCCGGACGAAGTTTCTCCACCATTTGGTCCGATCAAGGCTTGTAAGCTGTCCGAATCCGGATGAAGTTTCTCCACCATTTGGTTCGGTCGGGGCTTGTAAGCTACCCGAATCCGGACGAAGTTTCTTCACCATTTGGTCCGGTCGGGGCTTGTAAGCTGCCCGAATCCGGTCGAAGTCTTCTTCGCTCTTCGGTCTGGCCGGGGCTTGTAAGCTGCCCGAATCCGGTCGAAGTCTTCTTCACTCTTCGGTCCGGTCGGGACTTGTAAGCTGCCCGAATCCGGACGAATTTTCTTTTCTGTTTGGTCCGGTTGGGGCTTGTAAGCTGCCCAAATCCGGACGAAGTTTCTTCACCGTTTGGTCCGGCTGGGGCTTGTAAGCTGCCCAAATCCAGATGAAGTTTTGGAGATCACTTGGCCTCCAGCCGTACTGGGGGTGCTTGTCCACACCGAGTCTTTGTTGAATAGGACTCGGCCCAGCCAAGGTGCGGAGATATTGCTACTCAAGGAGATAGCTCGATCGTGCCGAGAATGGGTAAGTAACATTCATTTTTCATTATGATTTTTTGGAAAAAATGATTGCAATGATCGAGCCGTGAATAATAGAAACAAGATGCTAATGTTGTAAATAGGGCGAATCAATAGAAAGCGTACCCTACTGGTGGTATATACGGAGATTGTCCGAATTCTACGTCCGGAGAATAGATTTTCTGCTCAGATACTGGAGCTTGTAGGTGCCAGGTCCGATGACTTCCACCACTTGATAGGGGCCTTCTTAGTTCAGAGACAGCTTTCCTTGTTCTAGTGGGTTGGAGACAGATGCTTTCCGAAGGACGAGATCGCCGGGTGAGAAGGATTTTCTTTTGACTCTAGAGGCGTGATAGCAAGCCACTCTTTGCTGGTATGCAGCGACCCTGATTCGAGCTTTCTCTCTGATTTCTTCCACCAGGTCGAGATTGGTGCAGAGCTGCTCGTCATTAGCCTCCTCCGAGTAGCTCTTCACCCACGGAGAAGGAAGTCCTATTTTCACAAGGATGACGGCTTCCGTGCTGAAGGCCATCCGAAATGGGGTCTCGCCAGTGGGGATTCTCTGGGTGCTGCGGTAGGCCCATAGGATGTGGTGAAGTTTGTCCGCCCATCTGCCTCGAGCTCTAGCAAGCCGAGCCTTGATCCCTTGAAGTAGGGTCCAGTTAGTTACTTTGGCTTCTCCGTTGGCTTGCGGATGCCCTACCGACATAAGGTAGTGGCAGATTCTATGCTCCTCGCAAAAACCTCGGAACTTTGGGTTGTCGAACTGCTTGCCATTGTCGGTGATAATGGTATGCGGGAGGCCAAAGTGACAAATAATTGATCTCCATACGAAGTCCCTGGCCCGAGCTTTGGTTATTTGGGCAATTGCCTCGGCCTCCACCCACTGGGTGAAGTAGTCGATGGCGACAAACAAGAACTTTCTCTGTCCAGTGGCGAGGGGGAAAGGGCCAAGGATATCCATGCCCCACTTAGCAAAGGGTCAAACGGAGGAAATAGGGACCAAACTGGTGGAGGGGAGCCTCTGGATGTTGGAGTGTCTCTGACATGGGTCACAAGCTCGGACGAGATCATCAGCATCCTTTTGCATGGTGGGCCAATAATACCCCTGGCGCAGCACCTTGTGGCACAAGGATCGGCTCCCCAGATGGTTGCCGCAGATTCCCTCATGTACCTCTCGAAGAGCATAATCAGCTTCAGACGCGCAAAGGCACTTGAGTAGCGTCATGGAAAAGGATCGCTTATACAGCTGGTCCTTGATCAGCACATAGTGGGTGGCTTGCAATTTCAACTTTCTTGCTTCCTTACGGTCTGCTGGGAGCAACCCCTCTTTAAGATACTTTAATATGGGGTCAAACCAGGATGGTTCGACCTCGACCTGCATCACTCGGTCCGCCTCCGCGATGCTAGGCTTTTCCAGAATCTCCAGGGGAAACTTTCGCTCGGAATCCATCAATTCCGTAGTTGCTAGTCGAGACAATAGATCGACGCGTACATTCTTGGATCTTGGGATCTGAATGACTTCAAATTCAGAGAAGTGGAAAAGTAAGTCCTGCACCTATTGGAGATACCTAATCATGTTCAGCTCCCGGGCCTCGAACTCCCCCGCACGTGACCGGCTACCAATTGAGAGTTGGTAAAGCCATTCAGCTTTTTCACTTTAAGGTCACGGGCGATTCGGAGTCCAGCGAGCAGAGCTTCAATTTGGCTTCATTATTGGAGGCTGGGAAGGAGAAGCAAATGCCGTACTCAAAGGTCGCCCCCTCTGGGCTGGTGAGTATTAAGCCAACGCCGGAGCCATTGGCATTAAATGATCTATCAACATGGAGCAGCCACAGGGCGTCTGATCTCGGGTGCTCAGAGGAGTCCGGAGTGGAGCCATCCTCTGGGATTGTACATTCGAGGAGGAAATCAGCTAGAACCTGGGCTTTGATGGCCGAGCGAGGTTGGTATCAGATGTCATGCTCGCTTAGCTCGACGACCCATTTGGCCATTCTCCCTGATGTCTCCGGACGATGGACCACCGCTTTGATGGGTGGTCGGTTAGGACCGTCACTGAATGCGCTTGAAAATATGGTCACAGCCTTCGAACCGACGTTACCAGGGCCAAAACCAACTTCTCGATCCGGGTGTACCTTGTCTCGGTGTCCCAGAGCAGTTTGCTGACATAATAGATCAGCTTTTGGGTCTTGTTCTCTTCTCTGACCAACACTGAGCCAACAGCGCCTTCTGAAACTGCTAAGTACAGAAATAACACTTCCTCCGGGTTCGGACTGCTGAGGAGGGGTGGAGAGCCGAGATATCTCTTGAGGTCCTCGAACAATTTTTAACACTCGGGAGACCATTTGAAATTCTTGGCTGACCGGAGAGCTTTAAAGAAAGAAAAGCATCCCTTGGCCGACCAAGCCACGAAGCGATTGAGGGCCGCGATCCTTCCAGTCAGGCGCTGGACCTCTTTGACGGACGTTGGGAGCACCATTTGCCGAAGGGCTTGAATCTTCTGCAGATTGGCCTCAATGCCCCGCTGAGAAACCATGAAGCCCAGAAACTTTCCGGAATTGACGCCGAATGCGCACTTAGTTGGGTTGAGCTTCATCCGATATTTTTGGAGCATCGCGAAACTCTCAGAGAGATCCTCAATATGCTGGGATGTTTCTTTTCTTTTGACCAGCATGTCATCAACATATACCTCCATGTTTCGATCGATTTTCTCCTTGAATACTTTGTTAACCATCCTTTGGTAAGTAGCACCTACATTTTTTAGACCAAAAGGCATGACACGGTAGCAATAAGTACCTCGGTCGGTTATGAAGGCGGTCTTCTCTTCATCCTCGAGTACCATCCTGATTTGGTTGTAGCTCGAATATGTATCCATAAAGGTCAGCATCTGATTACCTGAAGTAGCATCTACGAGCTGATCAACCCGAGGGAGAGGGAAACTGTCCTTTGGGCATGCTTTGTTAAGGTCGATGAAGTCGATGCATATCCGCCATTTACCGTTCAACTTCTTCACCATGACAATATTTGACAGCCAGCTCGGATAATTTACCTCCCGAATGAAATTTGCCTTGATGAGCTTGTCAACTTCTTCCTCAATTGCCTTCTATCGCTCAGGGGCGAAGCTCCTTTTCTTCTGCTTCATGGGCCGGACATCTCATTCACATTAAGACGATGGACGAGAACATCTGGACTGACTCCCGGCATATCAGAAGTGGACCAGGCGAAGACATCAGCATTCTTTCGGAGAAAGTCGATCAGCTCCAACCGGGGTTTCTCTTTCAGAAGCGACCCATCTTTATGGTTTGGTTGGGCCAAGCTTCGTTCAACGGTACCTCCTCCAGCTCTTCGGCTGGTTCTCCTCGTTGCTCGGTAAAGTCCTCCCAAGCATCCAGCCCATCAACCTCGGGCAATTTGGACAGAAGGCTGGTGACGAAGCATTGCTGAGCTACAGCTTGGTTTCCTCGAACTACTCCCACTCCCCATTCGGTAGGAAACTTCATTTCTAGATGTAGGATGGAAACAGCAGCTCCAAGGGACATCAGGCCGGGTCTCCCAAAGATCGCATTATAGGGCGACCGAAGCTTGGTCACCAGAAAATATGTATGAACAGTGACAACGTTGGGCCAAGTTCCTGCGTGGACCGTCAAGGTCACGACCCCCTCTAGGGTAATAACATCGCCGGTGAACCCCATTAGGGTGGAGTCCACGGCTCGGAGATTCTCCATGAGCAATTTCATCTTCACAAACACATCGAGATACAAAACATTGACAAAGCTCCCACTATCAATAAGGATTCGGTCTACATCGTAATTGTTCAGATTGAGAGATATAACTAACGCATCGTCATGCGGGAACTATATCTTTTGGAGGTCGCTGTCGGAGAAGGAGAGCTCATTAGTCCGTGCTATCTTTGGTGCTGAACCTTCTTCATCGTCCTGCCAGCTCGACGGACCATCGACTGCCTCGATCACATTAATGTGGCCAGCGACCGAAGGATTCGAAGGAGGAGGCTGCTGGGGCTCGGGCTGGCGGTCACCCCCATTTCTTGGCTCGGGCGCTATCCTGAATTGGTCCAGCCTACCCCATTAGATGAGCCTCTCGATTTCATTCCTCAGCTGCCAGCACTCCTCGATGTCATGGCCATGGTTTCGATGGTAGCGGCAATATTTGGTGGGGTCTCTCCGGACTGCATTCCCTCGGAGAGGAGGTGGTCGAGGGAGTTGGTGCTCTATCTCTATGAGGATCTCCGCCCTTGATGCAGTGAGCGGGGTAAACCGGTTGAACCTCCTAGGCGGGCTCCAGATGCGATTCCTCGGCAGCGACGAAGGAACCCTCTGGCAGTGAGGTGAGCTCTACTGGCAAGCAGATCGGTGCTTGTCCGAGCCCTTGGGCTCCTTCTTCCTTGTCAGCTCGGTGCGGGCAGTCCTCCGTGATTCCTCAACTTTGGTGTACTTATCCGCCAGGGCCATCATATCGGAGAGGTTCGAAGGGTAGCTGACCTCCAACGTAAGGTAAAAGTTACTCTCCTTTAATACTCCACCCACTAGGGAGGACATGGCCACCTCATGATTAAGGTGGTCCACTTCCAGCATGGCCATATTGAAATGGCCGAGATATTTCTTCAAGGATTCCCCCTCTCTTTGCTTAACCTCAGAGAGGGAGTCAGACCTCCACCGTTGGCGACGGTTGCTGATGAACTGGCTGATGAAGAGGCGGCCCAGCTCGTCAAATGAACTGACGAAACTTGGTTTTAAGGCATTAAACCAGGTCCGAGCGAACCCTCGGAGGGTGGAAGGGAAGGCGCGATAGAGGATTGCATCTGATGCCCTATGGAACATCATGATCAATCGGAAGCTACTGAGGTGGTCATTGGGATCGGAGGATCCATGATAGGGCTCGATGGTAGGTAACTTGACATGGGAGGGAATCACTTCCTCCATGATCTCCTTGGAAAAGGGGATGCCCTGCTCTGCCTTCTACTAAAGCGGATGGGCCTGCTTAGCAGCATCCAACTCCTGACGCATCTCCCGGAGTTGTCGGCGGATCTCCCCCTCAGGCATGGCAGGAGGAGCTGGGCGAGGAGAATAATGGGACAATGTCGAGTCATGATGAGAGAACACCGAAGAAAGGGACCAGGCCTGCCGAGATCTGGAAAGATCCTTGCCGCAGACCCCTTAGGGGACTGTCTCAGCTCCCTTAGGGCGACGAAGGGGGTCTGCAACCCCATGCGGGCCGGAAGAAGAGATCGCTAGATGAACCCGCGTTCTCCTCAGGAAGGTGCGAAGCAGGTGCAGCTGTACATCTTTGTTGGGATCAATTATAGACTACACCCAAATGAATTTATTAAGTTCTGCAGGAAAAGTTTGGAGAAAATAAACTCACTTGAATTCATCATTGTTATAAAACTCTGACAAGGCCGACCATTCTGACTGATGAACTAGTGAATCAGGTCTTGTTCTTTATTTGGACCAGTTGTATAATGGAATAAGTTAAAATGGACTGGTTGGCGTATCTGAGGGACTTCTTCATCTTTTAGGCCTAAATAGTGAAGAAACTCCAATCTTGGTACCCTTCCTAATTTCCAAAAACCATGGAGTGAATTGGACTTCAATTATTAAATATTAAATCTTATTTTAAGTTCGTGATCTTGTCATGGACATTGATGTTTCCACTATGACTTAAAGGTATGAACTTTATGGATAGTTTTGTGTTTTTGTTATGCCTTTATCATACTTATGAACTAAAATTATTTTTTTTTTAGAGATTTGAAATTAATTTCAAGTATTAGTGAAGATATTATATTATTTATAGTTTAAATAACTTAATTTTAGGGATTTAATTTTTAAATCTACCAAATTAGTTGAATTTTATAGGGAAATTATCTTTATTTATCATTATGGATCCCGGTTTAACCATTCATGTGGTTTGATAATTGACCGACTGATTGGATTATTGAACCATTAACCTAGTTCCTTAATTGGGTTGATGTCCCATCTAGCTCTAATAACTATGTATTCAACCTCTATTGGGATCAATTATAGACTACTGGATCTATTAACGAGCATGTGACTTTCTATTTGTCCAAGTTGTGATACTTGCAGCTTGATTTGCGATAAATTGAACCAAATTCACTAGAACTCAATACATGAAAGTGTAGGAAATGTTATATGGGAACATGACACAACAGAAAATATAACAAACAGATACTATGACTAGCAAAACCATGTCAAATTTCGGTGGATTTTCTTTTAAATTTTTCATTAGAGTCATTATCGAATTTTAGCCGGTTTTTATATTTGCACTTGAATAAATCCTAGCATGATTTTTCTTCTTTCCTTATCATCGAGTCTTAGGTCTAGTATGATTTTGTATCAGGTTTAATGCTCGAATTAGGGTTAAGGTCATGATTTATATATTTCTTTTCTAATTTATTGTGAAAAGTAGTTTTTGAGATATTAGTAAAGTTTCTTTTGTGAGAACTTGATTAACAAAGGGTTCTTCAATTCATATTGCTTCAGTTTTGCATGCTTGATCATTGAGTCCAATTATGTTGATCAACTCTCCTTCTAATCTCCACACCGTGTTAGAATGTGTCTGTGTAAACCATGGTTTCAAATCCCTATGGGATGTCTTATGAGATGCCGAGAGGGTGTCCCAAGTGTTGGAATAGTACTATGCCCCATTAGCCCTAGTATCCTAATCAGCATGTCTTAGGACTAGGGTTGTGAAAATCGGGACAGCTCTGTCCGACGAGATTTAAAACTGTCTAGAACAAGTAGACAAATTGTCTAAATCAATCAAGTATACATTACAATTTCTATTTCCAATAAAAATAATGCTATTATCAATGGGATTAGAAACAGTGCAGATGGATGCTTCAAATGATACTTTAAAACCTTTATCACATAATTGACTAATACTTATTAGATTATGTTTTAAACCATTAACATATAAGACATTTTCAATATATGTGGAGGGAGTTATTTGAATTTTACCAAACCCCATGATTTGGCCTTTGCCATTGTCACCAAATGTAACAACTCCTCTTTTGCTCTCAAGGGTGATGAATTGATCCTTGTCACCCGTCATGTGTCTTGAGCAGCCACTATCGAGATACCACTTTCGCTTTGATCTTTTGGCCGCAAGACACTCCTACAAAAATAATTAAGTCTTATATTTAGGTACCCAAGCCTTCTTGGGTCCTTCATGGTTAGTGGCATAAAAGATCGTTCCTTTGGGAACCCATATTTTCTTGCCTTTATTATTTAATTTTTTGTTACTGTTTCTTGCATCACATTCATAGGATTTATGACCTTTCTTATTACAATAATGACATGTAACATTATCTCTATTTTGTTCTTTTCTAAAAAAGTTTTGACAAATTTTTATTTTAAGTTAGGTCTATATCCTAAACCAGCTTTATCATATATAGCTCTTTGATTGCTTAACAATAAATTAAGTTTTTCAGAACTATAAGTAAATTTATCAACAATACTTTTATATTTATCAACTTTCTTCTTTAATTTATCATTTTCATTAGAAATTGATTCCTTTTCTTTTGTCAAATTATCATTTTCAGATTTTAGTATTTTAATCTCATTAGTAAGATTGTCTTTTTCTTTGATAAAAATTGAGCTATCATTTTTCAAAGACTTGTATTTCTTTTTTAAAATTTTAAAGTCATCTACTAGTTCATTGAAAGCTTCAAATAATTCATCGAAAGCAAAATCATCACAAGGATTTTCAGAACTTACCTCATCATCCTCATTTGCCATGAAGCAAATGTTGGCAACCTCTTTTTGTTCTTCCTCCGAAGAGGATTCATCGCTGTCGCTCCAACTTGCAACATAGGCTTTCTTCTTCTTCTTGAAAGTCTTCTTCAGTTGAGGACAATCATATCTAAAGTGCCCCAGTTTCTTACACTCATAGCAGATCAAGGGGTCTTTCTCTTTGTCCTTGTCCTTTTCCTTTTCTTTTTTTCCTTCCATCTTAAATCCAGATTTCTTCTTTTGGAAGGGTCTCTTTCTTCTCATGAATTTTTGAATTTTCTTGCTAGAAGAGCTGTCTCATCATCATCATCATCATCATCACTGCAGCTTTCCTCACTTTCTGCAGCCTTAAGAGCTATAGTTTTCTTTTTCTTGACTTCCTCCTCTTGATATTGTTTCATGGTTAGCTCATGAGTCATCAAGAATCCAAGTAGCTCCTCCAAGGGTAAAGTGTTGAGGTCCTTGGCTTCTTGGATTGCTGTCACCTTTGCTTCCAAGTCCTTGGAAGTGACCTAAGAATTTTGCGAACAAGTTCAGAATTAGCATAGGTTTTCCCAAGACTCTTCAAACCATTTATAATATCGGTGAATCTAGTATACATGCATGATATAGTTTCAGTTTGCTCCATGCTAAATAATTCATATTTATGAACAAGAATATTTATTTTAGATTCTTTTACTTGGTTAGTACCCTCATGGGTAACCTTTAATCTATCCTAAATCTCTTTTATGGAATTACATGTAGAAATGCGATTAAATTCGTTAGCATCTAATGAACAATATAAAACATTCATGGCCTTAGCATTGAGCTGTGCCATTTTCCTATCATTATCATTCCAATCCCTTTCGGGCTTCGGAACAATAGTGCCATCAATAATGTGTGTGGGTGTACTAGGTCCATTAATTATAACACCCCATAATTCATAATCAGAAGCTTGAATGAATATCCTCATTCTTGCTTTCCAATATGAATAGTTGAAACCATTAAATAAGGGAGGTCTATTTGTAGAATGACCTTCGGTAAATGAAGATCCAACTTGAGCTGCCATTTGGATCTTTAGCTCTTGATCGTGTGATCAAATAAACAATGAGCACTTGCTCTGATACCAATTGTTGGCCCAGATGGCAACCCAAGAGGGGGGGTGAATTGGGTTCTTTAAAAATTTAAACCTTTTGAAAACTATTAGCTTTAAGTTAAATGAAATTAAATGCAAGGCAAATATAAAGCACAAACAAGGAGATAGAGATAGAGATAATGGAAGCACGACAAACACAATGATTTTATAGTGGTTCGGTGTATCCAACACCTACATCCACTCCCAAGATTCACTTGGGTCCACACTATAATCGACTAGATTACAGCCGAGTTGTTTTATAAGATCACAACTCAAAACTTGTTGTTTTCCCCCGGGATCACAACGAACCCAGCCGGTTTTTCGGGCTTACCAGCACAAAACCCTAAACTCAAGCTTATCTAGCTTGACCCGAGGTATACAACCTCCACTAGTTCAATCCCCCAGATTGAACCAGCACAAACAAGAATGAAAAGAATTTTTCAATAATATAAAGCTCCTCAAATGAGCAGATATTCAAATGAATGAACAAATAAGTTTAGAAAAGCCTGTTTGAAGTAGATTGGAGTTGAGCTTTTCTTCTTTTCTTCTTTTCCTCTTCTCTTTGGAGATGTTGAATCAGGCCTCAGCTTTGATTCGTTGCAAATATTGCGGATGAGAAGTTAAAAAATCTTTAAAACAGAGTTTCTTCTTCCCCTTTGAGAATCCTTCGATTTTTTTAAGATTGAATTCCTTGGATTCTTCTTTGAGCTTTGTGGAGTGGAATGATTTAAATTTGAGTGCTTTTCTCTTGAGATTCAGGCTCAAGCTTTCTCGTATTTTTGATTTAAAATTTTTCTATTTTTCATCACTTTTCAAATGGGTATTTTTCCCTTTTTATAGATTTATTTTAATCTATTTTGGGAAGAAAACTAGCCGTTGGAATGTACCTGGAAACAAAATATATCCATTAGAAATTAGGTAAAAAGGAAATATTACCGTTAGAGCTGATCTGGCAATTTAAATTTTTGTCCTAGATAGGTTGGAGTCGGCTCCAACTTTTTAGGTGTCGGCTCAAAGTCATTTTTCCAAAAATAGAAAGTTTTGAGTTCGTCGAGAAGTCGGCTCCAAAAAAGTTAGGTGTCGGCTCGCAATCATCAGGTGTCGGCTCCCGAATACTATAGGTGTTGGCTCCAAGATGCTCAAAAAATTAACGTTCTGTCCCCGCATCGGAGTTGGCTCCAGACACTGTAAGTGTCGACTCCGAAACTCTGGGTGTCGGCTCCGAAACTCTAGGTGTCGGCTCCGGACCGTATCAAAAATCAGAAGAAAATTTGAATGGCCATGGGGTTGGCTCCAGGAATTCTAGGTGTCGACTCCAGGTTCTGAAACTTTGAAATTGATGTTTTGCAATTGATTCAAAACACGTTTCTTAATTTATTTAAATTGATCAAATATTTTTGAGTCCTGAAATACTTGTTAAATCCATTAGTAATCAAATAAATATACTCAATTCCTTTATTAATCATCAAAATCAATAGTTGGGTCAACAAGGGACATCAGGCCGGGTCTGCCGAATATTGCGTTGTATGGGGACCTGAGTTTGGTTACTAGGAAGTCCGTGTGAACAGTGGCCACAAGGGACCAGGCTCCTACGCGAATCGTCAGGGTTATGACCCCTTCCAGGATGATGATATAACCTGTGAACCCCATTAGGGTGGAATCCACATCTCGAAGGTTTTCTATGAGCAGTCTCATCTTGGCAAACACATCGAGGTACAAAACATTCACCGAACTTCCATTGTCAACAAGGATCCGGCTTACATCATAGTTATTTAAATTGAGGGATACAACTAGTGCATCATCGTGGGGAAACTGTATCCCTCGGAGATCATTGTCGGAGAAAGAGAGCTCGCCCGTCCGTGCCTTCTTTGGCGCTGATCCCTCATCATCATTTCTGGAGCTCGAGCCACCGGCTTCTTTGATCACGTTGATGTGGCCGATCATGGACGGATTCGGTGGAGGAGGAGGTTGTTGAAGTTCGGACTGGCGGTCCCCCTCTTGTCCCGGCTCGGGGGCCCTCCTGAATTGGTTCAGTCGGCCTCGTTGGATCAGCCTCTCAATCTCATTTTTTAGCTACCAGCATTCCTCAGTGTCGTGGCCATGCTCCCGGTGGTAGCGGCAGTATTTGATAGGGTCCCTCCGGGTTGGGTTCCCTCGAAGAGGAGCTGGCCAGGGAAGCTGGCGCTCTATTTCCATGAGGATCTGCGCCCGGAGCACAGTTAGCAGAGTGTAGCGATCGAACCGCCTGGGCGGGCTTCGGGAGCGATTCCTTAGCGGCGGTGGGGGAACTCTTTGGCGACGAGGTGGACTTGGCTAGCGGATGGGTCGGTGCCTGTCGGGGCCTCTGGGCTCTTTCTTCTTTGCCAGCTCGGCGCGAAAAACTCTCCGCGACTCTTCGACCTTGGCGTATTTGTCTGCTAGGGCCATCATATCGGAGAGGTTTGGGGGGTAGCTGACTTCCATCACCAGGTAGAAGTCGCTTTCCTTTGAGACTCCCCCCGCTAAGGCAGACATAGCCACCTCATGATTAAGGTGGTCCACCTCCAGCATGGCCTTGTTGAAGTGACCAAGATAATTTCTCAAGGACTCACCCTCTCTCTGCTTGACTTCGGAGAGGGAGTCAGATCTTCATCGGTGACGGTGGCTGCTGACGAACTGGCCATTAAAAAGGCAGCTCAGCTCGTCAAATGAATCAATGGAACCCGGTTTCAAGGCATTGAACCAGGTTCGGGCAGATCCTCTGAGGGTGGAGGGGAAGGCGTGGCAGAGGATCGCATCGGATGCTCCGTGGAACATCATTATTGACCAGAAGCTGCTGAGATGATCATCTGAGTCAGAAGAGCCATGGTAGGGTTCGACGGCTGGTAGCTTGACATGGGAGGGAATTACTTCCTCCATGATCCCTTTTGAGAAGGGGATGCCCTGCTCCGCCTTGGGCTGAGGCGGATGGGCCTGCTTGGCGGCGTCCAGCTCCTGACGCATCTTCCGGATCTGTCAACGGATCTCCTCTTCAGCAGTAAGAGGAGGAGCTGGGCGAGGAGAGCGTAGGGATGACATAGAATCATGGTGGGAGGACACCGGGTAAAGGGTCCGGGCCGGTCAAGATCTGGGAGGATCCCTGTCGTAGCCGCCTCGTGGGACTGGTTTGTCCTCTCTGGGTCGATGTGGGGGGTCCATGGCTTCATGTGGACCAGAGGAGGAGGTCACCGGAGAGGAAGGAGCTGCGGCCTCCTTATGAAGGTGCGAAGCGGGAGGAGCTGCGAAACGCTCCTGAACCAGGTGGGTCAGGGCCTGGACCTGCTGGACCAACATGGCGAACTGATCCTGGGTCATCGGGATGGCCAGTGGTGATGGGGTCTCAATTGGTGGAGGCTGCAGCGCCACACTGCTCACCGAATCAGGTCTCTAGGAGGCGACCTGGTCTTGGGCTTCAGAGGTTACTCTTCTCTGATTAGCCATTAGAGAGGTTCTACTCCAGATCGAGATCCTTATCTCCTTTCTTCAAGTTTTAATGGGACTTGAGGCCCTTCCTCTAGCGCCAATCTGTTGCTGCCGGGATCCATCCTCCGACTCGGGCGCGGTCGATCTCTTGGTCCAGGCTTACTCCTAGGCGGACCTACACAGAAGTCCTCGCACGAGAGGCATTGGGGGTGACCCTCTGCGGAAGACCCTTCGATGCTCAAGTCAGTAGGGGAATTTGTGATCAACAGAAAACGGGGAGAGGGATCTCTTCGGGGAGTCTCTCCAGGGGCGGCCGATCGGAGCTCTAGGGGGAGCGCCGATGAGCAGCGGGGGAGAGTGAGAGAGTGGGAGTGAGCCAGGGGCAGTGAGCGCATACCTGAGAGAATCTGGGAGTGTCATATTTATAGGCTGTCACCTAAATCTTGAGCGCCTTCTAGAAGATTCAAAGGTTGTTAGGATACGGAGATGGATCGAATCAGGCCATTGTGGGGCCGTTGGGATCTGTATCTTGTTTGTTAAGGGATCGACGGCTAGGAGAGCTCCTTGTTGGCCTGAGATCTGGTAGATGCACAGGTCCCAGGTAGCTGTATTAGGTCCTAGGCCACTCTTCAACATAATTCTTTGCCTGGGATTCCATTACGATGGGTATAGGCTCTCCGGCGCCGGGTTCCACGGAGGTGAATATCGGATCGTGGATCGCTCAGGGAGGCCGAGCTATGGAAACCTAGAGGGATCCGAGCTATGGGAAGCTCGGGGAAAGCCGAGCCATGGAAGGCTCGGGGAGGCCGAGCTATGGAAGCTCGGGGAGGCCGAGCTATGGGAAGCTCGGGGAAGCCGAGCTATGGAAGGCTCGGGGAGGCCGAGCTATGGAAGCTCGGGGAGGCCGAGCTATGGAAGCCCAGCGAAAGACGAGCTATGGAAGGCTCGGGGAGGCCGAGCTATGGAAGCTCGGGGAGGCCAAGCTATGGAAGCTCGGGGAGGCCAAGCTATGGAAGCCCGGCGAAAGCCGAGCTATGAAAGGCTCGGGGAGGCCGAGCTATGTGAAGCTTGGGGAAGCCGAGCTATGGGAAGCTCGGGGAAGGCGAGCTGTAGGAAGCTCGGGGAAGCCGAGCTATGGAAGCCCGGCGAAAGCCGAGCTATGGAAGGCTCGGGAAGGCCAAGCTATGGAAGCCCGAAGAAAGCCGAGCTATGGAAGGCTCGGGAAGCCAAGCTATGGAAGCCCGAAGAAAGTCGAGCTATGGAAGGCTCGGGGAGGCCGAGCTATGGGAGCTCGGAGAGGCCGAGCTATGGGAAGCTTGGGGAAGCCGAGCTATGGGAAGCTCGGGGAAGGCGAGCTGCAGGAAGCTCGGGGAAGCCGAGCTATGGAAGCCCAGCGAAAGCTGAGCTATGGAAGGCTCGGGGAGGCCGAACTATGGGAGCTCGGGGAGGCCGCATGACCCGACGGTCCATATTAGCCTAGCTTATTCCTCGGGGACATATCGTGGCGGGCGGAGGAATGGGGCCGGTCTTAGCCCCTTGCACGATTATCAATGCAATGATGATTCTACCCCCCAACATGATATTAAATAGAAACTAGAAAGAAAGGGGAAAAAAAGGTTGCTAGCTACGCCCCTCAATGGCACTTGACAGCCTTGAAGACTGATAACTTTCAGTTTGGGAGAAACTTTTCCCCTGATAGTGCCGTTCTCAGCTAGCTTTGTTTTTCAGCTCCCAAGGGAAGCTTCCTCTTCGGTTAGACCACCAACCAAAACAAATGCAAAAAAGGCATTGCCTACTTACTCCATCGAAAGCTACAGCATTCACTTCAGTGCCACCATCTTTCTTTTTCTTTTTTTCAAAGATATATGGATGTCCCATGAGCTTGTCCCCCTCCCATAACCTGAAAGTTTTTTTTTTGGTACAAACGGGCGATAACACTAGTCTAGTGTGATTCAACCCAATAGATCTGAGTACAAAATTAGCTGCAAAAGAGAAGGACATAGATCGTCCGGCCTCCAAAACCATGATCCAGCATGCTGTGCCACAAAAGTAGGCACCCAGTCCGCCGTCGAATTGGCTTCACGATAGATATGACGGATCTGGGCACCATCCATCTTCCGTAGAATAGACCAAATATCCGGATTACTAAAACCCAGAGGACAATTCTCCTTCTTCAACCAAGAAATGACCGACATAGAATTACCCTCAATAAAAAGTCTCTGAGCCTGAAAGTTGAAAATTATGAATTGCCGTGAGCCAGCCACCTTCTTCTCTTTTCAAATATTGGCTGTGAATCCATCCATGCTTATGTAATTCTTGCATGTGTGCTCTACATATGATGATGAATCATGCATGCCATGGGTATGTGAACCGTGCATTATTTTATCCTTTCTTCTTTCCCCACAGCATTAATTTCCCTTGCGTACAAATGATGTGCAGTATGAGACACTGCTACCAATCTCAAATGGAATAGGAAACCAGTTATTTATTTTGATCAGTGAGAGGTGAAGTGGTACCCCACCCCAATTCGCCTCTTGGGGAGCGTCCGTCCTTCTACCCATATAAATAGCGCGCCCACCACCCCCCCAACCCCCCCCCCCATCTCCTCTCCGCGGCCTTGCAAACTGAGGAAGAGAGGTGCTCTTGGTTCCCCATTCTTTCCTGAGAGTTTTTTCCAACTCCAATTCTTTCCCATGGAGGGGAGCAGTAGAAATGCCTCTAAGGTGGAGGACTTCTCCACTTCGAGAGCTCGCCGCAATGACTGGAGGTCCCAGCTTACCAAGGAGAACAGACTGGCAGGATGTGAGCAAACTTCTCTCTCTCTTCCCTTGGTTTCGATGTTTATCCTTCCGTCGTTTTCCTGCTAGGGATTTATGATGGATGGTTATCTCTCTTTTTTTTTTTTTTTGTACTGCTTGATTTGATTCTTTTTTTTCGTGGTTTGGTCGTCTGTTCTAAGGATTTTGTCTGATTGATTAGTAATGTACTTATGAATGTAAATTTGAGATTGTTCTGTCATTGTTTTGGAGGGGGGTCTTGGTGCAATGGCTAGTTGGGTCCATTGTAGCTAGGGTATCGTAGATTAACAAAACAGCATCTCTGCGCATGGGAGTAGAACTGCGACCCTTGCAGGAGACTTGTGCCCTATGACGTTTTTGCTTATTACCATGACCAGCTACAACCCATCGAATCATAAAGGCATCTCAGAATATTTCTAGAGACAAGGTTCCAAGCAAGACACTGGCTGGCCCCTGGCCCCTGCTTTGTTCTTGTGGAAATCTGGTCAAATAAAGGAGGAGAAAGATAGCAAAGCTGAAGCCAGCCATCTCGGCATGGCATTATTTACCCATTTCAAGGCTGCTGCTTGTTTTTAGCTGATTGCGACCGTGGCTTTTTTTTAAATTTTTTGGTAAAAGCGATTGCCACCGTGACTTTTGCTTGAAGGGGGAGTGGGTGGAGACTAAATCCTATCTCCAAACTGGGCCCACGGCATGCAAGAAAATGAACACTAGGAGACAACTCCAAAAACGTTATTGTTTTTGAGAGAGAGAAGGATAATTAAGATGGACGCAAGAAACAAGTACTTCTGATTGAAGTTTGGAACTTGGAGAGGATGGCACTTGGACCGCATTTGATGGTGGTGATCCAAATTTAGCTTACGTGGTCCCTAGGTGCAAGAACAAAGCATGAGTCCACAAGTGTCATCAAGGTCAGCTGTGTCCCACACCACCACCGACGAGTACGTGGTTTTCGATTCAATAGCAATCAGCTGCGACCACGTACTGCATGAAAAAGATACAACTAACAAGATCATAGGGCACATACTATATATGCTCTTCTTTGGGTCCCAACGAGACCATCTAATTGATATTCCCCAACCTATATTAGTCTAAAAGTAATGATTTTTGTTACTTTAAATTTTTTTAAAAAGAAAAATGAGAGCCCACCACCTATCTATCATGTATTATTCATAAAAGAACGAAGCATTTTTAAAAAAAAAATCTAATGAAAAGATACAAATTGTTTACTAGATTTAAGTGGCCCAATTGCACAGGCGTGTCACAAACATTATAACGCCTGTGCAATTTTTAGTCTCCTGCCAGGGTCGCAGTTCTACTCCCATGCGCAGAGACGCTGTATTCTTAATCCACGATACCCTGGCTACAATGGACCAACTAGCCATTGCACCAAGACCCCCCCTCCAAAATAGTGACAGAACAATCTCAAATTTACATTCATAAGTACATTAATCAATCAGACAAAATCCTTAGAACAGACGACCAAACCAAGAAAAAAAAATTAGACCAAGCAGTACGAAAAAAAAGAGAGATAACCATCCATCATAAATCCCTAGCAGGAAAACAACGGAATCTAGGGATAAACATCGAAACCAAGGGAAGAGAAAGAGAAGTTTGCTCACATCCTGCTAGCGATCCTCAGTCTGTTCTCCTTGGTAAGCTGGGACCTCCAGTCGTCGCAGCGAGCTCTTGCAGTGGAGAAGTCCTCCACCTTAGAGGCATTTCTACTACTCCCCTCCATGGGAAAGAATCGGAGTTGGAAAAAACTCTCAGGAAAGAATGGGAACCAAGAGCACCTCTCTGAGAGTTTGCAAGGCCGCGGAGAGGAGATGGGGGGGGGCTGCTATTTATATGGGTAAAGGATGGACGCTCCCCAAGAGGCGAACTGGGTGGGGTAGGAGGAAAACGGTGGGAAGCCCACTTCACCTCTCACTGATTGATGACGCTCGATCACCCTTCCTGGACGTCGGAAACGGAGGCTCTTCTTCTTCACCGGATTGCCTGCAAAGAAGTCCCAAGACCGGAGAGGGTTCTCTGGTGAGACCCTCCGACGCCCAAGTCAGTGACAGAGGTCACAGCAGAGAAGGAGCTCGAGAGTGCTCTTGAGGAGGGAGAGATCTCAGAAGGATCAGATAGTTCCTTTAAGAGTTAGGGCATTGAGTGCCTAAGATGTGCGTACCCGATTTTCGATGTAATTTACCCTTTTATAGGGGTTGACGCTGGCATGATCACGTGAGTTTGCATCCCATCAGCCGACGGGGCCGTTGAATTATCGGATCTGGCACTATCGGGCGGCGCATGTTGGCGCAGCAGCGCGCATCGGTGCTGTCGGGCGATGCGCGTTGGTGCTGTCAGGCGGCGTGCGTCAGGTGCTGTCGGGCGGCGCATGTCAAAGGAACGGATTTTTGAATCGCTGGGGCTGATCTGGCGGGAACCGGGGGTCCCGTCTTGTTGGGGCTGAGCTGGGTCGTTCTAAGATGGCTGGGGCCTACCTCGCCGGCAAGGCAGCGCCGGTGTGGGGCCAAATCGGTGGACTTGGGGACGACGGGGCCGAGTCGGGCCTGCCTGGGATGGCCCTGGCCGACTCGGCGGACTGGAGGAGCCGAGGCCGAGTCGGGCCTGCCTGGGATGGCCTTGGCCGACTCGGCAGACTGGAGATGCCGGGGCCGAGTCGGGCCTGCCTGGGATGGCCTTGGCCGACTTAGTGGGACTGGAGACGTCGGGGCCGAGTTGGGCCTGCCTGGGATGGCCTTGGCCGACTCGACGGGACTGGAGACGCCGGGGCCGAGTCGGACCTGCCTGGGATGGCCTTGCCGACTCGGCGGACTGGAGATGCCGGAGCCGAGTCGGGCCTGCCAGGGATGGCTTTGGCCGACTCGGTGGGACTGGAGATGCCGGGGCTGAGTCGGGCCTGCCTGGGATGGCCTTGGTCGACTCGACAGGACTGGAGACGTCGGGGCCAAGTCGGGCCTGCCTGGGATGGCCTTGGCTGACTCGACGGGACTGGAGACGCCGGGCCGAGTCGGGCCTGCCTGGAATGGCCTTGGCCGACCCGGCGGGACTGGAGACGCCGGGGCCGAGTCGGGCCTGCCTGGGATGGCCTTGGCCGACTCAGCGGACTAGAGATGCTGGGGCCGAGTCGGGCCTGCCAGGGATAGCCTTGGCCGACTCAGCGGGACTGAAGACACCTTGTTCATCAGCCGCTGATAGGTTGCTCCCGCATTCTTGAGGCCGAAAGGCGTCACCTTGTAACAGTAAATGCCTTTCTCTGTCACGAAGGAGTGCTCCTCGTCACTGGGATCCATCCTTATCTAGTTGTATCCGGAGAAGGCATCCATGAAGCTGAGAAGCTCGTGACCAGAGGTGGAATCGACTAGCTGGTCAATTCTTGGCAAGGGGAAGCTGTCCTTTGGGCACGCCTTGTTGAGGTCAGTGAAGTCTATGCATATCCTCCAGCTCCCGTTTGCCTTGCGCACCATGACTACGTTGGCCAGCCAGCTCGGGTAATGCGCCTCCCGGATGTGGCCGGCGCTGATCAACTTGTGGACCTCTTCATCAATCGACCTTTGTCGGTCGGGGGCAAAGCTCCTCTTCTTTTGACGGACTGGGCGGTGGTGCGGGTCAATGTTAAGTTTGTGGGTGATGACTTTCGGAGAAATGCCGGGCATGTCGGATGCTGACCAGGCGAATACGTCCGAGTTAGCCCGCAGGAAAGCTAAGAGGCACTCCCGGTCCTCCAAGGGAAGGAGTTCGCCCACACGGACGGTCCTTGCTGGGTCATCGCTGAGAGGGAAAGTCAGGAGGTGCTCGGTGGGCTCCCCTCCTTTGGCGGAATCTCTAGGGTCAGACGCCTCCAGGGCCGGATCGGCCTCCAGAGGGCTCGACGCCGCATGGTAGCAAGGTAAGACCGGGCTTATCTCCCCATGCATTTCTCCAACTCCCTCGCTCGTGGGGAACTGCACCAATAGACGTCGGGTGGAGATAACCGCATCCAAAAGATTCAGGCCGGGACGCCCAAGGATGGCGTTGTATGCCAAAGGGACCCTCACAACCAGGAATTTCATGATCACAGTGCTTTGGCATGGCGGGGTTCCGGCCGTCACTGGCAAGGATATTTTGCCCTCGACCCTCACAGAATCCCCGGTGAATCCAACTAGCGGGGTCGCCACGGGCTGAAGGGAGTCAACAGATAAACCCATTCGAACAAAGGCGTCGTAAGTAAGGATGTCAGCTGAGCTGCCACTATCAACTAAAATCCTTTTTACAGGGTGTTTGGCGATCGTCATAGCGACGACTACGCCTTCATTGTTTACATTTTTCATTACAGCAGTCTCCCCCCGGGGCATTACATTGTTTAGAGCATCCTACCCCCTCGGCCGCTTGGACGCAGAGGCCGTCCCCCAGGACAGCATCCCGACAGTCCGCTCCGTGGGAGTGTTGTCGACGGCGGCTTGAACTGGTGGAGGCCCCATGATGGCCGGCAGCGGCTATGGCATCTTCTGGACGTACTTGCCGAGGTAGCCCCGTTGGATGAGCTCCTCAATAGCCCGTTCCAGACTGTAGCAGTTGTCGGTGTCGTGGCCGTAGTCCCGGTGGAATCGACAGTAGCGGCTTCTATCGCGGGACACACCCTTCTTCATGGGGGGAGAACATTGGAGGTAGGGCTCGCCCTCGATCTCCATCAGGATGTGGGATCGAGGGGCAAGGAGAGGGGTGAGCTTACCCTCATCGGGGACAGGGCTCCAGCGTCGGTTGTTGGACCGGCGAGGGGGGTCGGATCGGCGATGGCGAGGAGGTCCGAGCGAGCGGATTTGTGGCTGGAGCCCTTCGAAGACTCCCAGCGGGTGAGGTCGGCTTCATCTGCCCGAATGTACTTTTGGGCCCGGAGGAGGAGATCGGAGTAGGAGCTTGGGGGCTTCTTGTCCAAGGAGAAGGTGAAGCGGGATGGAAGAAGTCCCCGCTTCAGCGCTAGGATGGCCACCGCATCATCGAGATGGTAGACCTCGAGGGCGGCGGTTTTGAACCGGGATACAAAGTCCCGCAGGGACTCTCCTTCCTTCTGGCAGACGGAGAAGAGGCTGTCCGTCACCCTTGGGATCCGGCGGCAGGCGTCAAAGTGGGCCAGGAACGCCCTCTTCAGCTCCCGGAAGGAGTCTATGCTGTGGGGGGACAGGCGTGAATGCCACGCACGGGCGGCCTTCCGCAGGGTCGCAGGGAAGGCCTTGCAGAGAAGGGCGTCTGAGGCACCCTGGACTTGCATCATGGCCTTGTAGCTCTCGAGGTGGTCGAGAGGGTCGGTCGTACAGTCGTACGGGTCCACTTGGGGGAAGCGGAACCTGGAGGGGACCGGTTCCTCCAGGATGCGGCGAGTGTAGGGAGGACGAGTGTCAAACTCTTCCTCCGGCTGGTGGTTTATCTTCCTGGCGAGCTCGTCGAGGCACCGGTTGTACTCCTCCAGGCGCTCCTCCGCCTGGCGGTTGATCGTCGGAGCCCTCCGGGAGGGCTCGGAGGAAGAAGAAGAAGAGGAACCAGATGACGGAGACGGAAGTCGGGACTTCCGCCTGGGTTCATCGTGATGATGTGGCTTGGGAGGAAGCTCGCTGGGGCCGTGGCCGGGGGACCGCGGCCACTTGGAGGGCTCGCGGCGAGGCTTCCTAGGGGAAGCTCGACGTCGGCCGGTCCCTCGCCGGGGGAGCCTCCCCTCGCCGACATCTGGCTGGCGGGGGAGCAGTCTGGTGCTGGGTGGCCACGGACTGCTGCTGCTGGAGTCCGTGGACCATGGCAGTGAGGTTCTGGACTTGCTGGGAGAGGGTTGCTAGCTGCTCCGCCGTCTGGACAGCGGCGTCCGGTGGCGGGCTGGCAACAGGAAGGCTGGAAGCTGGGGGATTGGCCTCCTGCTGTCCAGCCGGCGGGATGAGCCCAGCTGGACAGCTGACAGAGGCATCCCGAGCTCGCGTCACCACCATGGCTTCTGGGAGAAAAGAGGGGACGACGGATGTAGCTCCGGGAGATCGTTCGCTACTTTTTTCTTAGCGTGTGCCCCCTACCTGGCGCGCCAATCTGATGACGCTCGATCACCCCTCCTGAACGCCGGGAACGGAGGCTCTTCTTCTTCACCGGATTGCCTGCAAAGAAGTCCCAAGACCGGAGAGGGTTCTCCGGTGAGACCCTCCGATGCCCAAGTCAGTGACAGAGGTCACAGCAGAGAAGGAGCTTGAGAGAGCTCTTGAGGAGGGAGAGATCTCAGAAGGATCAGATAGTTCCTTTGAGAGTTAGGGCATTGAGTGCCTAAGATGTGCGTACCCAGTTTTCGATGTAATTTACCCTTTTATAGGGGTTGACGCTGGTATGATCACGTGGGTCTGCATCCCATCAGCCGACGGGGCTGTTGAATTATCGGATCTGGCGCTATCGAGCGGCGCATGTTGGCGCAGCGGCACGCGTCGGTGCTGTCGGGCGGCGCGTGTTGGTGCTGTCAGGCGGCGCACGTCAGGTGCTGTCAGGCGGCGCGCGTCAGGTGCTGTCAGGCGGTGCGCGTCAAAGGAATGGATTTTTGAATCGCTAGGGCTGATCTGGCGGGAACCGGGGGTCCCATCTTGTTGGGGCTGAGCTGGGTCATTCTAAGATGGCTGGGGCCTACCTCACCGGCGAGGCAGCACCGGTGTGGGGCCGAATCGGCGGACTTGGGGATGATGGGGCCGAGTCGGGCCTGCCTGGGATGGCCCTGGCCGACTCGGCGGACTGGAGGAGCCGGGCCGAGTTGGGCCTGCCTGGGATGGCCTTGGCCGACTTGGCAGACTGGAGACGCCGGGGCCGAGTCGGGCCTACCAGGGATGGCCTTGGCCGACTCGGCGGGACTGGAGACGCCGGGGCCGAGTCGGGCCTGCCTCGGATGGCCTTGGCCGACTCGACGGGACTGGAGGCGCCGGGGCCGAGTCGGGCCTGCCAGGGATGGCCTTGGCCGACTCGATGGGACTGAGACGCCGGGGCCGAGTCGGGCCTGCCTGGGATGGCCTTGGCCGACTCGGCGGGACTGGAGACGTCGGGGCCGAGTCGGGCCTGCCTGGGATGGCCTTGGCTGACTCGGCGGGACTGGAGACGCCGGGGCCGAGTCGGGCCTGCCTGGGATGGCCTTGGCCGACTCGGCAGGACTGGAGACGCCGGGGCCGAGTCGGGCCTGCCTGGGATGGCCTTGGCCGACTCGGCGGACTGAAGATGCCGGGGCCGAGTCGGGCCTGCCAGGGATGGCCTTGGCCGACTCGGTGGGACTGGAGATGCCGGGGCCAAGTTGGGCCTGCCTGGGATGGCCTTGGCCGACTCGGCGGGACTGGAGATGTCGGGGCCGAGTCGGGCCTGCCTAGGATGGCCTTGGCCGACTCGGCGGGACTGGAGACGCCGGGGCCGAGTCGGGCCTGCCTGGGATGGCCTTGGCCGACTCGGCGGACTGGAGATGCCGGGGCCGAGTCGGGCCTGCCAGGGATGGCCTTGGCCGACTCGGCGGGACTGGAGATGCCGGGACCGAGTCGGGCCTACTTGGGATGGCCTTGGCCGACTCGGCGGGCTGGAGATGCTGGGGCCGAGTCGGGCCTGCCAGGGATGGCCTTGGCCGACTCGGCGGGACTGGAGACGCTGGGGCCGGTTAGCTTGGAGACGCCGTGTTCGGCCAGCTATGTGCCGGGGCCGGCTAACTTGGGGAGGCCGTGGCCGAGTCACCTGGAGAAGTAAGGGCCGCCTGGCGTGGAGACGTCGGGGCCGGCTAGCTTGGAGACGCCGTGGCCGGCCAGCTATGTGCTGGGGCCGGCTGGCCTGGAGAGGTAGGGGCCGCCTGGTGTGGAGACGCCGGGGCCGGCTAGCTTGGAGACGCCGTGGCCGGCCAGCTATGTGCCGGGGCCGGCTGGCCTGGAGAGGTAGGGGCCGCCTGGCGTGGAGACGCCGGGGCCGGCTAGCTTGGAGACGCCGTGGCCGGCCAGCTATGTGCCGGGGCTGGCTGGCCTGGAGAGGTAGGGGCCGCCTGGCGTGGAGACGCCGGGGCCGGCTAGCTTGGAGACGCAGTGGCCGGCCAGCTATGTGCCGGGGCCGGCTAACTTGGGGAGGCCGTGGCCGAGTCGCCTGGAGAAGTAAGGGCCGCCTGGCGTGGAGACGCCGGGGCCGACTAGCTTGGAGGCGCCGCGGCCGGCTAGCAATGTGCCGGGGCCGGTCAGCTTGGAGAGGCCGGCCTTTGGCGGGTGTTGGCCTTTGATGTGCCGGAGCTGTCGCTGAGTCTGTAGCTGGAGTTAGAGTTTGGGCCTTTGGGGCCGTCGCAGGAGCTGGCGTCAGAGTCTGGGCCTTTGGGGCCGTCCAAGAATTTCGATTTTCATGGGGTCAACTGGCCCCATCACTAATCAAAATAAATAAACTGGTTTCCTGTTCCATTTGAGATTGGTGCTAGCAGTGTCTCATACTGCACATCATTTGTACACAAGGGAAATTAATGCTGTAGGGAAAGAAGAAAAAATAAAATAATGCACGGTTCACATACCCCATGGCATGCATGATTCATCATCATATGCAGAGTACACATGCAAGAATTACATAAGCATGGATGGATTCACAGCCAATATTTGAAAAGAGAAGAAGGTGGCTGGCTCACGGCAATTCATAATTTTCAACTTTCAGGTCATGGGAGGGGAAGAAGCTCATGGAACATCCATGTATCTTTGAAAAAAAGAAAAAGAAAGATGGTGGCACTGAAGTGAATGCTGTAGCTTTCGATGGAGTAAGTAGGCAATGCCTTTTTTGCATTTGTTTTGGTTGGTGGTCTAACCGAAGAGGACGCTTCCCTTGGGAGCTGAAAAGCAAAGCTAGCTGAGAACGGCACTATCAGGGAAAAAGTTTCTCCCAAGCTGAGAGTTATCAGTCTTCAAGGCTGTCAAGTGCCATTGATGGGCCTAGCTAGCAACCTTTTTTTCCCCCTTTCTTTCTAGTTTCTATTTAATATCCTTTTCCCTTCTCTTCATCAATTAGGTACCTTGGGACTTAACAATAGAAAAGTAAGAGAGGCTATCAACCACATGACAATGGATTAATCCTCCTATCTAACCTGATTTGAAAAGTGAAAAGATCTCTCAAAAAAGGGATATCTTAAATGCATAGCATGTCGTGGGAGCCAAATGGGCTGCCACCCATGGCAGGCTTTTTGCCAATGGCATGGGACTGACTGGCCGCCCGTGATTAACACGTTTCTGCTCCCATCCATGCCTATGGAAAGGTGCAACAACCAATGAGAGTTACACGTTGCAAGCTGAATGAATGCCTGCAGTCAGCACATGCTCTCTAAGCTTGGACTCACAAGGAAGGTCATTAATTTCGGAGTATTTATCTACTTTTCTTTTTCAAGAATTGAGAATTACATTTTGCTTCATAATGAAATTATCTTTAGCCTCTTTTATTTAATAATTGGCTTAATAAAAGGCATTCTATAAATGCCCCCATTCTATAAACGCTAGCTTCCCAAATTTCACCTATGAGAAAGCTTTTTCCCTTTTTAAAAATTCATGTGCTTGGCATCACGTGTTTAGCACAATAGTAATAGCAAGCGTCAAAGATGCATAACATTGATCCCTCAAGAAAAGGACCACAATCATGATGAAACAAAATCATATTGAATTATTAATAATTTGCAAGAAAATAAACAGTCTCCCTAAGATATTGTGACTAAAATCTTATCCATTTTTCATTAGGCTAACAAAATTCCACTTGGTCAACTAAATATTGCATTAGCGCTATGATACACAATACAAACACCTTCATAAGATTTAGAGCAATTATACATTTTTATGCTCATTCTTGAGCCCAATATTTTATTCATAACTTGCAAACAACCAGGATATTACACTCAGCTCAACCAGATTATCTTAAAAATCCTTTGAGGACTGGTGCCCAAAAAAATTAAAAAAACAAAAACCCTTCATCAGGACAAAACAAACTTGATGATTTTGCAGAGTCTTCCTAAACCTGCAATAAATCATTTCAAACAAAGATACTGATGACGCTCGATCACCTCTCCTGGACATCGGGAACGGAGGCGCTCCTCGAATCCTCGCCTCGCCGGGTTGCCTGCAAGGAAGTCCCGGGGCCGGAGGGGGCTCCGACGGGACCCTCCGACGGCCAAGTTAGTGACTGAGGTCACAGCTAAGAAGGGCTCGAGTGAGCCCTGTTTTGGATGGAGAAGAGGGGTCTCCAAGAAGAGGAATCCCTTTTCTGAGTTTAGATGGTGATTTTGGGGGTTATCGCCCGTACCTGCTTGATGAGTGGATTTACCCTTTTATAGGGGTTGGCATTGGCACGACCACGTGGGGTGGCGTGAAGTCAGAACGTCTGCAGAGCCCTTGCGTGAATCTGGGCTGGTTGGTGGGTTACGTCCCATCAGCAGCGGGACTGTCGGGCGGCGCGCATCTGGCGTTGTCGGGCGGCGCGCGTCAGAGTAACGGATTCTTGAACCGCTGGGGCTGATCTGGCGAGAACCGGGGGTCCCGTCTTGCCAGGGCCGAGCTGGGTCGACCCGAGATGGCCGGGGCCTATCTCGCCGGCAAGGCAGTGCCGGGGTGGGGCCGAATCGGCAGACTTGGAGATGACGGGGCCGAGTCGGGCTGGCCGAGATGGCCTTGGCCGACTCGGCTGGACAAGGGATGCCGGGGCCGAGTCGGGCCGACCGGGATGGCCTTGGCCGACTCGGTGGAACAGGAGACGTCGGGGCCGAGTCGGGCCAGCCGGGGATGGCCTTGGTCGACTCGGCGAAACAGGAGACGCCGGGGCCGAGTCGGGCCGGCCGGGGATGGCCTTGGCCGACTCGGCGGAACAGGAGTCGCCTGGGCCGAGTCGGGCCGGCCTGGGATGGCCTTGGCTGACTCGGCGGAACAGGAGCCGCCGGGGCCGAGTCGGGCCGGTCTGGGATGGCCTTGGCCAACTCGGCGGGACAGGAGCCACCGAGGCCGAGTCGGGCCGACCTGGGATGGCCTTGGCCGACTCGACGGGACTGAAGACGCCGGGGCCGAGTCGCCTGGAGAAGTAGGGGCCGCCTGGCATGGAGACACCGGGGTCGGCTAGCTTGGAGACGCCGTGGCCGGCCAGCAATTGTGTCGGGGCCGGCTAGCTTGGAGACGCCGTGGCCGGCCAGCAATTGTGCCGGGGCCGAGTCGCCTGGAGAAGCAGGGGCTGCCTGGCATGGAGACGCCGGGGCCAGCTAGCTTGGAGACGCCAGCGTTTGGTGGGTGTCGGCCTTTGATTTGCCGGCCTCGGGGGCCGGCGCTGGAGCCTGTCGACCTTTGGCCAGCGCTGGAAGCTGACACTGGAGGCCGATGCTGGAAGCCGACGCTGGAGCTGACGCTGTCCGTCGACCTTTGGCCAGCGCTGGGGGCTGGCGCTGGAAGCCGACGCTGGAGTTAGTCTGGGCCTTTGGGGCCGTCACCGGGGTCCGCCGCTGGGGGGCCGTCGCTGGAGCTGGCGTTAGAGTCTGGGCCTTTGGGGCCATCGCCGGGGTCCATCGCTGGGTGCCGTCGCTGGGGGGCTGTCGCTGGAGCTGGCGTTAGAGTCTCGGCCTTTGGGGCCTTCGCCGAGGTCCGTCGCTGGGTGCCGTCGCTGGGTGCCATCACTGGGGGGCCATCGCTAGAGCTGGCGTTAGAGTCTGGGCCTTTGGGGCCGTCCAAAAATTTTATTTTTCATGGGGTCAACTGGCCCCATCAAATGCCCCCCACACTCCTTGAGCTTGCGTGCCCCGCATCGGCTGAGCGAAAGAAGTGTAGAACTTTTACCTTGGCGCCTTGCGCTGCTTTGGATGGACGTCTGCGTGCCTTCTTTGGCCAGCCGATGGTGGCCAGTAATGCTCTCCCGACGCGGAGTCTGGGAGTCTTTTGAACCCCGAAGGGTGAACTGAGAGCTGAGAGTCGTCAGGTTCCTTTTGAACCGGCTTGGGGGTTTGTGTTCCGCCCAAGTGGCGACTCAGCCGGGTACGGAGCCTTTAGGGTCTTAACCAACTCGGGGGCACCGCCGTGCCGGAGCCGAGTGGTGTTCCGTGGGCCGTGATGCCAGTGAGCCCCTTTCGAACCAGCCTGGGGGTTTGTGTTTCGCCCAAGTGGTGACTCAGCCGGGTACGGAGCCTTTAGGGTCTTAACCAACTCGGGGGCACCGCCGTGCTAGAGCCGAGTGGTGTCCCATGGGCCGCAATGCCAGTGAGCTCCTTTCGAACCAGCCTGGGGGTTTGTGTTTCGCCCAAGTGGTGACTCAGTCGGGTACGGAGCCTTTAGGGTCTTAACCAACTCGGGGGCACCGCCGTGCCGGAGCCGAGTGGTGTCCCATGGGTCGCGATGCCAGTGAGCTCCTTTCGAACCAGCATGGGGGTTTGTGTTCCGCCCAAGTGGCAACTCAGCCGGGTACGAAGCCTTTAGGGTCTTAACCAACTCGGGGGCACCGCCGTGCCAAAGCCGAGTGGTGTTCCGTGGGCCGCGATGCCAGTGAGCTTCTTTCGAACCAGCCTGGGGGTTTGTGTTTCACCCAAGTGGCGACTCAGCCGGGTACAGAGCCTTTAGGGTCTTAACCAACTCGGGGGCACCGCCGTGCTGGAGCTGAGTGGTGTCCCGTGGGCCGCGATGCCAGTGAGCTCCTTTCGAACCAGCCTGGGGGTTTGTGTTTTGCCCAAGTGGCGACTCCGCCGGGTACGGAGCCTTTAGGGTCTTAACCAACTCGGGGGCACCGCCGTGCCGGAGCCGAGTGGTGTTCCGTGGGCCGCGATGCCAGTGAGCTCCTTTCAAACCAGCCTGGGGGTTTGTGTTTCACCCAAGTGGCGATTCAGCCGGGTACGGAGCCTTTAGGGTCTTAACCAACTCGGGGGCACCACCGTGCCAGAGCCGAGTGGTGTCCCGTGGGCCGCGATGCCAGTGAGCTCCTTTCGAACCAGCCTGGAGGTTTATGTTCCGCCCAAGTGGCGACTCAGCCGGGTACGAAGCCTTTAGGGTCTTAACCAACTCGGGGGCACCGCCGTGCCTGAGCCGAGTGGTATCCCATGGGATGCGATGCCAGTGAGCTCCTTTCGAACCAGCCTGGGGGTTTGTGTTCTGTCCAAGTGGCGACTCAGCCGGGTACAGAGCCTTTAGGGTCTTAACCAACTTGGGGGCACCGCCGTGCCAGAGTCGAGTGGTGTCCCGTGGGCCGCGATGCCAGTGAGCTCCTTTCGAACCAGCTTGGGGGTTTGTGTTCCGCCCAAGTGGCGACTCAGCCGGGTATGGAGCCTTTAGGGTCTTAACCAACTCAGGGGCACCGCCGTGCCGGAGCCGAGTGGTGTCCCGTGGGCCGTGATGCCAGTGAGCTCCTTTCGAACCACCTGGGGGTTTGTCTGCCCCCCACGAAGCTTGAGGGTGCCCACTCGGAACCTGTCTTGGGTGCTGACGCGGAGTCAGTCTTTTGTGCCGACGCGGAGTCGGTCTTTGGTGCCGACGCGGAGTCGGTCTTTGGTGCCGATGCGGAGTCGGTCTTTGGTGCCGACGCGGAGTCGGTCTTTGGTGGCGATGCGGAGTCGGTCTTTTGTGCCAATGCGGAGTCGGTCTTTGGTGCCAACGCGGAGTTGGTCTTTTGTGCCGACGCGGAGTTGGTCTTTTGTGCCGATGCGGAGTGCCGATGCGGAGTCGGTCTTTGGTGCCGATGCGGAGTCGGTCTTTGGTGCCGACGCGGAGTCGGTCTTTGGTGCCAACGCGGAGTCGGTCTTTTGTGCCAACGCGGAGTTGGTCTTTGGTGCCGACGCGGAGTCGGTCTTTTGTGCCGATGCGGAGTCAATCTTTGGCGCCAACGCGGAGTCGATCTTTGGTGCCGACGCGGAGTCGGTCTTTGGTGCCGACGCGGAGTCGGTCTTTGGTGCCATCGCGGGTCGGTCTTTGGTGCCGACGCGGAGTCGATCTTTGGTGCCAACGCGGAGTCGATCTTTGGTGCCAACACGGAGTTGGTCTTTTGTGCCAACGCGGAGTTGGTCTTTTGTGCCGACGCGAAGTTGGTCTTTTGTGCCGACGCGGAGTTGGTCTTTGTTGCCGACGCGGAGTCGGTCTTTATTGCCGATGGGGAGTCGGTCTTTGGTGCCGACGGGGAGTCGGTCTTTTGTGCCGACGCGGAGTCGGTCTTTGTTGCCGACGCGGAGTCGGTCTTTTGTGCCGACACGGAGTCGGTCTTTTATGCCGACGCGGAGTCGGTCTTTAGTGCCGACGCGCAATCAGTCTTTGTTGCCGATGCGGAGTCGGTCTTTGGCACCGACGCGGAGTCGGTCTTTGGCGCCGACGCAGAGTCGGTCTTTGTTGCCGATGCGGAGTCAGTCTTTGGTGCCGACACGGAGTCGGTCTTTGGTGCCAACACGGAGTTGGTCTTTTGTCTAAGAAGTACACTCATCCCAAGGGCGTGATAAGACAAGGATATTTTGAATAATACTTTATTAAAGGATCAGCAAGCTACCGAGAGTACCGTCCGCGTTTCGAATGTGGGGGAGAAGCTTCCCATTTTAATGCCAGCTTGCTTCCTTCTGTTGGGGCATTATTGGGGTAAATCTGAGGCGCTGGAGGTGCCGATGCACCCGGGGCCGTGAGGTTCCCTCAAACGAACTTGCCCAAGTGGCCTTGCTGGACAAACTTTTCAATGGCCTTCTTCAACTGGCAGCAATCTTCGGTGTCATGCCCACAGTCTTGGTGATACCGGCAGTAAAGCCCTTTGTTGTGGGGGTTCATTGACTTTAGGGGATGTGGGCGTTGAAAGTACGGCTCCTCCTCAATCTCTAGTAGGATGTGGGAGATCGGAGCCGTGAGAGGAGTAAACCGTCCCTTAGGAGCCAGCGCCTCGGGCCGTTGGTCAAAGCGACTGGGCGGCTTGAGAGGAAATTTGTTGGGGCCGCGGTCAGAGGACCGTGGCCGCTTGGAGGGCTCGCGTCGAGGCTTCCTGAGGGAAGCTTGACGTCGGCCGATCTCTCGCCGATAGGCCTCCCACCGGGGGGAGCCTCCCCTCGCCGACTGCTGACTGACGAGGGGAGCGGTTTGATGCTGGGTGGCCATGGACTGTGGTTGCTGGAGGCTGTGGATCATGACGGTGAGATTCTGGACTTGCTGGAAAAGAGTCGCCAGCCGCTCCGCTGTTTGGACAGCGGCGTCCGGCGGCGAGCAAGCCACCGGAGGGTCGGCAGCGGGGGGATTGGCCTCCTGCTGTCCAGTTGGCGGGGGAAGCCCCGCTGGGCAGCTGATGGAGGCATCCTGAGCTCGGATCACCACCATGGCTTCTGGAAGAAGAGGGGGGACGAAAGATGTAGCTCAGGGAGGACGTTCGCTACTTTTTCCTATGCGCCCCTTCCTGGCGCGCCAATCTGATGATGCTCGATCACCTCTTCTGGACGTCGAGAACGGAGGCGCTCCTCGAATCCTCGCCTCGCCGGGTTGCCTGCAAGGAAGTTCCGGGGCCGGAGGGGGCTCCGGTGGGACCCTCCGATGGCCAAGTTAGTGACTGAGGTCACAGCTGAAGAAGGGCTCGAGTGAGCCCTGTTTTGGGTGGAGAAGAGGGGTCTCCAAGAAGAGGAATCCCTTTTCTGAGTTTTGATGGCGATTTTGGGGGTTATCGCCCGTACCTGCTTGGTGAGTGGATTTACCCTTTTATAGGGGTTGGCACTGGCACGACCACGTGGGGTGGCGTGAAGTCAGAACGTCTGCAGAGCCCTTGCGTGAATCTGGGCTGGTTGGTGGGTTACGTCCCATCAGCAGCGGGGCTGTCGGGCGGTGCACGTCTGGCGTTGTTGGGCGGCGCGCGTCAGAGGAACGGATTCTTGAACCGCTAGGGCTGATCTAGCGGGAACCGGGGGTCCCATCTTGCCAGGGCCGAGCTGGGTCGACCCGAGATGGCCGGGGCCTATCTCGTCGGGGCCGAGTCGGGCTGGCCGGGGATGGCCTTGGCCGACTCGGCGGGACAAGGGACGCCGGGGTCGAGTCGGGTCGGCCGGGGATGGCCTTGGCCGACTCGGCGGAACAGGAGACGCCGGGGCCGAGTCGGGCCAACCGGGGATGGCCTTGGCCGACTCGGCGGAACAGGAGACGCCGGGGCCGAGTCGGGCCGGCCGGGGATGGCCTTGGCCGACTCAGCGGAACAGGAGTCGCCTGGGCCGAGTCGGACCGGCCTGGGATGGCCTTGGCCGACTCGGCGGAACAGGAGCCGCCGGGGCCGAGTTGGGCCGGCCTGGGATGGCCTTGGCCGACTCGGCGGGACAGGAGCCGCCGGGGCCCAGTCGGGCCGGCCTGGGATGGCCTTGGCCGACTCGGCGGGACTGGAGACGCTGGGGCCGAGTCGCCTGGAGAAGTAGGGGCCGCCTGGCGTGGAGACGCCAGGGCCGGCTAGCTTGGAGACGTCGTGGCCGGCCAGCAATTGTGCCAGGGCAGGCTAGCTTGGAGACGCCGTGGCCGGCCAGCAATTGTGCCGGGGCTGGCTAGCTTGGAGACGTCGTGGCCGGCCAGCAATTGTGCCGGGGCCGAGTCGCCTGGAGAAGCAGGGGCCCCCTGGCGTGGAGACGCCGGGGCCGGCTAGCTTGGAGATGCCGGCGTTTGGCGGGTGTCGGCCTTTGATGTGCCGGCCTCGGGGGCCGGCGCTGGAGCCTGTCGGCCTTTGGCCAGCGCTGGAAGCCGACGCTGGAGGCCGATGCTGGAAGCCGATGCTGGAGCTGACGTTGTCCGTCGGCCTTTGGCCAGCGCTGGGGGCTGGCGCTGGAAGCCGACGCTGGAGTTAGTCTGGGCCTTTGGGGCCGTCACCGGGGTCCGTCGCTGGGGGGCCGTCGCTGGAGCTGGCGTTAGAGTCTGGGCCTTTGGGGCCATCACCAGGGTCCGTCGCTGGGTGCCGTTGCTGGGGGGCCGTCGCTGAAGCTGGCGTTAGAGTCTGGGCCTTTGGGGCCTTCGCCGGGGTCCGTCGCTGGGGGGCCGTCGCTGAGCTGGCGTTAGAGTCTGGGCCTTTGGGGCCGTCCAAAAATTTCATTTTTTATGGGATCAACTGGCCCCATCAGATACCATTGTTTTACATAAACAATTTGTGACAGAAGTTGACCAAACTCAGCTATTGAAAGATCATGCCTATTCGATTCAACCTTGCCTAACATTCAAGACTTGCCTGCTCCCAAAGCAAGCTGGTCCCACTCAAAAATTGAACTCTTACAACATAAGCAATGCATTATGGTATTTTTTTGAAAAAAGTGATCAGGAATATGGTTGGCCTTGCTAAATGCAATCTTTTCAATTATACCTTTCGATTCTGCTAGTTTGGGCCATCAGAGCCTCATAGGGTTTTTTTCAAACTGATGACATAAATAGAGAAGGGTGCAAGCTTTTGAAGAGTTGTATTCTTTTCACCATGCTCTCAAAATTTTATGTCAAAATTCTTTTTTTTTTTTCTTTCTTGTTTTTGGAAGAGACGTTGGAATACCAAGGACAAACAGCATCTCCAGCTTACCTTGCACTCCTGTGCCTCTTCTGGGCAAAGGAATCGATGCTAACAAGTCAATACAGGGCTACCTCCCAGCTGCTGCCACAGTGGCAGCTATTTTATATTTTTTTCTTTTTTTTGGTAACAAGTAGCTTTTTACACGTTACCTGGCATGGGATGGGAGAATACATACTTTTGGTGTGCATGGGAGTCTATATTTCTGAATTAAAAAATTAGTTTTTTTATTTTTATACATATAACCTATAAAGAAATCTAATGCCATGTATGCATGCATATATAAAGAATTAAATTTAGTTAGTTATGTTCAGATATAGTCAAACATAAATTTAGTTATTTTTTTATCTTTAAATATATATATATATTTATGCTTCTCTGTTGCATCTATTAATTGGCTAACTCTGAGATAGTCAGACGTTTGAAATCTTATTTTTCTAAGAAATCTTGCTAGTCCTTGCATGAGTGTGCTAGGATAACATGATAAATAATAATTTTCTCTTCCATGATAAGATGAGAAATGATGGATGCCTCTATTTGAATATTTTAGTTAGTTCTAGCTAAAAATTCAATGCCTTTTAATTTTACCTTGTAATTGTTTTTGGAATGGCACATACGTGTCGATGACGCTCGATCACCTCTCCTGGACGTCAGGAACGGAGGCGCTCCTCGAATCCTTGCCTCGCCGGGCTGCCTGCAAAGAAGTCCCTGGACCGGAGGGGGTCTCCAGTGGGACCCTCCGATAGCCAAGTTAGTGACTGAGGTCATAGCTCAAGAAGGGCTCGAGTGAGCCCTGTTTTGTGTGGAAAAGAGGGATCTCAGGGAGGAGGAATCCCTTTGAGAGTTGAGATGGCAATTTTGGGGGTTATCGCGTGTACCTGTTTACCGGGTGGATTCACCTTTTTATAGGGGTTAATTCTGGCATGATCACGGGGGATTGCGTGAATCAGAAGCTCTGCTGAGCCCTCACGTGAATCTCGGCCAGTTAGTGGACCACGTCCCATCAGTCGGCGGGGCTGTCGAGCAGTGCGCATCGGCGCTGTCGGGCGGCGCGTGTCAGAGAGGCAGTTTCTTGAACCACTGGGGGTTGATCTAGCGGGAACTGAGAAATCCTGTCTTTTCAGGGCCGAGCCGGGATGGGCTCTGGCTGACACAGATGTCGAGATGGGCCATGGCTGACGCCGAGGTCGGGATGGACCCTGGCCGATACGGATGTTGAGATGGACCATGGCCGACGCCGAGGCGGGATGGGCCCTGGCCGACATGGATGTCGAGATGGGCCGCAACCGACACGAAAGTCGGGGTAAGCCTTGTCAAACCCAATTGCCAAGGAATTGGCTCGCGTGTTCCTTGACCCGATGGAGCTGTCGGCCTTTGGGGCCGTCGGTCTTGGAGATGTCGGCCTTTGGGGCCGTCAGCCTTTGGAGCCGTCGGCCTTTGGGGCCGTCGTCTTGGAGCCGTCGGCCTTTGGAGGTGCCGTTCTCGGAGGTGCCGGTCTTGGAGGTGCTGGCCTTTGAGGTGCCGGTCTTGGAGGTGTCGGCCTTGGGGCCGTCGGTCGTCGGGTGTCGGCCTTTGGAGCCATCGGTCTTCGATCTTGGAGATGTCGGCCTTTGGGGCCGTTGGGTGTCGGCCTTTGGGGCCGTCCGGTGTCGGTCTTTGGGACCGTCGGTCGTCGGTCTTAGAGATGTCGGCCTTTGGGGCCGTCGGGTGTCGGCCTTTGGGGCCGTCGGTCTTGGAGATGTTGGCCTTTGGGGCCATCGGGTGTAGCCTTTGGGGTCATCGATCGTCGGTCTTGGAGATGTCGGCCTTTGGGGCCGTCGGGTATCGGCCTTTGGGGCCGTCGGTCGTCGGTCTTGGAGATGTCGGCCTTTGGGGCCGTCGGGTGTCGGCCTTTAGTGCCGTCGGTCTTGAAGATGTCGGCCTTTGGAGCCATCGGGTGTCGGCCTTTGGGGCCATCGGTCTTGGAGATGTCGGCCTTTGGGGCCGTCGGGTGTCGGCCTTTGGGGCCGTCGGTCTTCGGTCTTGGAGATGTTGGCCTTTGGAGGTGCCGTTCTTGGAGGTGCCAGCCTTTGAGGTACCGGTCTTGGAGTTGCCGGCCTCTGAGGTGCCGGTCTTGAAGGTGTCGGCCTTTGGGGCCGTCCAAAAAAAATTTATTTTTCATGGAGTCAACTGGCCCCATCAAATGCCCCCCACACTCCTTGAGCTTGCATGCTCTGCATCAGCTAAGCGAAAGGAGTGTAGAACTTTTACCTTGGCATCTTGCGCTGCCTTGGATGGACGTCTGCGCGCCTTCTTTGGCTAACTGGGGGCGGTTAGTAAATCCTCTCCGATGCGGAGTCTGGAAGTCTTTTGAACCCAGGAGGGTGACCTGAGAGCTGAGAGTCGTCAGGTTCCTTTTGAACCGCCTCGGAGGTGTGGGAACCGCTGCGAGGGGCGACTCAGCCGGGTACGGAGCCTTTAGGGTCTTGACCGACTCGGGGGCACCGCCGTGCCGGGGCCGAGTGGTGTCCCATGGGCCGCGATGCCAGTGAGCTCCTTTTGAACTAGCTTAGGGGTTTGTGTGCCGCCCAAATGGCGACTCAACCGGGTACGGAGCCTTTAGGGATCTTGACCAACTCAGGGGCACTGCTGTGCCAGGGCCGAGTGGTGTCCCATGGGCTGCGATGCCAGTGAGCTCCTTTTGAACCAGCTTGGGGGTTTGTGTGCCGCCAAGTGGCGACTCAATAGGGTACGGAGCCTTTAGGGACTTGACCAACTCGGGGGCACCACCGTGCCGGGGCCGAGTGGTGTCCCATGCGCCGCGATGCCAGTGAGCTCCTTTTGAACCAGCTTAGGGGTTTGTGTGCCGCCCAAGTAGCGACTCAACCGAGTACGGAGCCTTTAGGGACTTGATCGACTCGGGAGCACCGCCGTGCCGGGGCCGAGTGGTGTCCCATGGGCCGCGATGCCAGTGAGCTCCTTTTGAACCAGCTTGGGGGTTTGTGTGCTGCCCAAGTGGCGACTCAGCCAGGTACGGAGCCTTTAGGGTCTTGATCGACTCGGGGGTACCGCCATGCCGGGACTGAGTGGTGTCCCGTGGGCTACGATGCCAGTGAGCTCCTTTTGAACCAGCTTGGGGGTTTGTGTGCCGCCCAAGTGGCGACTCAGCCGGGTATGGAGCCTTTAGGGACTTGACCGACTCGGGGGCACCGTCGTGCCGGGGCCGAGTGGTGTCCCATGGGCCGCGATGCCAGTGAGCTCCTTTTGAACCAGCTTGGGGGTCTGTGTTCTGCCTAAGTGGCGACTCAGCCGGGTACGGAGCCTTTAGGGACTTGACCGACTCGGGGGCACCGCCGTGCCGGGGCCGAGTGGTGTCCCATGGGCCGCGATGCCAATGAGCTCCTTTTGAACCAACCTGGGGGTTTGTGTGTCGCCCAAGTGGCGACTCAGCCTGGTACGAAGCCTTTAGGGTCTTAACCTACTCGGGGGCACCGCCGTGCTGGGGCCAAATGGTGTCCCATGGGCCGCGATGCCGATGAGCTCCTTTTGAGAGACTTGGCGCAAGGGAGAGCAAACTGTGGCGTTAGAAGGGGCTTTCTTTATTACTCATGCTTCTGGGAGTACATTGGTATTACTGGTGGAGGTCGTCTGCATTCCACGTACGTGGAATACAGAAGACCCGTCAAGCTCTTCTAGTTTGCATGCCCCCCGGTGGAGTGTAGGGAGGACGAGTGTCGAACTCTTCCTCTGGCTGATGGTTGATTTTCTTGGCGAGCTCATCGAGGTGCCTGTTGTACTCCTCCAGGCGTTCCTCCGCCTGGCGGCTGATCGCCGGGGCCCTCCGAGATGGCTCGGAGGAAGAAGAAGAAGAGGAGGCAGATGGAGATGGAGATGGAAGTCGAGACTTCCGCCAGGGTTCCTCGTGATGATGTGGCTTGGGAGGAAACTCGTTGGGGCTGTGGTCAGGGGACCGTGGCCGCTTGGAGGGCTCGCGTCGAGGCTTCCTAGGGAAAACTTGACATCGGCCGGTCTCTCGCCGACCGGCCTCTCGCCGAATAGAACCTCCCCTCTCCGACTGTTGACTGGCGAGGGGAGCAGTCTGGTGCTAGGTGGCCACGGACTGTCGTTGCTGGAGCCCATGGATCATGGCGGTGAGATTCTGGACTTGCTGGGAAAGAGTCGCCAGCCGCTCCGCTGTTTGGACAGCGGCGTCCAGCGGTGGGCAGGTGACCGGAGGGTCGGCAGCAGGGGGATTGGCTTCATGCTTTCTAGTTGATGGGGGAAACCCCGCTGGGCAGCTAATGGAGGCGTCCTAAGCTCGTGTCACCACCATGGCTTCTGAAAGAAGAGAGGGGACGAAA
Source organism: Calamus simplicifolius (assembly GCA_900491605.1). NCBI lineage: Eukaryota > Viridiplantae > Streptophyta > Magnoliopsida > Arecales > Arecaceae > Calamus > Calamus simplicifolius. The sequence continues at coordinate 328,946 of UESW01001397.1, forward strand.
GATGTAGCTCAGGAAGAACGTTCGCTACTTTTTCTTATGCCCCCCCTACCTGGCGCGCCAATCTGATGACGCTCGATCACCTCTCCTGAACGTTCCCGGGAACGGAGGCGCTCCTCGAATCCTTGCCTCGCCGGGCTGCCTGCAAAGAAGTCCCGGGACGGAGGGGGTCTCCGGCGGGACCCTTCGACGGCCAAGTTAGTGACTAAGGTCACAGCTCAAGAAGGGCTCGAGTGAGCCCTGTTTTGTGTGGAAAAGAGGGATCTCAGGGAGGAGGAATCCCTTTGAGAGTTGAGATGGCGATTTTGGGGGTTATCGCGCGTACCTATTTACCGGATGGATTCACCTTTTTATAGGGGTTGATTCTGGCATGATCACGTGGGATTGCGTAAATCAGAAGCTCTGCTGAGCCCTCGCATGAATCTGGGCCGTTTAGTGGGCCACGTCCCATCAGCTGACGGGGCTATCGGGCGGCGCACGTCGGCATTGTCGGGCGGCGCGTGTCAGAGAGGCGGTTTCTTGAACCGCTGGGGGTTGATCTGGTGGGAACTGGGAAATCCCATCTTATCAGGGCCGAGTCGGGATGGGCCCTGGCCAACACGGATGTCGAGATGGGCCATGGCCGATGCCAAGGTCAGGATGGGCCCTGGCCAACACGGATGTCGAGATGGGCCATGGCCGACACCGAGGTCGGGATGGGCCCTGACCGACACGATTTCGAGATGGGCCGCAACCGACACGAAAGTCGGGGTAAGCCATGTCAAGCCCAATTGCCAAGGAATTGGCTCACGTGTTCCTTGACCCGATGGAGCTGTCGGCCTTTGGGGCCATCGGTCTTGGAGATGTCGGCCTTTTGGGCCATCGGGCTTTGGAACCGTCGGCCTTTGGGGCCGTCGGCCTTTGGAGGTGCCGTTCTTGGAGGCGCCGGTCTTGGAGGTGCCGACCTTTGAGGTGCCGGTCTTGGAGGTGTCGGCCTTGGGGCCGTCGGTCATCGAGTGTCGGCCTTTGGGGCCGTCGATCTTTGATCTTGGAGATGTCGGCCTTTGGAGCCATCGGGTGTCGGCCTTTGGGGCCGTCGGGTGTCGGCCTTTGGGGCCGTCGTTCTTGAAGATGTCGGCCTTTGGGGCCATCGGGTGTCGGCCTTTGGGGCCATCGGGTATCGCCTTTGGGGCCGTCGGTCGTTGGTCTTGGAGATGTCGGCCTTTGGGGCCATCGGGTGTCGGCCTTTGGGGCCGTCGGTCTTGGAGATGTCGGCCTTTGGGGCCGTCGGGTGTCGGCCTTTGGGGTCGTCGATCTTCGGTCTTAGAGATGTCGGCCTTTGGAGGTGTCGTTCTTGGAGGTGCCGGCCTTTGAGGTGCCGGTCTTGGAGTTGTCGGCCTCTGAGGTGCCGGTCATGGAGGTATCGGCCTTTGGGGCCATCCAAAAATATTTTTATTTTTCATTGGGTCAACTGGCCCCATCACGTGTGAAGAAACACTGGCCGGGGTTTAGGTTTTCTTATTTATTTTCCTTCTGTGAAGCCGTTGCGTTAGAATCAATGAAAGATGAAGAGTCCATCAGAGATCTGTTCTTAGGTGGATGGATTATGTTCTTGATCGGATCGTTAAAAAGAATGCTAGCTAGGTAAGCTGTTCTAATGGGAAAGGGACTCGGGTCTCCAGATCCATTCCTTGCCACGGCTCTCTAGTTTTGGCACTCTCCAGAAAGGGCAAGGGGACGGACGCGTCCGGAATGGGCAGTCCTTCGGGGTTCGTTTGTCATTTACGTCGAGCGTTCGTCTTGTTGTCAGGTGGTCCCCTGATGCACCGTGCTTCTTCGAGCAAAAACCGGAGACCACGATGTGTTTGATGTCTTGACCTTCGCCACTGGCTGTGTCGCTCATGTGACAAACAAACAAATCGGTGAACCATGAAATCTAATGATCGAATCTTGAGCAAGTTTTTCCCACGTCGTGGAAAGCCTTATCACTATCTTCTAATTCACTGCCCCTTTTTTTTTCGAAGCCACCTAAAAAAACTGACAGCCATTATATATCCATGTAGCAAGGGAGAACCTCGATGCATGCAAGCATGCGTGTTCCAAGGGATCGCTGAGCTCATGGCGATGGCCGAACATTTGGTCTCAAACAAACTAGAATGTCTAAAGCAAGCATTGTAATTGGTTAAGTAGAAAAATAAAATTTATGTCAAAATTTGAAATAATAACAAATTTCACTTTTGCTTCTTGTTAAATTCTTTTAATGGATGGTTAAGAACTCCCAACAATATGGAAGGTAGCAAAATGAAAATATTTTGACATCCTGATTTAACGTTGTAGAGACTGGTAAATTGCACTCCTTATCTCATTTGCAGAAAAATTAATGTTCTGATTGGAGCTATGTAGGAGCCTTGTTGTATTGGGTTTCCCTATCAAATACAGATTGTGGACTGAATTATGAAGATGGAGTGATCATGCATCACTACATTGAAAAAAAAAATTTCTGGAGATGAGATCGATGTCAGTACTCTTACATATCTTTTGTCATATGTTAGTTGTATATATACCTACTGTTGCATGGCCATAGGTCAGCCAATTTTGCACTTAGAAAGCGCCTGGGAAGACATCAGAATAGTTACAAAATCAAGAGCTTAGAATTATTTTCATTTACTTACTAGACTTATACTTTGCAGCGACTAATTCTGTCAGTATCAATTTTGCTATTGCCTTGTCAATTTCTAGATTCATGCACACTGTGTTCTTTTTACCACATTGCTGTCTCAGATCATTGCCTCCTGGTTCCTTTTCTGGCTTCCGAATTCCTACACTGTTTGAATTACATTTGTTTTTCATCAGAAGTCTAAATTTCCATGGCCAGATTTTCAGAACAGCAACCAAAATTTTCATAGAAGATACTAAGCTTTCAAGAAGGACCTTGACAACTCTAGCTGGTGTCTTTATGACATTAGGCTGCACCAAATGTGGGCCAATTAAAATGTACTAGTGAAAGCAAAGTACTTAATTAGACATCAAGATTTGATTTCTTCATGGACAAAAAGTTGCAAAACATTTCATGATCAAATACCTAAAATATAAGGCCATCAGCTGCATGAGAAAGCTTTGGAATGAACTCCTTGAGAAGCTTAACAGCAGTAGATAACAACTAAATATCCTTCCTCCTAACCTGATTTATTTAAAAAATAATAATAATCAAAAAGGCATGGAGTTATATATGAATACTAAAAGAAATACAAAATAGTTTCACCATGTTAATTATTTTACTTACACTAAATGGTTCCAGATCATATCTTTAAATTGGATTACATTTGCCTTCACACTCAAACTATTTTCTCTCATTATTCCGAGGCTGAATTATTTCCTCCTCTAGTAACTTCCACCTTTCAGAAAAAGGGCAACTACATGATAATATAGCATCATGACCTGGTTATACAACATCTTGGTCAACAGCTTAAAAAAAAAAACTCATTGCACATATGAAATAGGTATGCCAACTTTTTGCCATTTCTTCTCCTTTTTCTTTTTTCTTTTCTTGTGTATGGGGGATTGTGGGACACGTCAGAGGATCTGAAATAAGGAACCTCTGTGGAATAATGAACCGAAGAAGCGAAAGCTCTTTCGGAGCCTTTACCCGGCAAAGAAAAAAAAGTGGGGGATTCGCCAGGGCAAGCGGGATTCGCCAACACAATCACGTGGGTGCAACTCAATTCAATTGTTGTTCCGGTTCTATACCCCCATCTCCCTTTAAGGCAGTGTTAAGGCCACAACGAGCAGAACGAAACTTCTATCTGATAGAGATATAGACTAAAAGATATGCTTTATGTTATGTCTTTATATTTTAATGAGAATTCATTTTGAGCAATGTGTGCCATTTACTATATATGTGCATGTGTCTAGTATTTACAAAGAGTATTTGATCTAATGTGTAGAGTATAGCTTACACACAGAAGACTAGATCATCGGTTCTTTTGGAATACAAGTTTATTGTTCACAGTTTTAGATGGAATTGGACACACCATCAGTAGAACTGTAGCACAAATTTTTAGTAGGTCTGTCTTGACTACGGGGAATGGTTTATTCTAACTATTTGTGCTAGTACACTTTATATGTATTGAACAGGACCCAGTTGAGTTAATTATTTTATACTGACTTTATAAAATAATTTAAAACTCATGAATATTATGATTACTTATGCTCTTAATCCGAATTCTATTTCTAGACACGTGTATGTAGTGACTATTGCTTTGATTACACATAGAGTGAGATTCTATATGAGTCAATAAACTCAGTGGGTTGGGCAATAACATTATATATATGATGAATATTAATAGTTGAAGGAAACCATGTCCTGATAAATTGGATTGATGATATCCCCTTGAGGAAGCTTATAAGTTTTGATTGTATCAAATCTTGCAAGTGAATTTTGAATCCGATACATCAAATAAGTTAAGTGGATAAGTCTCAATGATAATAAAAGCCAATTAAATTATATTGTCAGTAATTAAATTTAATTGGTGGATATCTGTAATCTTAACGTGGAAAGATAATAAGTATTTAATATTAAAGGCTCGAAAATATAAATTCAAATATGATTAGGAGTACAATTATAATTCTTTAGTGGAATAAATTGTAATTTATGTAATTGAATCTTAACCCGGGTAGGATTGGAAGATTTAATTACGTGTAAAGTCCTTTTCATATTTGCCTATTGGTCCCTGTTGTAGCCCTATAAATATCCTCTCAGTTGGTTGCTAAGGTTAAGGTTTTGAGAACGGTTTTGGAGAAAAAAAAACAAGAAACCCTAGGACGGCCAAGAGATCCCACCATCTTGTGAGAGAAAGAAGGTATTTTTGGGAATACGGCGAAAGGCTAAAAGGTTGAGATCGAGCAATCAAATCAAAGTGTTCCAAAGTTCAAATCTGAAGGTATGATCTTGTACTCATAGATTAGAACGGTAAAAATTTTTGTATTACTTATATACGCTATAGCCGTGATCTTGGGGTATTCCGCGTTCCCCAACACTATCTCGGTGTTGATTTGTTTTCACTCTGTCAACCCCTTTCAAATTGAATGATTTCGTGTGAACATCACACTCACCCTCTTTGTACCCAACCAAAGCCCTTTCACTCAACTCATAATAGCATATAATAGAAAGCATATCATGAGTTTATGGATGTCAGTCTATAATTCAAAAGAGTTCTGCTACTGTTCCATGCAATCTTTAGCTCTGGTAGCTTGCGAGGTGTCCAAACAATGGAAGCCAGGCACCGAGAATGAAATGCCATCCTCTTCCCATTAACGAATGCACCTTCATCGCAGATTTTTAAGCCCACAAGACAAGTAGGTTAAAGTGGTCTAGTCTAATTGAACTTTTGAAATCAAGAGGTGGAGTGATGGGAACTAGTTGTGGCCTCTCATTTGCATCCATCGTTGCGAAGGTCCCACGAGCAACATGTGAAGGATCAGAACACTGATGGTCCCCTAGGCAGCTGGTCTTCGTGACCCATTTGGAGATCAGAATGAGGCATCTAAATGCATTGGTTGATGGGTATTTGCTTTCTTGACAAGATGCGCCCACTTGATGAGTTGGATCAAAGGAAAGCGTCTTTTGTGTTATCTCAATGCGTTCGAACAACTTTTGGGCTTTGTTTCTGCAGCAAAGCAGCAGACTTTTTCCCCTTTTTTCCGTTTTTATTTCTGCAGCAAAGCAGCAACCTTTTTTTTTTTTTTTCGTTTTTGTTTCTGCAGCAAAGCAACAAGCTTTTTCCCTTTTTTTTCATTTTTGTTTATGCAGCAAAGCAACAGGCTTTTTCCCTTTTTTTTTTAGTTTTTGTTTCTGCAGCAAAGCAGCACGCTTTTTTCCTTTTTTTCGTTTTTGTTTCTGCAGTAAAGCATCAGGCTTTTTCCAAAATGCAAATAGCAAAGCAGTAAGCTTTTTTTTGCTTTTGTTTATGCAGCAAAGCAGCAGGCTTCTTCGTTTTTGTCTCTGCAGGCAAAGCGGTAAAGCAGTAAGCTTTTTTCCTTTTTAAAAATTTATGTGTTTGGCATCACGTGTTTAGCACAACAGTAATTATAATGATCCTAAAAGCGCGAAGTGTGCGCCATGGTGATCACTGATTCAGAAAGTAAAACGTGCCCATTCTACGCATGAATCACCGATCGTTCAAAGTATATTACACAAAACGAACATACCTCTTTTGCCACAGATTAAATGCACTTATCGCTGCCTCGAAAAGAAGACAATCCATAGATTGCTTACCTTTATGTGAGAATGTTTTCCGATGATGAATGAGGAAGAAGAGCAACTGCTTCCCCACAATGAAGCACTCTTCTCGATTTTGATTTTAGAGAATAACTGCCAAGTGCAGTTATTTCTTTCATGGGCTGGGTTAGCCCATCATGGGCGGCCCAAAATTCAATAATAAAAAATCATCATCTCCCACTCGCACATGGTGGGCTAAACATTAACTCATTCTTCTTTGCGATATTCATACAAGCAAATAATCCGTGCGACCAGCATACTTCGAGAGCTCATTGCGATGTATCTGTTAGGAATACATAGCAGCTCAAAATTGGGTACAACATTTTCCGAGTAGATATAATGCAGTCCCTTAGATCAATCAGTCATATTTATATCTTCTTTGATCTCTTTTAGTATCTTGTATATTGTATTCACAACTATGATTTACTTAAAATCATAATTGGTCGACCTGTGAATACAAAAATAGAATGTGACATCATAATAAAATTGATCTTCCTCTTTCCTTAAACCTCTCTATTTCAGTCCAGCTCGCTTTTCTAGAAATGCCCCATTAGATCGAATCATTCATGACCATTGGCAACATTCTAAGATAGCAAACTCTGAATAGAAACTTTGAGAATAAGTTAGAGTCGTGAAGGCACCATTTGAGGAACTCATATCCTCTAGAGTCTCACACGGCATAAAGTTGAGATCAAAAACTTTGGCCACTCATATCGGTCATTTTATGCATACGTAGTATGAAATACGTATTACGGTATTAACTCCTTTCCCGTGGAGCGTATGTCTTTACTTTCAATACCGTACAAATGATAGTTCAGACATGCCTAATGTCTAAACTCGAGTTCACGTATCTACTCTTCTAAAGAATCCATTAGAACTTACATCTGGCATCAAAAACAGATAAAGTAAAATATGTGGGTTATTTTACTTTCGGACATAGTAAATGTTATGTCCTCATCTTAGCACTTAGCTAAGGCAAAATTTATATTTTAAACTTGAGCTCTCGATTATCACCTAGATAATAAGTCTAAAAATTGTCTCATCTCTATTTATCACACAGTAAATAGAGGCAATTATCCGTGTGAGTGGATTAATCTTATCTGTCCGACATACTTTCTCGTCATAATACACTAAGTATTAATATGCATAAATAAAAATATCATAGGCATTAACAATGAAATAACAATCTCATTCAAATGTGAACATTTAGGAAAATTACAATATTTAGTAATCAGCATCTACGCAGTCCTAGAGATTTTACATGACCAATGAAAACATCTCTAGGAATTGGCTTCGTCATAGGATCTGCTATCATACTATGCGTAGATATGTACTTCAAGTTCACATCTTTCGTGCTACCATGTCTTTAACAAAGTTATACTTGGTATCTATATGTTTGGTCTTGCCATGATATTTAGGATCCTTAGTGTATGCTATTGCTGCTTGGCTATCACAATTGACTAACAATGAGCTTGCAGTATGCTCAACAACACTTAAATGATCCAAAAATCTCTTAAGCCAAACTCCCTCTTGTACTGCTGCTGACAATGCCACGAACTCTGCTTCCATGGTGGACAATGCTATACATGTTTGTTTCTTACTGCTCCAAGATATGACGCCATTATTCAGTAAGAATACAAAACCAGAGGTAGATTTCCTTTCGTCTAAATCTCCTCCCCAGTCAGCATCTGAGTAGCCTTCAAGTCGCAAATCCTTTCCTTGATAACTCAGAGAATAATTAGCAGTACCCTTTAGATACCTCATGATTCTTTTGACGGCTTTCCAATGTGCGTGACCTGGATTGGATTGGTATCTACTTACCATTCCAACTGCAAAACATATGTCAGGTCTTGTACACATCATAGCGTACATTAAGCTCCCAACAGCACTAGCATAAGGAATGCGTTTCATTTGTTCCTTCTCTTGTGGAGTGACACAACCTACGGCTCAATTCTTCACCTTTTGCAATAGGAGTTTCGATGGGTTTACAATCATGCATATTAAATCGTTCAAGAACTTTGTTGATATAAGTCTCTTGCGAAAGAGACAATAATCTCTTAGAACGATCTCTTGAAATCTTAACTCCAAGAATATATGCAGCTTCACCCATATCTTTCATCTCAAAATTGGACGATAACCAACTTTTAATAGTATTAACCAACTCCTTATTGCTTCCGGCAATCAGTATGTCATCAACATATAATGATAAGATCACAAATTGATCCTTGGATCTTTTGATATACACGCAATGATCTTCATCAATCATTGTAAAATCATAGGCCACTATGGCATTATGAAAACGCGTATACCATTGTCTTGAAGACTGCTTAAGGCCATATATCGATCTCAAAAGTCGACATACCTTTTGTTCTTGGCCCTTCACATTGAAGCCAACTGGTTGCTCCATGTAAATTTCTTCTTCTATTTCTCCATTCAGAAAAGCAGTCTTTACATCCATTTGATGTAATTCAAGATCCATACTTGCCACTATTGCCAGAATAAGGCGAATTGAGGTAAATCTCACTACAGGAGAAAAAGTTTCCTCATAATCAATTCCTTCCTGTTGATTATACCCTTTCGCCACGAGGCGAGCTTTATATCTTTCTATTGAGCCATCAGCTTTTCGCTTTATTTTAAGAACCATTTATTCCCAATAGCTTTGCGTCCTTTTGGAAGATCAACCAGTTCCCAAACATGGTTTGATTTCATTGACTCCATTTCTTCTTCGATTGCACTTATCCATTTTTCCTTATTAGGGCAACTTAGAGCCTCATTTACATTCCTTGGCTCATCTTCATCTTATGGAGCAACGATGAAAGTTTCCCTTCAATATCAAAACGTCATCGGGGAACACTTTTGCGACTTGTTCGCCGTACGGGAGATTGTACACGTGGCACATCATTCTCCATTATGCTTCACTTGGATTAGATAATGGCGGTATCGTCTCATCAAACGGTTGCATTTGAGATTGAGTCTCATTTAATTCCTCACTTCTCACATTGCTCCCATTTGGACGAACCTGATCAATTTCATTATCAGGATCCAAAGTTTCAAATAGTGAGTAGTTCTCACCTATTTCGCCCTTAGTAGGAAACTCATTCTCTAAGAATGTGACATCTCGTGATTCAAATTCAGTTATACTCCCACTTTCTTGTGCACCTATAAATACATACCCTTTTGAGTACTCTGAGTATCTTATGAAAATACTCTTCTTGCCTCTGGGACCCAGTTTCCCATATTTATGAGAGGGTTCGTGAGTATAAGCAGCACAACCCCAAGGTTTAAGAAAACTTAAATCGGGTTTTCTACCTGTCCATAACTCATATGGAGTAGAAGTAACTGATTTAGAAGGCACACGGTTAAGTACATAGGCAGCAGTTAACAAAACATCACCCCAAAAAGTGATAGGTAAGTTAGCTTGTGCCATCATAGACCTAACCATTTCCAATAGGGTTCTATTCCTCCTCTCGGCAACACCATTTTGTTGAGGAGTATATGGAATAGACAACTGTCTTTCTATTCCTTTTTCATCACATAAATTTCTGAACTCATTAGATAAATATTCTCGACCTCGATCTGATCTAAACGTCTTTATTTTCTTTTCTAATTGATTTTCCACTAAGTTCATAAATTTCTTGAAGCAACTTAATGCCTCAGATTTATGAGAAATCAAATAGACATATCCAAATCGAGTACAATCATCTATGAATGTGATGAAATACACAACCCCATGCCTTGCTCTTACATTCATTGGACCACAAATGTCAGAATGGATTAGTTGCAAAGGAAACTCAGCTCTTGTACCTTTTCCGAATGGTTTTCTTGTTGTTTTCCCAGCCAGGCAATGCTCGCAAATAGGCAAATTGACTTTTTCAATATTGCCTAATAAGCCCTCTTTGGCTAATCTTTGCATTCGTTGTTGGCCAATATGACCAAGTCTAGCATGCCACACATTCACATCATTTTCATAAGAGTTGGAAGATGTAAACAGGGAATAACAAACGTTAACATTACTACAGTCAACATCTAGTACAATGAAACCATCTAGAAAGTATCCACAACCATAATAATTTGTACTCAAATACAAATCAACACCACTGGCATGGAAGTTTAAATTAAAACCAAGTTTAATCAACACCAACACAGACACTAAATTCCGACGAATCTTCAGAGCATATAATACGTCATGTAGGAACAATGTGCGTCCACCACGCATCATCAACTGGCAAGTGCCAATTCCTTTAACTTCCACTTTGGAATTGTTCCCTACATAGATCCATTTCGTTCGGTCGGTATCCGTCGGAACTCCACGAAGGCATCTCTGTCCTTCGCTACATGGTCTGTTGCTCCCGAATCTACAGTCCACAAAGGATTAGACTCAGTTAAAAATACAGAACTTGACACATAGACAAAGTTCTTAAGAATGTAATGGGAGTTTACCTTCTTTGGCTCGCCGCAATCGCGAGCAAAGTGGCCCTTCTTGCTACAGTTGTAGCATTTCACCTTCGACATATTCTTAACTTGAGGATGCTTTCCTCTTTTGTGTTGATCATCTTTCGGTTTCTTCCCCGAAGAACTCGCTCTCTTACCTTTCCACCTTTTGAACGAATCAGGACGCTTGCGCTTAGAGCTCGAAGGCCCTTGTGAGCTAGAACCTGTATAGTAAATGTCAATTACCGACTTATCTGCCAGGAGACGGTCCTCCTCTAGCTCTAAGTGGCGCACTGCATCCTCAAAGGTTTTGATGTTCTCATTGTGAGTTAAGTGCAACTTCATATGCTCCCAACTCTGAGGTAAAGAACGAATCACTGCTTGCACTTGCTGCTCATCGGTCAGAACATGGCCAGCATCCTTCAGCTCATTAATCATGTTTGACATTTTCCTTAAATGTTGTTTCATGGACTGACCATGTGGCTTCTTATAAGAATCAAATCTTATAGTGAGCTGTCTAAGCTTGGTTACAGATGTATGACCAAACCTTGCTGCCAATGCTCCCCACATCTCCTTAGCATTTTCAAAACGCCTAAACTCTCGCATGACATCATTATCCATGCTACTCAGCAACGTGATGCGAGCAAGGGAGTTCTTCCTTTTCCATACAGCAAATGCATCCTTATCTCTCTTATGTTGTGCAGTGTTTCCGTCTTTAGGCTCTACCATAACCAGGTTAAGAGCTTCAAGAGCCTCTTGCTCTTCCAGCACATATTGGATTTTCATATGCCAAATTTCATAATTATCACCGTTAAGCTTTTCTCCTTTGTTCAGTTCAGCAACTATATTCTTTGAAGCTGAAGCCATTGAATCTGAACATATCAGATAAACAAGCACAGATTGTTAATGCCACTTATTTATGCATCAATTTTGCATAAAATGATTATTTTAATGAATAATCTCACATAGGCTTTAGATTCGAAAGTTCACTACGTTCCCAATCATCATCAAAAAACCTAATGTGAAATTACCGTTAATGTAATCATTAAGGTAAAATTACGTTCTTTAAAGTTGCTAAAACTCTTAGAACTCCCACTCAACTCCATATGTACGAATAAGATAAATATTAAAACAGAATAGTACTATGAATTATTCATAACATGAATATCCATCAACATTCATTTATCTAACATTATGTACATAAGGAATTAATCCATCAAAGAAAATAAACATAAATACCGACAGAACTATCCACCCAAGATATCTAACACCAACCTTTAGAGAACAACTCCTTAAGAGCTTAAAAAAAATAAACACAATCAGGTGCTGATCCTCTTTCTATAAACTGGAAATGACTCATGAAAAACCTTAGAAAATTTTATTTGCTTAGGCATCCAAATGGAGGCACCCGGAAAACCTCTAGATTCAGGCAACGTATTGCGCCGAGACCGATTCAATGCAAGGGTTGACGTCCTTCTTGCCCCGAGCCGTATGTACTCTATCATGAATTGCTCCACAATCATCTTATAGCTCGGACCTTCTAAGGTGTCCCAAACCCTATCAATCATTATTCCCAACTCATCAGGAATTATGCATTTTAAGGCTCCAACCATCACATATCCCGGCATTACAAAACCGTTCCAAATGATATCTTGTATCATTTGGTTGACCTTGATGATGTGTGTCATCATGTCATCATTAGCATCCCACCGATAAAGAGCTAGCTTGATCCTAAGTTTCTCAAGCCTCTCCTTTTGAGCCACCGTTCTAGGGACAATCGGGGTTTGATATCTTTGTACCATCATTCCTGCAACAAATGCAGAAAGAAAAAAAAATGGCATATTTAAAATGTCTCATAGATATGAGGAGAGATTTATACACGTTTAAATCTCAAACTCCCATAAACCTTAGATTTGATGACAGGCCACTCAGCCCATTCCCTTTTTATTATTATTATTATTATTATTAACTTTCAGATCGGTTCGCTGGAAATAAACTCATGCAACAAAAGAGTGTCATCTTTAATTGTTTACTAACATGCTAGGAATATAAAAACGGTCACTTTTGAAAGGCAATGCGGATGGCCATGCTAAGCACAGTAACTCATGCAACATTGATACAGAAAGAAACCGAGAGTTTCATAAGACAACCATCCGTGTTCCTTCCCTTGTCACCAAAAAAATATCCGGCCATCTGATATCTATGGGCCCTTATCCTCTTCCTGACATTCTTTGAAATCAGGATATGAAATCAGGATGGCCGAGTGGTCTTAGGCATCAGGCTGAAGTTCCCCTTCCATAAATGGGTTCAAATTTCACTTCTAATAAATTTGACTCAATTTAAAACAACGCTTCCTTAAAATAAAATCGAAGCCTCTCTCTCGTGAGGGCTTAGAGTAAGGTTTGATTTTTATCCTCGCGACACATGAGTCGCTGCTGCGTGACAGCAGCAGAATGGGATAATTCTCTGAAATCCAGAGAATTTGATTCTATCTTTATTCATCTTTATCAGAAACTTATTCATCTTTATCAGAAACTTATTTTAAATGAATCAAATTCTAAATACAAAGAATCTGATCTTATCTAATCATTTGTTTCTCTTTTTCATCATTATCAGAAAGTAAACTTATTATGCTGGCATACTAATAATACGAGAAAGAGAACCGAAACCACGGCTCTGATACCAATGATGGAAACAAATTCCTAAATATAAAATGAAAATTGCGGAAAAATGTGCCCATTCTACGCATGAATCACCGATCGTTCAAAGTATATTACACAAAATGAACATACCTCTTTTGCCACAGATTAAATGCACTTATCGCTGCCTCGAAAAGAAGACAATCCACAGATTGCTTACCTTTATGTGAGAATGTTTTCCGATGATGAATGAGGAAGAAGAGCAACTGCTTCCCCACGATGAAGCACTCTTCTCGATTTTGTTTTTAGAGAATAACTGCCAAGTGCAGTTATTTCTTTCATGGGCTGGGTTAGCCCATCATGGGCGGCCCAAAATTCAATAATAAAAAACCATCAGATCCTAACCTTTGCCAAGGGGGGAATAAAAATGCAAACACGCACGCTGCTGCCGGCAAGGGCAATCGTTCCAATAGCTATCTCACATAAACGATTTAGTATTAGTTTGTGATAGTTGTTGGCTTCACATATAGGCCAATAGCTATCTCACGTGTTGCTGAAAAATAGTCGATTAAAAGTCTCCTAGTAGTCAAATCCAAATAGAGTCTGAGTCCACTATATATATATATATATATATATATCAAAAAAATCTTATCTTCAATCAACTTTTTAAAAAAATTAAATAATTATAGAAGTAATTGTTTGCCTTCTTTTCATCCCATATCACACACCTTAAAAGGTTAATGAACGGGTGAATTACCAGCTGGACTACAGGCAAGGGAAAGGTTGCCACAAGTACTTTTGAAGGTTGGGCCTTCACAGGAGGAAACTGTGGAACGGTCCCCTATGGCTTGGCAAGTTGCAGTGTCCATGGCTGCAATCGCTGGAGGCAGCATTTGGTCCGGGTACAAACAATGATGCATCTTAGCAAGAGTTCCATTAATAAACCACATATGCAAACAAAGAGCAGCATAAAACTATAAGTTGTAATATGATGCATAACATTGATCCCTCAAGAAAAGGACCACAATCATGATGGAACAAAATGATATTGAATAATAATTTGCAAGAAAACGAGTACTCTCCCTAAGATATTGTGACTAAAATCTTACCCATTTTCCATTAGGCTGTTATGAAAGACAAAATTCCCTCGTTGTGAGTGTAGGTTCTTATACCTATTAAAAGATCCTCTCTTTTGCTCTCGAAAGGTGGCTATTTTCAAGGCGTTATTGTCCGGTAGTGGACAGGTGGCTAGACTGAAAAAGACATGTCACAACCAATACTGAACATGTTAGAGATGTCTTGCTCCGCGAGCCACCTGCCAGATGTGGTGCCACACGTGGCAGATGGGCCTAATCGTGTCAGTCATGCGTCGTTACAGGTAGTCGTCATGCGCAATTGCAGACAGTTAGTGGGCTACGTGGCAGCTGCATATGATGGGTGGGCCAATGGTAGTGTCAAGTGGCTCGAGGTAGTGGGGATCTGGGGTCCGAGGCCGAGAAAACATGAGGTTCAAGGCCGAGGGGACCCACAATCGAAGGCTGAGGGGACATGAGGTCCGAGGTCGAGGGGATCCGCAATCGGAGACCGAGGGGACTTGGGGTCCGAGGCCGAATGGACCCGCAGTCGGAGGCCAAGGGAACATGAGGTCCGAGGCCGAGGGGACTTGGGGTCCGAGGCCGAGAGGACCCGCAGTCGGAGGTCAAGGAGACATGAGGTCCGAGACCGAGGGGACATGAAGTCCGAGGTCGAGGAGACCTGGGGTCCGAGGTCGAGGGGACCCACAATCGGAGGTCGAGGGGACATGGGTCCAAGGCCAAGAAAACATGAAGTCCGAGGCCGAGGGGACCTGGGGTCTGAGGCCGAGGGGATCCGCTGGTACAGAACACTCATGTTTTGAGCTTAGCTTAGGGACAAACACATTGTACATATGAAAAAGGTATGCCAATTTTTTTTTTCCCATTTTTTCTTCTTTTTTCTTCCTGTGTATTGAGGGACACGTCAAATTTTTTTTTTCCTCTTCCTGTTTATCTAGATAAATAGATTTTTAAGAGCTTATGAGAAAAACTGAGAGATGGTTGAGTTCTAAACTAGATCTGGGATTTGAGAGATTTAAAGTTAAAACCACAAGTGTTTTTAAAATACCTCATATGCTTTCATGTTGGGATGCTATTAAAGGAGATAAATTAAAAGATTATTTTATTAAAGTGAGATTAAGCCGCATTAGGACTCTCAGAAAGTGATTAAAGTAAAAAGAGAGCAAATTTTCTTTCTTACATGCCAAACACATGCTTGTACCAGCAACATATATACAGATATCAACACCAAAAAGGATGAGAATGCCAAGTATGACAATGAATTGCCTAAAACAAAACTCTTATTAAATGTTTACATTAGTTGAAATTTAAAAATATTAGAAGAATCTAAATAGTCCTAATACAAATGTTCTAATTTCAATGCTTTAACACAATTAAGTCACCTCTTTAGTGTTGCTAACAGCCTAATTGTGAAAATATTATGATACAGAAGATACTTTAGTACCTACCAATGAAAATGATGGCCCATGAGATCTGCAAGCAGGCTAGGTCCAACCCTAATTTTACCCAAACCAAACCCAGCCTGATATCATTTTAAGACTCTAAACCAAAACCCACCGCTTAGCCAATTGGGACAAATTAGATCGCATTCCTAGAAAATATTTGCGATGAGGGTGGAAAAATTATGACCTAATATAAGCACATTAAAGCATGGCATAATTAGGTCAACGTTGTAAACCGATTGACCCAACTTAACCCTTTTATTAAATAGGTTAAATTCAAGTTTAGCGTTCAAACCTGTTTAAATTGAGCTGGATTGAGAAATTGCAACCTAGCCCATTTAAGACTTACTTAACTTTATTCAAACCATTTAAGACCCATTTAACCTACTACCAGTAACCTAACCCAATCTAACATTTTTATTAAACGTTGTGGGGGCAGGCTTGGTCAAAAACATGTTTATAAAATGTTGTGGGGACCAGCTCGAGTTACCCATCGAATGGGTTGACTTCATATTCCTGACCCTTCAATAAACAGGTCAGCTCCACAAGTTATAAATCACCCAAACCGATCATGACTCAAATATTGAATCGAACCAGGTAGCGACCATGTGTGCCCCGATGCGACTTGACCCGTTTGCAGCCCCAATCCAAACTATGGTAACCCCTATGTACTAGCATTCAACTTTCAACGCACAAAATAACACGAGTTTAAGCACCCCTAATTCAGGGTAGACTACTCAATAAATAAGGTTTAGACCTGGACCTGAAAACACAAAAACCTCCTCATCTGTGATCTCATCCAACCTGATTTCTTTCTCAAGACTTACAACATAAGCTACTCTCTATTAGCATGAACAAGGACCCAGAGCTTTACAAGATCATTAGTAAGATTAGCAAATATGTTATGTTTTGATATGACAACCGAACAATTATTTTAAATTAATGGACAAGTTAAATGATCCTTTGGAAAAGTCAAATTTAAATTCGAACAAATCTGAGGACATAAAAAAAAAGAGGACAAAAAAACACGCAATAGAATCACGAAAAGAAATCTTACGATACAGAAAGAAAAGTATACATCATTAGTGACGCATCCAGCAATGAGAAAGAACATATTATTTCACAATCATTTGGCAGTCGGTTGAATGCGGTTGCAATAGCACATTTTTTATGCAGAGTCGGAAAACAATTCTCCTTCTCATATGAACCTATTTCGCATCAATTCCATGAAAATAAACCTATTGGCAGCAATACAATACTGTATTTGATGTTGGCCGAGATGGAGCTTAGGCAGTGATGAAACCAGACACCTAGTAAGTCTAGCCTAGCATGCATCCTTCTATCCATCTGGTGAAATAAGAAGTCATGACTACCTCTATCTATGATTCATCATTTTCCTGAATATCGATCAATGAGTGCCTTTGCCTTGTCTGGTGCAAAGAACCTTGCCTACAGGATGCATAAGAATGAAATGAGACCACAATATAGTGCACAATTAAGCAAGAGAGTTCAGGCATTTTGGATTTGTCATTTTTGCCCATCTTAGAAAAATAATTAATAAGCTGGTAAACTTTCTTTTATGTATTTTCATGGGAAAGAATGTAGACTGGAATAACATGCTCCCAATTTGGTGTCACCGGTAAGATTCCCAGCCCAAATAATAAATCCCCATGCTATCATATGTTTTGATCCAATCAGCGCTGTCTCTCTTCCTATCTCAGATTTATTCCTCCTCTACTCACTTTTCTTCCATTGAATGGATACTGCAATCGTTTCTTCATTAGAAAATTTTTAAATTTAAGTTAAATTTATCTGTCACATGGAATACCCATGTTAATAAATTTGTTGCTGGTACAATATCATTTTTTTTTCATAGAAACCTGCTGATATGTAGAACCATCCGCTACTTCTCCGTAAAAGGTTATGCAACTCATTTTTTAATGCTTAAAGAATAATACTTTAACAAACATAAAATCATGTCACTCAATTGGCAGTTGGTTTCTCTACCATGCAGTGTAATTTACAATACCTTTTTAACTCCACCAAAAAAAGTATGGCTGGCATAATGCCCAACTGATAACTAATATTGTAACCTAGCTACCATAATTGTTTATAGTTCACTAGTTTGTCTTTGCATGGAAGGCGGTGCAATACAATACATAAGAGATGCACTTTGGTTATTATCATCATTATTTGAACCTACTTGGTCAATGCAAAACAAAACCAAACTGTAAATTCATGAATTCTAGCCTCAAAAGATTATACTACCCTGATGATAAATCAAGCTAGAACTACTTAAGTTTACCTATTTGGTGAGGGACACTTTAAATTCATTCACATTCACCTGTAGACCATATTTCACAATTGAAAATGATTGTCCAGTGAAATCCTTATTCTTAATGATTGCATCTCACTTAAAGAAGTTGTGATGTGCAACATCGGGTGGAAAGACGTGGGCAAGGGTTGATGGTGGGTGGGTGGTAGCGATGGGGGAGATGCAAGAAATAGCTACTAATCCCACAATACAAATCATTAAAACTATTATAAATTTGTAGATATAGATATATAATGATAAGGCACCATAGGCAGAAGTTATCTCATCCTTTTTCTTGCTTTCTCCTTCATCCTTCCTTTTTGAAACCTTAATGTGATATGCTTACTAAGGAATAAGACTGAACTTAGCTACCATGAAAATAAATAAGACTTACTTGTCATACAACACCCTTGATGCACTAATTTTCTTTTTCATAGATAAAACTACCTGTCCTTGCCAACACGACACCATCGATTAAACCTTCTGTTTTGTTGTTGAATTATTAGATAACCCTCACAAATTCCTTATTGTTTGAATATTACTAATCATTTTATCTCATTCTATAAAAGATGAAAGAATATGGATATCCTATTGAAAAGAAGAGAACACATAATGAATAAATATCTATTTAAATAATAACAACTAAATATAGTCTTTCCATGAACGTGATTTGCCATTTTGTTCCATTCATATAAGTTCTTGATGACATTGCCCTCCCCACCCTCAGATAATAAATAATAAGAATATTTGAGAAGCAATGAGAATATTAATACGTACTTGAATAAACATCCTTTCTGCATCTCCAATGTTACCATTTTCTTTCAACATGATCCCCTGGCAAAGTATCAGAGAAGAAAAATCACTCATATTGAAAGTTTGCTCCAAAAAAAGATCATCTCACCTCATTCATCCTTCAAACAATTAGGGATGTTTGGTGCCCAGGATGGATTGAGGTGGGATTGGATTAGCAATCCAATCCCACCGGCTTCCTAATGCCAAACCCTTCCTTTGGTCTGACAAACCAGATTTTTTAGGCATACAAAACCAACATTTTGTTGGGGCCCATGGTATACAGCTCTCTTTTCTTCTCTCCCAAACACCGGATTGGATTGGAAGTCTTATCCAATCCAGTCCAATCCAGCAATCCAAATGCAGCCTTATAGTAGAATCTGATTCATAATAGAAGATCAAGGAAAATAGACTCATAGATAATGGAACTGAATGCTGGAGTAGAAACACACAAATTTTGAACTAAGCCTCACATAATAAAATTTATAACAAAAGGAAAAAATGATACAAAATGGCACATTTTATTTATTTGTGTAGCTATATGAATCCATGGTTTGTTTTAACATGCATAACAAGCATGATATTCCATTTCATCAAAGGCTTAAGCTATTGATGGTCTACCTTCCAAAGTAATGATTCTAAACAAACAAAGGGTCCCTGTTTGTTAATATATTCTTTCCATTTTAAAATGGGCTTCTTCAAGACTGGTCCGCATGTAAACTTGCACAACCCTAAGGGTGTGAATTTTATTCCTAGAAGAAAAGTTTCGAGTCCCACAATATATAAGAATGCTAATTTATAATCTTCACATGATAATTTAAAATAACAGTTCTCATTCTCTTCCTCTAACAGTCAATTATATGTCTATGATGGACATATAAATTGATGTCAAAATGGATTAACAAGATATAAATCTGAATAAATGACATTTATCGGTTTAGAAAGAAAAAGTTCAAGATCCAAGTTTAATTCTGGATCAAAATAGATCTTTTCAATCTGTGCATGTAAATAGGAGTGGGACCCGCATTAAATAAGAGGTAGAGTTTCATTTCATAAATCATGATCTGTCAAAAATTAGGCAACTGAAACATGCTATTGAATTACAGCTGGGGATTCTTGGGCAGGTTCAGACTACCATGAAGGAGGAATGACATTTCCTTCAACCTAGAATTAAATAAAATGTATTATTTATAAATGGAGAGTGGAGGAAGCATATTCATGTAGCCGACCCCATGTAGTTAGGAAAAGGCTTAGATGAGTTGAGTTGATTTGAGTATTTATAAATGCAATGAATGTTTCTAGTAATTGTAAGTCAGCAAGAAAAAAAAGTCATTGTCTAGCTTCAAAATTACCAAAAGAAAGCCACTTAGAATATGGCATATTTCTGAACCAACAACATTGACTGTGATTTGATTATTTTCTAGAGGTTTTAGGGAAAGAGAAAAGCAGCAACATCTAATAGACACCATTACAGTCTTTTGAATGATCTTCCTGATAAAAGAAAAAAATTATTTCATTTAACAATGAGTTTATACTCAAACATGCCTAGTTGCATTGAAGTCTACTAGCTATAAATTCTTTCAAGCGTTCTCTTTTTACATAATAAAATATATAAAAATTTAATTACATTGCACTTAAGTATCTCTTGCCTTCTTTATTAAGCAACACTCTGAAATGTTGTAGAAATTATCTCATAATTATATTTAGAGGAAACAAAATGAGAACGTAGAAGATAATAATATTTAAAGAAAATCTGAAATGTACCTTTGCCAGGTAACCCTGGAAGTCATCTGGATGCGCAGAGATGAGCTGATCATAAACAGCCACAGCATCACTTATATGTCCCCAATTGGAATAAGCTTTCCCTAGAAGCAAGTCAACCTGTATATTGCATCTCATGCAGATTCTTTGGAATTAAAAGAAAGTAAAACACAAGATAGAGAAAATTCTTCTAGACAAAAAATTTTCATCGACATCATAGCAGCAATACTTTGGAGATTATAGTGAATAAAGGGGATATGCCCTACACAGCTCTATAAAGTATGTCCGTGTGTGTGTGTATGTGTGTGTGTGATATTGATAGAATAATCAAATTAACACATGAAGGACATTGTTCTCACCCATCAAAAGTAATGAACTCCTACAGCCTCAGATATAAAAAAAGGCCTAAATTGGAAACAACATGATAACAATAGAGTATAGACTGGCAAGTTTAGTTTCCTCAAAGTGAAAAGCAATAAACTTTATTATTAGGAGATTTGATTAACATGCCCACAGGTAGTGCATATAACTTTACCTACAAAAATAAAGTAAAAGAAAATGTGACTAACAATCCATAACTACAACAAAACCAAGAGACATTACCCAAATTTATGGGATCTCATTACTGTATCAACACGTTGAACCGCACAAGACAGCAAAAACATTTAAAATTTTCAGCTTTATCCCATTAAGATGGTGCAGCCCACATGCAGTCAAAATAATAATGCAAACTGCATGTGTAACTGAACAATGTAATCCTATCAATGTTTTAAATCTCGTAAGACTTAGCCATTATAGATTAAAGATTAAAGATTAACAATAATTTGAGGAGACAAAAGAAGCCATGCCTTGGTCTCCCATGTCACTCCTATGTCCCAGTATTGGTTACTTCCAATCTAGCACTCAAGTAGCAAGAGAAGATCAGTCTCTTTGACTGGTTAAGAAAGAAAAATAAAAATATTCTGATATGGCCTTCAACAAACGTATTTATCCTTTGTTCTTTGTGCATCTCTACCTCTTTTCCTTTTATTACGGTGTTTTCCAAGATCTACACTATAACCCAACTGTCTCTACCTCTCATTTACCTATATCTAACCCATCTTTTATCCTCCTCATCTTTAGATTTTGAAAGAGATGCTTGAGATTCTCATCGTATGCCAAAATTGTAAACTAAGAATTAAGGTTGAGCATTAACATCTCCCATGTTAAATCTTTATGATCTCATGGAAAAAAATGTGGATGTAAAGAAAATATAAGAATGGTCATCTTTTTACTCTTTATTACCTTTAATCTCTTCTCTTCTTACTTCCATTCCCATGGACAATTAGGCTCATGGCACATCACACCAGCACATACTACCCCATACTGAGCATACCATACAATACCAGTATTAAACAAAGACTCAACATAGGTATGCTGGACCAACATCCATATCGAGCATGCTGACACTATATCATTATGACATTAGTACGGATCTAATACCAAGACAACAACCTTGGTTTAGGCTCCTATCTACCTTTTATTTTTATTATATAGATGGAATAATAGCAAAGGGCATTTTGAGGAGGCAAAAGCAAAGTAAAGGGTTTGTTGTAAACAATATAAGGTCCTTCAGGCCTTAACCCAACAAAGCATAAGCTAAAATATCAAAAAGTAAAGGAATTTTCTTGTTGTTCTATTGCTAACACTAGAAAAGAGCTTTCCTCAAATCCCACCCATGCAAAACAAGAAATACATAAGTTTCAATTGCAATCAAAAGTTTTTGGCTCAATTGGCACCACTTTCCTATATGAGGAAGCATAACGAAGCACCAACTCTATTTCTCCTCAATATTCCTTGAAATCTTAATAAAGTCGGGATAGTCTTCTAGGAATCATAACATGACTTGTTAATCATAACATGATCAACAATGTCTTAAGCACTTAAAAAAAAAGCAAGAAAACAACATTCAACACTTATAGTTTTATTTGGAGAGTCATGGGCCTCATCGACATTCAAGTCAAATTCACAATCAAAGTCTTGATTCGATGCCAACCTAGATACTATCCTCTCTACTATTATTAATGTGGTTGATGATGCCTACGATAGCACCTTGATATCTGATATATGTATGGCCATCCCAACTTGGCGAAATAGGTGATAACAGTGTAGCGTGATTCCCAAACATATCATCATTGAGGGTAAGGCCATGAAGAAACATACTCCATAAAGTATGAGACTAGCACATGTGGGTTATAAGTCAGAATATGCATTGACGGATCCAATGTATAAGGAAGAGAAGTGCTACTTATCTCCTCATACATCCAAAAGGCCCAGTTGGCATGTGAAACCATTGATAGCATCAGATTTGTTGCATGCTTGAACAGTCCTGGATCCCCTCTGGTCCACTCAATGCATGACATCGATGTAGATAAACAAGAAATGTTTTATGACACTATAAGAAAAGGAAAAGGAATTGAAAAGGAAAAACATAGATAAATCCTTTAATATTATACTCATTTTTTTAAACTCGCCAAGGCCGGTCCCAAGCCTGGGTAAAAGAGGAGGGTTGTGTTAGGTAGCTGACAAGCAGCGTAAAACTCCATCAGATCTCCTAAAACATGAATCTACTAAATCAAACTATGCGAAGGGCTAGGACGTCCTCATTAAGAGACGTGTTGCATCTGCCTCCGGGAGTTTCGAAAAATAGATAAGGGGCACCACATCGGCACCCGGGTGTGGTGACAAGTCAACTTAGTCCTGAATAGAGCAGAGTGGAGGAAGCAGATACATCTAGCCAACCCCATGTAGTTGGAAAAATGCTTAGATTAGTTGAGTTGAGTTGCATTATGCTCATTTTTGAACTTAACTAGTATTCCAAGGCCTAAGCCTCAAATAATTCAGCTTAGATATTTCAGTTTCATTTGATCATCTACCAGGAACTACGCCTACTAGATCAAGTCCTATATTCTACTCCCACAAACAAAATCTTATATGTACCCTGTTCCTAATCCCATCTACTTGCAATATGATTTCAGGTCTGTAGGACATGACAAAATCATTTCTGCTCTGTCCTCTAAGAAAACTCAGGCTTTTCAACAGAGCTAACACTGGCCCTAATCTTAGATGAAAAAAGTTCAGTAAATTCACATATATTAACTTTCCAAAATGGTTCATCTAACATGGAGCTAATCATCACAGTGCTTCAACAGAATGGCATATTTTCAGATTCTAAAAGGATGTGAATTTCCTAGTATAGGTTGAGCTGTGACATCTTGAAACTCTAACATAGATAATATATTCTTCGCCTACATGGTGACCTTTGGGTTCTCATGCAACTTGAATGATGTTTGACTTCACAGCCATGAGACTGATGCTAACATATCGTTGTTCTTAGCAAACCATGATTTGCTGTCCCATGCCAACATGGTGCCAGAAATGGGCACATCTTCTGTGATATCATAAAGCATCCACTCATGCTAGTTAGTCTCTATCAACCTTGTTAGTTTGGAAAGGGTTCAAACAACTATGGATTGAGCGGTATTGAGACTTCTTTCTTTTTCTTTGTTCCCCCTTTTAACACCACCGACTGCTGGCTGAATGCCCATCAACATTGGCACTAGGATTCTTAATCTTTATTTTATTATAACCGGAATTCCTTCCTTTCTAAAAAAAGAGCATGCTTCTAGGCTCCCTCCCCTAATAATGTACGCAGAAATCTTATTCATGCTCAGAAACATGAGGCCACACAATTGTTTCCATTCTTTGTCTTATGATGGATGCAAAAAACAAAATGTCAGGAATGAACATCTTGTGCTATTGAGCCTAACCCAACCAATAAGAACAGTGTCATCCACAATGTAATTATATAGAATGACTTATAAGGTAAATGTATGGTAAATGAGACCCAAACAAGGAAAATTGATTATTTTTTAACGTACCTTGAGTTAGTAGCTGCCTATACTAGACAGACATGCATTTTCAAATAACTGAACATAAGGTTATCCAGTAGTAAGGCAAAGAACTTACTTGGATTGGATCAATATTCTGTATTCTCTTTTCCACATTACCATCTGTATCCACGGAAATATCAGATCCTTTAAAGCTTGCTCCATTCAATTGTTTCCGGGATGATAAAAGTAGCTGAACTGCCTGCAAACAGAATTTCTAATACTTGCTAAAAACCATTGCTTCAGGAAACTACAACCATGTAAGTGCAGACTACAAAAAGTTGTCCCAAGATAAAGGAATAGGGCAAATATCATGTCGCATCAATATGCATAAGTCACTTTGTCAAGAAAAATGCTTAATCAATTAAAGCATGACATTTACATGCAATTAGGAAAGTTCAACATTCTAAATCTATCATGGCATATTTAATCCCTTGCATTGAATTTTTTTTTTTTAAATGTACTTGAAACATACTCTAGGATTTAAATATTCTTCTAATTTGGGCTAAGTCTTTTTAAAGTTGCCGTTAGTAACATCTAGCACTGAATGGTCCTTTGACTCAGATATTTATCAAGCAGAAAATATAATAGTACTCACTATGTGTTAGGTAATGTTGTCAAATAATATATGAGGTGCAATAAAGTATATAGCTATGACAAATACTTTCTTGCATATATGTTTTCATAATCTTTTAGAAAGTCAAAATGTAGACTTCCATACAATTAAATCCAGTGTTTCCTAATTGATTAATAGACGTTTCCAAGTCTAGAAACATTGTCGCAAGTTATTAAGCTAATGAGCACATTACAAAATAAATCAACAAGATTCCATTGTCAATTCAATGTAAAAGTTTTTGAAGCATGTTATCATTAGGTCAATAATATGATTCCAGAAAATCATACAATATGATCAATGTTGGATCAACTTGAAGCCTTATCATAGCATGACGTTGCCTTGATATTTGACCATAGGTTTGGAATATCGAGGTACAGGAGCATATCAATAAATGATATGTTCCATGTGGAGGATATAGCTACATGAGATACAAGAATACACTATATTTATATAACATCTATTAGTCTCCAAGCTTTGATTTTGGTTTTTTTAATGTTTTTTTATTATTTAAATGCCATATTTTTGCAAGAAATAAGGTAGGATTAACAAGTTGTGCCCAACTCAAGTTTTTTTTTTTTTTAGTCATTGACATGAATAAATATCCCATAGAATCCCGTAAGTTACAATTGAAAATACATTTGAAAGATGTGTTAAAATTAGCAATTGAAAGGTAGCTAAGCAAAGACAAATATATTTATAATATCATTTAACAATAGCAAGGTTCGTCGTATTGAAATTTGATACTATTTCAATAACGGTATGGTACGATAAAGTATAAGGCATACCATGCCAAACTGATAGTGTACCGATTAGGTAGACAAGGCGGCACCAACCCTTGAACCACCCCAAATCAGGCCAAAGTAATTAAATAATAAGTAGAAGAAAAAAATCAATCTATAGTCTGCATGACCACTAAAGGATGATGCCATATTGAGACAACTACTAGAATTTGGCACATGCTATGTTTAAAAAAAATACCATTATGATTGTAAACTTCATCTGTTGTAAATATTATAGGTCTAACTTATGGATACCCATTGTTTGGCTATTCTACTAAGTAATCTAGGTATCTACTAATTATAATGCCCCAATTTTCTATTAAATGCACTTGGAATTATTATATATTCCATCAGCATTCTCGTGGCATCAAAAAGTATTTAGTAGGCTCTCTTTTGGACCATGTCGTATGCCCGGATCAAACCAGTCTCCTTGACACCTAAGTCACACTTTCAAATATTTCATCACCTTTTATAGGTCTAAATATAGGCAAATTGATGTTGGAAAGGGCATCAAGGCAAGAGCCCAACACATTTTATGGAACTCGGGTTAGAATTTTCGCCATTTAACTAATTATCGTGCAAATAATATGGGTATTTTATCAAATAGCCTCTAGTTCAAATGAGAGATGCAACCATAGTGACTTGGACTCGTTTTTAGAGTTATCTTGGGCATGGACTCTGCTTTGGATTGTAGAATCACTTCTGGTATATTTTCACACTTTCTAGCAAGGTTTGTCATTGTAATACTGGACCTCATACCAGTACAACATTAGCACAATGTCAATACATAGGTTGGTTCAGCATATCAATTCAGTATGCATTAGTACCGAGTCTCAATTTGGTACTAGTACATTACAATACACCCTACATAAGGCAATACGCATTAGTATGACATACTATACTTTTTAGTGCCACATTAAATATGATCATAGTCTACTACCCCTTAGGTTTCTATAAATAATCCAACTCCAAAAGGCTCAAACTATCAAAAGCAATCCCCAAGGGTCTCACCTAGGGCAAGTCTAGCATGATTCCCAAGCAAGGCCATACTAAAGGTTGTATTATGAGTTTATGGTAGAGAAGGGATACATGCAAAAGCATTGGAAGGCTATAAGCTCATCAATTCAAAGTAGTTTCTTATTCTTTTTCTTTCCTCTTAGGTTAGGTTATTATTTTAGATTTCTTTTTTTTGCTTCAAAGTTAATTCATCAAGCTTATCCACAACTCTTCCTTTCCCTAAATCCTACCCTTTTATGCCAATTTTATTTTGGGTAAGTGGTGAGATCCTTCGCCTTCTTCCTTACCCACCATCCTTCTAGGTTAGTTGAGTCAAACAAAATTAATCTCTTAATTTCTTCTAGTTCAAATTGCATTACTACACCTAATGGTCTTAATTCTTAGTCTAAGTCTCTAGTAGGACACCTTGGCACCAACAACACCTCCAGATAGGTTTTACCCTACTCCAAAGGGTAAAACCCTTGACCTAAAACTCTTGAATGTGGTGTCCCAGCAGCCAAACAGCAATGAAATGTCAGGTAGCATCCATAAGGCTCCAAAACAACCGGAGGAACCAGCAAAGGGCTTACATACCAACAACTAGCTAGAATCTTCCAATGACTAAGGAGCAAAACAATAGCATTCAATCCTCCTATCTAAAATCTTTAGATCAGTGGAAAATAGAAAAGAAAAAGAAAAGGGGAAGAGCACTGGAATTTACATGCATGTTGAACTGCAAATTTTGTTGATTGGGGTCTTGCAAGGGCTTCCATGCACAACCCTTTTTTTTAACATTCCCCAGCTCTAAATGATTAAAGACGTGGGAAATAGAAATAAGGAATTGCTTAGGAAACCATTGATAGTACTTAATCCTTGCCACGAAAGGCTTCAAGCCTACACGTGTGTTGGACTCCAATCATTTTTCCATGGATTGTGACAAAGGCTTCCCTGTCAGCCTTAAAAAAAAAAAGGCCCACAATTTAGATGAGTAAAAAGTGGGAAACATAAATAGAATAGCTGCTAAAGAAATAATGAATACAAAACAAAATAAATATGATAGTTGGAGTCCAGCTATAGAAGGCCACTTAGGTAACGAAACCAAATTTGGCCTCAGAATCCTTTTCTCATTAAAATAGTAGATGTGTTTTATGAACAAGCTCCTACAACCATGACATAGGAATTAACCTAAGTATATGTTTATACATGGGTTCTGCCTCCTATTAGCGCTACCACTGCATTTATATATGACATCTTATCACTTTCAGCTTTAGCATTAAGAATTTAAAATTGATATACCTGATATAAAATTCAAAAAGATATAAAGGGAATACTTAGAAGAATACAACTAACAACAAGTAGATGAAACACCCTCACTTGTAAAAGATAACTAATTAGACTATAAAAAACAAGTATGTGTTCTTCATTAATGGATACAGCTTAAAGACAAACCTCCTTAGGTTTTTTATCATCAAGCAATGAATTTGTGAGTCCCCGAAGAACTTCAAAATCAATACTATCAGAAGCCTGTTGAAAAAGCACATGATGAAGATACGGATAATAAATCATAAAAAAGAACAAAAGGAAATTTTTAGCAAGTTTGTAAGGCAACTTTTGTTTTCTAGGAAATACATTACAAGAATTTCTTTAGCAGGTGAGAGGAACTATTCACAGTCCATAGTTTCCACATGTTACTAATTTAATATATCCTCCTACACATGTTTAGGTTATAATGGTCAGTCTAGAGTAGCTAAAAAAATACAGTATTTCATATGTTAAATAAATAGTTGCTACTGTAATTGCAGATGACATATAACAAATAATTAATTGCAGAATGAAGTTTTTGATCCACACTGACTGATAATGAGCTCCTATATGCTGAGGCACTCCCTTCATAATCCTTGAGCTCATATTTCACTTCCCCCAGCAAACGATATGCATCAACATTATTAGGCCTCTCCTGAACATCAAGGTTTTCAAAAGAAAGAAACAATGAGGTTAAATATTTTTGAGTGTATTAATGCAAGAAGAATTTCTACACCACTTCACTTGGTTTTAATGGTAGGATAATGCATTTATACCTTGGTCAGCTTATCAAGAAGAGATGATGCTCGTTCATATTTTCCTAGTTCTACATATGTCACTGCAGCTCCCTGAAATATACTTAAAGCAATAATGAGAGGAAAAACAAAGACCAACAAAGAAAAGCTGCAGTCCCAAGAAATAATCATGAAAGAAAAATTATACTGCTCAATAAAAAGATGTCACTCTTCCAGGACAAGATTGAAAGATTAGGATATAAAGTGATTTACATGAGATAATTGTTGCAAGGTCAAATGACAATAAAGAACTTCGAAATATCTCTAATTCACTTACCTCATGGAGGTACCAACAGATCAAATTCTCTACATTGTTTGCTGCTAAGTGAAAGGCCAATGTTGTAGGCGTATGATCACTAAATGGTATACTTAACACTTACCATCTACCCACCCCACAGGATGGAGACCAAGGAAAATGTTTATCATATTATCAAGCTAATGGATGGATGTGAAACCTTGATATTTTGTTAAATGCAACTCAACTCATCTAAGCCTTTTCCTAACTACATGGGGTTGGCTACATGAATACGCTTCCTCCACTCTACTCTATTTAGGACTAAGTCGACATTCAAATTATAAATAGTTATATTTTTTTTAATTATTTCTGTTCATGTTAGTTTCAATATTTTGTTAAATAACAATAATAATAATAAATATATAAAATAAAGAATAGGCTTTAGCTAATAGTTTGGGCCGACTTAATTTGTTGAATGTTATTTCTATAGCCCTAATTATATTAGGAATTGTTTGAGAGCTTTTTGCTGATGAATTTGAGTCTTGTTGGGAACTTTAATTATAAGGTTGTCTCTAAGTAGTGGACTACAATAACCTAAGTTCTGTCCAATCACAAAAATCCTGGTTGTCAAAAAGGGGTTGTTACCAAATAAGAAGTGTGACTTATAGTACATATTGAACTGGAGAGGAAAAACTATACGAGGCTTGAGTTTGCCGCCATTATGTTAGAAATCACAGCCTGGTCTAGAACTTAAGTCATAGTGAGGTTAGAATTCAAACAATTGGGGAAAAAAGAAGGGAAGCCATATCAAACTAGGATGACTATCAGTACACTTTAGTGAATAATTGGTAGGAGCCAAACCCAAATTTGAGTTTTGGTGAGAAAACTCTTGAAGTTAGTGTCAAGTTTTGAATAGGTGACATATTGTTGATGCCGTTATTAGTAGGTGAGTAAAGTGAATTAGAGTATAGAGCAATAGAATTGAAGTATTTAGATTAGTGTTGAGGGTTTTTTCCAACATAGAGTGCTATCTTCTTAGTGGCACTAGGTTATTAAACCTTGAAGAGTCCATGGTCTATGCAAAGAGAGTACCAGTCAAGAGTAGCAGCTCAAATATTAAAGGTCTAAAAATTTTTATTATAAATTACATTTTTATTCTCTCCAATATTATTTTGAATATCCAAAAAAATTTCTAAATATATTATTTTGATTTTAAAAAAGATAATTATGCATACAATAATGAGTCTTATGTATTTCACACATATGTTTCCTCAATAGTGCTTGTAACACTTTCCCTTATATTATACCTATTTGCAAATTAAACCTTGGATGACAACTCAGCTTAAACCCACACAGAGACACTTTTTTTTGTTTTTTTCTTTCTTTTGACTGCTTATTTTCTCCGCACCAAACCTTGCTGGCTCATGATCAATAATACAAGAGCCAAATTTGATAGCCAAGAGATTGTAACAGTCAGCTGAACCAAGCCAGCTTCATGAATCATTACTGCAGGCACCAGTGCTCTCAGCACCCCCAGCCTTGGACAAAAAGTTAAGGAGTGTGTGCTAGCCACAAATCACGTAAGCAATTTTGTCCATGAAGCCATCAATAATGCCAAAACCACCCTCTTCAATATCCTTGGCCCCTGCCTCACCCTACTCATGAGCCGTTCCACCCTAAGGTCCTTTATACGAAATCCTATAACTACTCCCATTGCTAGCCCGTCATCATCTTTGCCTAAGGCCTCCCTCAACATCAACGACAGCACCCTTTGGGCCAGCTAAGGTGTCACCTTACACCCACCTAAGGCTGGAAGCGGGCTCAGGCTGGCTCGTGGCCCATCAAGTCAGCCTGACTTCAGATCAGGTCATGAGTTAGGCTCAAACTAATTCGAATCAACTTTAAGCTTAAAGTTAAAAGTCCAAAAAAATTCTCAGCCATGCTTAAGACATTACTCAGCCTAACCCAAACTTGACATGAAACTTGATGCCCAAGAAGGTTGAAAGCATTGGCCCTTAATCAAGACCGAATATGGCTTGCATCCAATCCCAAAACCTTAAAATATGGTGGTTCTTTTATATTTTATACCGAATTTTCTCTCAATTGTGTGAAAATAGCTCTCCATAGTATATCAAATTTTCTTGAGTGATTAGGTGCAATTATTTTAAATATTATTTGTTTTTGCGCAAGAACCTTAAAATTGAAAATTAACTTAGTTGGCCAAGTTTTTGGTCAAATGGATTATTGTGCTGTGGGTCAGTTTGATTACGTTTCAAGCCGAGCTTGGTCTCAGACTTAGGTTAGGCTCGGGCATGGATTTTAAAAAGATTTTGAAGTGAGACCAGGTTAAGCCACTCACTACCAGTCCACCACAAGGACTCCTACATCACCATCTTCTAGGCCATCTCTTTAACCTAGGTAGCATCATCAATTGCTACATTCTCTTCATCCTCAATTGCCACTGTTAGGAAGCCACTTCTGTCGATGGCATAACCAACAAGACCTTCATCATGTACATCATGGCCATTGGTGTTGCCCTCTCCTTGACATCCTTCCACCAGTGCATGTCATCCATGATTATGGCACTAGCACCACCACCATGCCCCTAACATTGGTGTGAGTTAAAATCTCTGTTGTAAACTTCCCGCATGATCTCTCCTGCATCCCGTAGTAGTGCCATCACTTCCTCGTAACGATCTCTCGGTGCACAATGTTCATACACAGGCCTATTTTATCTATGAAATATATGCTACTTGTACATGCATTTATGTATTCTTCATAGCCTTTGCTAGCAAAAAAACATCATGCCTCAACACTTATTTACTGAATGTTAACTTGAACTTTGAATTAGAAAATTTCCCTCCATGTGCATGATTAGATACTGCAGAATGGAGTTCAAGTTTAGTATATATAATCGAAATATTAATAGATAGTAGACATAGATGATATATATGAATCACAAGAACAGGATAACATAAAGTAGTATGTCAAGTTCTATCACACATTATCATGTCAAAGAACTCTTAATTACTCACTTCACACATTATCATGTCAAAGAACTCTTAATTACTCACTTCAAGAGCGGTAGGATCTTCCGGTGACTCCCTAAGCGTTGCCTCAAATTGTTCAAGTTGTGTCTAGCAAGTAATAACAACATCAATAAGACAACAAAACTTACAACAGCTTCTTATTACAGTGTGAAACAGTTCAAATTACAAAAGCTAACAATATAAATAATATGTGTGAAACATAACAAAATATGAACATATAAAAAATGAGATGAATATAAAATTATGGAAAACTGATGGCTGAATAATGATAATAAATTGAATCACAAGAAAGGTTCATAAAAGTCTAAAGAAACTCAAATCCAGAAGGCTAGAGGCTTCTACAGAAGACGCTTGGTGAAACTTATAAATTAAAGTTTAAGAGTTTTAAGCAATGTTTGTGCATATTAGAATCAGAAATACTGCATATAATAAACGAAGATAAGTCCAAAAATGCATACCACAACTGTGATGTACAACACAACACCTAAATCAAACTTGCAACACAAAGAATCGATACAATGTCGACCACAGGTGGGTACAATATGTGCACCACATCAAGGACTGCTGACAAAGGGTATGCATAGCTATGCTCCAAACACTTTGTTTTGAATTTTTTTTCCATGATCTATCATCTCAATTATGTTTTTCTAAGAATTATGGTGTGAGCATCAAGTTACATAGCCTAGTCAAGGTTATTAGTATGCTGAAGTCATTAATATGCATAAATATTACATAATGTCACATAATTTGCAATCTAAAATACGTTTAAAAGATATATGTGCTAAATTAGCGATTGAAATGTAAATGAACAAAAAAATATGCTTATAATATTATTTAACAATAGTAGCATCTACAAGCCAATGTCAAACAAAGAACCATAATTATTATCAATGATCACATGCTAGGCATTAGCTCCATATTTTTTATCTATTCCAAGGCTCACCGTACCGAGAACTTATATTATTTCAGTGTCGGACTAGTATGGTTCGATGCAAGACATACTATACGAAACCATGGCATACCCATCAGGTGGGGATTAGGAAGCTCAGCCCATGAATCACTCTGAATTAAGCTGAACCAAGTGGTTCAGTTCAATTCAAGGTAGTTTGGTACACCAGTATCGGGTTAGTTTGGCGCTGTTCACCCTCTATACCAAACTGACAAACCAAACCATCCTAATTCCAAGTTGGTTCAGTTCAGTTTACCTTAACGCATCCAAGTTGAGATGGTTAAAATAATCCTAATTAATTCTTAATTTTTCAAAGCACTAACCTTATCTCTTTTGGTGCATCAATTTATCTTCTCTTTTTCAATGATTAAACAATATTTTTAAACATATACGTTTTAATTTATTGAAACGGATAATTGGTAAAATATTTCTTCACCAGAATGCAACCCTATCTCAAAAAATATTTAATTATATGACACCAAAACTATATTTTTTTTTCATGAGTATTTTCATAAGGACTTCTACAAATGGGCCCCATGTGTATAAAGTGGGAAAAAATCATCTTAAATGGAAATGTTTCTATTGGGTTGATATGAAATTTACAATAATATTGGGCCTCAACTTTTGATGGACCCTATGTCCGCTTTATCTAACCAATTGTGGGTTGAATTTTGGTAGAATAAGCACATCATTGCAAACAAGATGTCTTTCTTTAGGAAATTGATAATTTATCTTTAGACTATGTATCAAAAAATTATCTTTATAAAAAATCAATAGCTCAAAAATGTTATTCCGGTGGAACAGTAGACAAGCCCCTTTTTAATAATATATTCAAAAATCATCAGGAACAAATTGCCTGAGTTATTTCAAATACATGAGCCTTGGTAGATTTTGCAAATCAATCAGAACCCCAGATTTTGTCAATTTGATCTTGGATTCATGCTCTAAGGCATGAATCTAATGATCAAGTAAGTTTTAATCTTAATTTGATGGAGTTTCCCCCCAATTTTGCCAATTATTCACAAGTTAGAGATCAGAATATGCAAGAAATTTATTTTAAAAGATATGAGGAAGAAAATTATCCAGCTAGAATAAGATTTCTAGCTTAAAAAATATAGTTTTTAAATGGTTCATTCAGAGCAAAAATCCTTATTGTGCACTGTCCCCTCTTCCTTGCTATCATTTTTCCCTCAAATAGCTGAAAACAAGAGGGAATCACTCCTTAACCCACTTCTTGAGTGATATCTAGTTGCACCATTTGGTTGAGAGCGATATGGAGCAAACCAGCCTCAGTATTTTATGTATTGAGCAGTACACACCAAACCGCTTGATGTTCAAACCTTGATCTAATTTCCTAGAAACGAAAGGCATGTGATTTTGGTGGTCTTTACTTATGCATCAACTCAAGGTTACACTATAAAATGTTTTCTAAATAAATATTCTTCTAGCTGTGTTGACTAAAGAAGAGAGTCAACAAGATGCCCTTTATTATTATTTTTAAGTTGTAAGAGAATTAATTGTAACGGAATACAATGAAGCTGGGATTAGGTAAACATGTCCATATAACTAATTCAAAATCAACATGATAAAATCATATTAATGAAATTCATACTAACGAAATTTTACACATGCCTGCATATCAAACTCTATACCTCAAGTGTGGCTTTCTGTTTTTCTGAAAGTTTTTTCTCAACGACGGTGGTGTCCTCACTAGGGCCAACACTGCCACAAGCAACCTAAACCTATAAGGGGTTCTCCAACATTCTTGAGAGATAGTATCTCGAGTACAATTATCTTCATAAAGATAAACATGAAATTTTTTGAAAATTGTGAAAAGAGTAAGTTGTTATTGTACAAAGAAAATGATATGACGAGAACAATGATTATCTTCCATAGTCAGAGATATTGATGTAAAACAAGACATAATAAGAATTTTGTAAAAAAGAAGAACCATAAACATGCTAGAAACTTGGAAACAAATGTAGATGGTCCAAATAGCAAGCTAAGAGAACTATATCACGTACTTGAAGCTATTTAGCACTTGAGCTCAAGGAAACATATTCCAACAATAATGCAGTGTCTCATAATCACATTAGTCAATTAATATGGTTACAAAGGATTCAAACACTGAGTATAATAGGACAAAAATGAGGCCACAGAAATAACCGATGAAGTTGAAGTGTTGGCACATAGCGCACCACATTTGACCCAAGTAAAAGGAGATAAATTGTGAAACTTATGGGGACATCATCATTTCTAAACAATTGTCACACGTTATCTTATATTATTGAAATACTATAGTATGAATTGTAGTGGAAGAAGTTCATATGCTGCAATTTAATCACTTATGCCACAAAACCTACCCAGATTCACCTAATGGAGTCTGGATAGATTCATGGTTGTTCCTCTTCTATGAAAAGAACTCCCCTCTCTTTATCAACAAAACTAGAATTTAATCAAATCAAATTAAGAGAAGGTATGGTTGAAAAAGCCAAATCCCAGTTAGAAGCAATAGATGTAGTGCAGCTTTGGGGAAAAAAAGGGTGAAGAAATTACTGAATTTAACTCATATAATGTGCTTTAATCATCATTAATCTTAGGAATTTTCAACTTGAAGTTACTTTATAATAAAGTTTTAAATCCTATGGGATAAGAACGTCTTGATTTTTCAATGGAATGGGATGTGCAGTTGTCCCACCTCATCCCGACACTTAGGATGACTATTGTTCTAGACAAAGTTTTAAACCTCGTCGGACAGAGCTGTCCCGATTTTCATAACCCTGGTCCTAAGACATGCTGATTAGGATACTAGGGCTAATGGGGCATAGTACTATTCCAACACTTGGGGCACCCTCTCGGCATCTCATAAGACATCCCATAGGGATTTGAAACCATGGTTTATACAGACACGTTCTAACACGGTGTGGAGATTAGAAGGCGAGTTGATCAACATAAATTGGACTCAATGATCAAGCATGCAAAACTGAAGCAATATGAATTGAAGAACCCTTTGTTAATGAAGTTCTCACAAAAGAAATTTTACTAATATCTCAAAAACTACTTTTCACAATAAATTAGAAAAGAAATATATAAATCACTACCTTAACCCTAATTCGGGCATTAAACCTGATACAAAATCATACTAGACCTAAGACTCGATGATAAGGAAAGAAGAAAAATCATGCTAGGATTTATTCAAGTGCAAATATAAAAACTGGCTAAAATTCGATATTGACTCTAATGAAAAATTTAAAAGAAAATCCATCAAAATTTGACATGGTTTTGCTAGTCATAGTATTTGTTTGTTGTATTTTCTGTTGCGTCATGTTCCCATATAACATTTCCTACACTTTCATGTATTGAGTTCTAGTGAATTTGGTTCAATTTATTGCAAATCAAGCTGCAAGTATCACAACTTGGACAAATAGAAAGTCACATGCTCGTTAATAGATCCAGTAGTCTATAATTGATCCTAATAGAGGTTGAATACTTAGTTATTAGAGCTGGATGGGACATCAACCCAATTAAGGGACTAGGTTAATGGTTCAATAATCCAATTAGTCGGTCAATTATCAAACCACATGAATAGTTAAACCAGGTTCCATAATGATAAATAAAGATAATTTCCCTATAAAATTCAACTAATTTGATAGATTTAAAAATTAAATCCCTAAAATTAAGTTATTTAAACTATCATAGAATATAATATCTTCACTAATACATGAAATTAATTTCAAATCTCTAAAATAATAATAATTTTAGTTCACAAGTATGATAAAGGCATAACAAAAACACAAAACTATCCATAAAGTTCATACCTTTAAGTCATAGTGGAAACATCAATGTCCATGACAAGATCACGAAACTTAAAATAAGATTTAATATATAATAATTGAAGTCCAATTCACTCCATGGTTTTTGGAAATTGGGAAGGGTACCAAGATTTGGAGTTTCTTCACTATTTAGGCCTAAAAGATGAAGAAGTCCCTCAGCTAGGCCAACTAGTCCATTTTAACTTATTCCATTATACAACTGGTCCAAATAAAGAACAGGACCTGATTCACTAGTTCATCAGTCAGAATGGTCGGCCTTGTCAGAGTTTTATAACAATGATTGAATGAATTCAAGTGAGTTTATTTTCTCCAAACTTTTCCTGCAGAACTTAATAAATTCATTTGGGTTTAGTCTATAATTGATCCCAACAAAGATTGAATGAATTCAAGTGAGTTTATTTTCTCTATTTTATTTCTGCGAAACTTAATAGGTTCAATAAAACAACCCAACAAGATGCATAACAATGTGTTCATTTTTGATATCTTATTACTTATTAGAATATGCCAACCAACAAATGCCAGAGATGAAGACTATCTTGACCTTAAAACTTCTCAACCATCCATTTAAAAAAATTTTAATTTTTTAGTTTCTTTTGATATTTGCATTGAATCTATATGAACCCATTTATATCCAATGGCAAATATAACAAACCATGTGTTGTCAACTGAATTTCAAAATAACTATCATGAACATCATACATGCATGATTTGAGAATGTAATTCATGGATGAGTTCGCAACACATTCAAATGTTTAAAAAAAATTGCCATTAGTCACTACAAAGTAATGAAAAGTAGTTCAAATCAGGAAAAGTTTCAATATCAAATCTTGGTAACATTTTTTGTATGTAGAATATAAATTTGTTCTAGATGATGGAACTGCACAGCAAGTAGGCCACATTGATCAAACATCAGCATGGACCTGACTTTATACTTTTTGGATATTGAATCTCATATATAATAAGCCTTGCACGCAAATTAAATTTGCGCACACAATATGAAAAATGAAAGAGAAAAAAAACAAACATATATCTGCTATAATACATGTAACAACCACATACCTGTAAACAAAAGATGCATATTAAATCTGAGACGCATCATATTCATTAAACCCAAACTTGAGGCTGACCTGGCTAAAAGGCTAGTTTACTTGATCGCTAGTTCGACCACCGTATCAATTAATTAAATTATTTTATACTTAGAATATATTTAAAAAAAATTAAACATAGAAATTTTATTTAATATAAGAAATATATGAATAAATATTGATAAATTTCCTAGTTTACATATTATTTTTTAAGGCACATAGACTCAAATTCTACACTATCTTCAATTTAGGCAACAAATGAAAATATCTAGGAATGATGGTGAG
This sequence comes from Calamus simplicifolius, assembly GCA_900491605.1. Lineage (NCBI taxonomy): Eukaryota > Viridiplantae > Streptophyta > Magnoliopsida > Arecales > Arecaceae > Calamus > Calamus simplicifolius. Next base: position 367,522 of record UESW01001397.1, read on the forward strand.
CCTTAGAGCAATAGTAAGGTTGCTCCGCTGTAACTTGGATGTTATAGGTCTGTAACACGGAAACCACCTCTCTACATATGTGATAACGACACATATATTTGATACTGTTCTCTCCAGCCCCCCCAACCTCATAGTAACACAAGCCTCATGCACTGGGCCACTGTAGAAAATATTTATGCATCACCTATTTCTTGAAAAAGTTGCAAGGAAAACTAGTGTAGAAAAATATGTTGGACTTGTTCATATTTTAATTATTTTAAATAATAAAGTTATAAAATATCCCAAAGAATAAACTGAACTTTTTTTTTTTTTGATTTTCTACCAAAGAGAAGGAATTGATCAACATTTTTTAATGGGAGATCTGGTTATTAAAAAAATATCACAACCTAATTGAAATAACTCCACTAATTGACATAGATATAAAGTATGATCAATCATCATAACAGAACAATCATAGAGTGTGTCCTTCTGGATGAGGGGTTCATGATTGTATAGAAGTTTTGCAGTTCAAATCAGTCATTAAGCATCATCTTCAAACTATTTTTCTAAAACCATTCAACTTGCTAATTCCTTTTCCACCCAATCAAACTACCAGTTTTTCTGAAAACTGACCAGTTCAACCTGGTTTTTCCGGGGTCAAATGCATTTCCTGTCTGGTTGCATAACCGGACCGTATAGATGACAGTGTCACTATTTTTTGGTCCAACCAGCAAGTCCACTCAAGGTTTTAAAAATATGATACACACTGTTGATCCATTTTCTAATACCTTAAATTTTGGGGACAATTTGAAAGAACATAAAGGATAAATGTGAATCTGCTGTAATGTCGATCACAACAACATAGCTCGACAAATAACGATCGCATGCCTCCACAGAAATCATACATGTTAGACATTATATGCATGGTTTGATTTGACAGCTTTACTTTTGAGGTCTAGTGTGATATGCCAACTACCCGCTTGATCCCAAAAGCTTAAGCTGTTTGGGAATGGGCCAACAAGATCTATCAGGCTTAATTCCCCCTCCCTCAGGGATGCCCTCAATGCAGCACGTGGTGGGTAAATGGGTCAAGATAACAAGACCTAGTAAATAACTTATTTTAGAATAATTTAAATCTGCAGTCTTCAGCAAACTCATCTCTGATATCATACCGGTTTTTGACTAAATATATGCAACAAATCCATATCTAATCTCCAAGATCACTGACTTAAGGGGCCTGCTGTACCTCGCTCACTATACTATTAACAGATACAATCTAGATATCCCTGTCCTGAGAGGATAAGAAAGAAGAAAAGGACGAAAGTATAATAAAGAACATAAAAGAAGAATTGGATGAAAGAAAGAAATGAACTGTGTAAGGTCATCTAACACTGCCAAACATCCTTCTCAATAAATTATCAAGTTTGGGCAAACAAAATTGCAGTTTACAATAATCCCAGGTTTGATAATAAACACAAAAATAAAGATCAGTTGGAACCACATATACACAATACGCAGTAAGTTTGACATGAAGCAGGCTGCTCCCAGGAAATTATAGTGTGAGAGTTAGGAAAGTCATCAGGTTAGCAGTGAAAGTGGCAAAGATGCTGAATCCAAAGGACCAGTTAAGATGGTGCTTGAGGACACACAACCCAACGACGAAGTACCATTAGCAATGGAAATGGAAAGACATTCATTATCAACAGAAGCTCAAATCTTATAAACATGAGATAATGAAGATCTGTAGTCAAGTTGTGACATAGGGTGGTATCACAAAGCATGCTAGCAATAATAGCAACTATGAAGTTGATGAAAGAAACTTGTTGACAATCACAGATATGGTGCATCCCTCAACAGATATCACAGGAGACAGTATGAGCAACCAAGTGACTTTTGCATGACTTCAAGAATGCTGAATTGCAGAGGTTTGGAAATTGCCACTCTAATAGATTTCAACTTCTACTAATGAGCCCTTATGTTATGATCGCTATTGTATTATTACCTTTTTATGACACAAATCTATAATTTAAGAAGAGGAGCAACCCAACAAACAAATGAGAAAAAGATACTCCATAGATAAAGGATGAATTTTCCCTTTCTTGATCATGCTCTTTACTAATGGCTATATACAATAGATGAACATTTAAGCATAGTATGAGTTCAAAACAAATTCGATGAGTCTCATACCATATTATAGGAAATAATGTTCCTTGGGCAAGAATAGTGTCATGTACAGTATATGAATTTCATTACCTTCCATTAGGAAGAAAGTCACCAAAAGCAAAAACCAAACCAAAAACCAGAACAGCTGCTCCAACTCCCAACTATCATGCATCCAAAGCCCAATCAGAAGATGTAGCTGGCCAGTAGCCTATATACTGATGATTTGTTGGAAAAATAAAAACAATGAGAAGATGTCCTTTACCTTGGTACCAAGTCCAATTGTTCTCTGTTCTGATTCAACAGGTGCATCATAATCTACTGGTTGATTAAGTTTGTCCTCTTCAGCTTTTTTCTCCTCAAGTGCCGACCTAAATATATAATTAGAAAAGCCACGATGCATAATTCAAGGAGCGATGCATAAGTAGTTTTTTTATCAACTAAAAAAACTTGTATAATTCAGCCTTTAGAGGTCCATAAGAAAAATTTTAAAAAGAAGTACAGGAGAAAGATAGCACTATCAAACAAATTTCAAATCAAGTTTCATGCTTTGTTTTAGAAGAATTAAGTGCCATGGCTAGTACAGGCAATGAAACCCGTGCATTATCATAGAATAAAGAGCATCCTGTCAAATTTCTCTCACACAGGATGGTTCAGGAAGCAAAAAAAAAAAAGTCCATACTAGGGCACTAAAAAAATCATGAGCAGGTGGCAGAAAACACAGTCACTAATTAGTTGCAACTCCATGAACTAAGAATTGTTTCTGCTCCACTCTTCCTATTACTCAAGTTAAAAGTAGCAATTGCCAACATGACATTGATTATGTGACATAAAAGCATCAGTTTGCAGGAGCATAGATTGTTATTTGGATCCTAATTCTGGTTCTTGTTTGAGGTCAATATACACCACTAATTTAATACAACTTTTCCTTGGTCACCCTACTTCTAAAATTCTTCACAAGTATCTGGACCATGGATTGAAGGTATTGTATCACACTAGTCCATATGAGCCATGCCACAATATATTTTACTAGCAAGGTACCTGTACAAGTACAGACTTTGAAATCACTCTTCTAACACATGGCACTACACTTTTGCTGCATTGGCACTGACAAATGTATTTTATGTCAATATGGCACTGCATGATACTGGTCCATACCTTATCTACAACAGCTCTAAGATTTTAAACCTTGTACCATACCCCTTTAACTAATGGCATCTCTAGTCATTGATCCACATGTTCAAAACATTCTCAAGAGCTGTTTAGATGCCCATACAATTCCAACGATTGTAACACCAAATATTCACTAAATAACCATCATCAGTGTAGTTTTCAGTGTCAAGGAAGTAATTCTGGCAGTCAGGGAAACTTAGGATCATATTATCCTGAAAAGATATGAATATGCTGGAAATCAACTTCCATATGGAATCTAGCATTGCTGCATCTGGGGATTGTGGAATGGGAAGATATCCCTAGCAGCCATATAATTTTTTTTAAAAAAAAAAAAACTTTAACCAAATTTCTCCTTTATATGGGGTAACATATCCAGGTATCCAAAAAGCCCCTCAACATTTTTCCCCAGATATATCCAGGTTCCATTTATCAACTGATGTACTATTTCTTTTAACAACATCCTCCTAGATTCCACATGAAAGTTTAACATCCTCATCTATCCTGCAGTTATGCTCATTAAAGCTCCTTATTGCACTTATTGGCATATATCATCAAATTGGTCTTATAATTTGAGTCTATGGTATTCAAGATTGCACAACAGAGAGTCATGCCTGAATTTCAATCAATAAAAAATTTAATCAGCATTGAACATACTTCAATACTCTTGTAGGCAATCCTAGGAAGCAAAAGGGTTTGTCGCAATTTTCAGTTCTAGTTATGTCTTGGTACCTTTGTCCCAACTAAGTCTGCTGTGTCTCCACCCTATATTTGTTCTATCTTTAATAATTAAACATTTATGCTCCGGTACTCCTTTGAACCCAAATTCTAACCTCACCACGTAAATATCAACAGAATGGCCCCATCTACGGTATCATTAGTACTCCTTTGAACCCAAATTCTGTAGAGGCTTAAAGTTGTTGGATGCATACTGCCATTGTTAATTATCTTCATTCTCTTGCAACAACTCCTTGCTTGTTCCATATATTAAGGTATTTGTCACGTTCACACCATGAAATGGACAAAATAGCAGAGTATACTAGTCGAAGAATAGTATGAGCTGTTTGAACATAAACAAGCCCTCCCCAGTAGGACTTTGCTCAATGAATCAGTGATGGTCCAGTTCACAAGGTCGCTGTGTTAATGCGAATATGGCTTGTTCAAGATTATTACAAAAGGTTCTGGAAAGCTCTTCCTAAATTGTATTATCGGCCATCTCCAGATAACAACTTTAGTCAATTCAGATATATTTGCTCTTCATTCTTCATCTGTAAACAGTATTTATTGCATACACAGGATGAATTAACTGTGTGCTGATCTCTAATTTGCTGGCCCAAGTGAAAACTAGATTCTGATTAAATTTTCCTAAGTTGGTAGTTTGCGCTCAACCCACTGCACTCACAACTCTGGTCTACTTGCATTTGTCCTTATTTCCTCTATACCACATAATCCTCAGTTGTTTGACCAGCTTGTCCACTCATTATTTGTCTACAGAACTTGTTTGCTCATCTATTCGTATTCAATCAGCAGCTTTTGTGTGTACATGCAGTCCGACCATGCATCAACCCATATAAGTGTGTATGAAGGCAAGATTATGGAATGTAGGCATATAGTTGATGCAGAAAGTAATAGTACAAAACCCTTGAGTAAACAGTCATGTGATTTTGTATTATCTAGCAAAATGTTGCGGCAACGAGCTACTAAGATAAGTAAAACAGCTAGGACAAGGATTTTTATCGGCTATATAGGTACAAACATGGTTTCAAATCCTGATAAGGCGACCTGTGGGATGTTAAGATAGAGTACTGTCCCAAATATTAGATATGATTATCTTGCCATCATTGTAGTGCCCTAATTGGCACATCCTAAGATATCCTCTGTCCCCAAGTATTGAAATGGGATGGAACAGTGGCGCATCTCATTCTATAGGAAAACCAAAACGGTCCCATCCCATGAGATTTGAAACATTGGCTCCAACCACAGAAGAGATGGAACATTTCTTTGTTGTTTACAGCAAACAATCAATTTAGGCATGGATCTGTCCAATACTTGAATTTTTATGAAGGAAAAAATGGACACTCCTGCTGGCCATTGGGAATGAAAGTAACGTGTTTACTTCAACAATAAATAAAATTAGATTTTGATTTATTACTACATGCATATTATTTATAGCTACTTATTCTATTATCATAGGTTGCTCCATACCTAGGGTCATGGGCCTGAAACTTAAACAACAGCCTTACCACGCATGAGGGCAATGCTGCATATATCTTGCCCTCCTTAGATCCTACAATGGCAAGATCTCATGTATCAAGATGCTCCTTTTTTACACTATTGTCATAAGATGCAATATTTATGTTGTTAATGCCATTGAACTTGTGTACCAAGATGCCCTTTCTCAGCACTCTTATAAAGTGTTGTTATCTTCCCTTTACACAACAATGAAATGATCTCTAAAATGCAAAATTATTAATCAATGTAATGTTATTCTAAGACAAGAGTTTGTCAATGGGCATAGCTCATCCATGCTGTGCCAAAATGAAGAAAAATATTTAAAACAAAATTGGACTGATGCAGGTCAATAACTTGATATATATTCAATGCCAACACAATATTGGCATAGCACAACATGATACACTTCAACATGGTCAGCGTTCAAATTCTTGCCCTTAGATAAGCTTGACTATCCTCCAGCATGGGAATCACAGATTTGAAAATTTTATAAAATTGATAGTATTGAATAGAGAAAACACAATAGAACATATAACCAAGAAGTTACAAACCTAATAATGTTTATTAAGCATATCTATATGTACACAATTAGAAGCAGAATCAAGAAGTATCTTCACCTTCTGACAGCCTCTAACTTCTCCATGAATTCCTGATCTAAGACTGCATCCCTTGATTTTCGGTTGGTTCCACCAGTTAATTGAGTTGCCCCTACAAGAGTAAGGTTTTTTCAAGAAACATTGAGCCAAAGTTAGAGTAACAATAATAAATAAATACATATATAATAAACCAATAAAAAACCCAAAATCCAAAGAAAGTACAGGACAAAGGAACAATTAAGATACCGTTATGGTCCATTATAAACAACAAAAGTGAGATGGATTTCTTGAACACGCAGATACATAAAACCGAAGTATCTTGAAACTAAAATTTTGAAATAAATTTTGATGTTCAAGTTGTATGAAACCCACTAGAGCGGGGCAAACACTCATAGGATGTATTGAAGAGCACTCTTATAGCATCTATACTTGCATGCAACACAGGATTAAATGTAAAGCCCATCAAGATGGCCCCCATGGCCACAAGGAGCTGGTCAAGGCAGATGTGAATAAATCAAATAGCAGATGTGAATAAATCAAATAATATACTCAACAATAAGGGCCTCAGCTGATGATTTAACATCTGTGCCATCTAGTATTCATATCCCAGCTGTGGAAAAATAATTTTATAGAAAAAAAAAAAAATTATCTTGAGACTAACTCAAGATTGACAGTTGGCATGCCAGATATTTCTGTAATAGATGACATGATAGAAAATAACAACATGCTTAAAAATAGAAAATAAGATCCAAAAGTAGTGCAAATACCCTAAATTCATAGTTTGATAGTATATCTATGTGATGGACAAAGAAAAATCAACAACATCAAATATAACAGAATGAGATGGCAGGAAATCATGGTATTTGGAACAAGCATAACAGACTTACTTTGAGTTCTTGATTTAGTCTTTCCAGAATATAATCTACTGCATCAAGAAGACAACTTTTAAAGAATCCTTGAAAGAAGAGAATATGGTATGCTAACAGATAGAATAAAAGCAGCTCTAGCAAGATAAAAGCTAAAATACAACTAAATCGGTAACCACCGACATGAACAAAAAATATGAATCAGAAATTCATCAAGCAGAAACTCATATTTTATAAAGATAAAAATCACCAACTTATTAATTATTAATAATTGTAATGGTCATTGAACATTCTTAAACAAGAAGTTTATGTATTGATATTAAATTCTTGGGAAATTCATAACACTCGACTTTTCCTAAATATATAATAAAATTAAAATTCACAGTTTCTGAGAATAATTGTTCAAAAATTCTATGGTTGAAATTGGATTTTTATTTTGTTATAGTAATTTGAGCCCAAAGATGGAGACTTCCACAAATAATAAAATAGTCACTATAAACTTAACCATTAACAAATTAATGGTTAAACAAATTTACCTAGTAATGAATTGAATCTATTGGTACTGAACACCAAATATCTCAATTTTTTTTCAAAAAATTCAACCAATCATAGGAAATCAAGTTCCATCTCCCCAAACTTAATGGTAAAAAATAAAGATGGGGAAGTTAACAAGAATCATAGCCTTACAAATGCTAATTACTTAATTGCTTTTTCAGCCAAAAAATAATGTAGATCTAGCAATTGGGTTGATATCAACTGTTCAAGATAGGGCTGAGAGTTGGCTAGACCGCATCAGACCATGCCCCAACTCAAGCCTAATTCAAAAAAATTTTTGGGGCTTTTAGCTAAGCTCAAGCCTAAAATTTTTTTTTAGAATCCAAGCCCAAGCCTAACCCGAGCCTAGGCCCGGTCCAAAACCCAATCAGACTGTTAAATATGTCTTGAATTTTATATATCGGGCCCGATTTTTTGACCCGACCTGATATTCTTGTTGGGTCCTGACCAAACCGGTCCGCTAGGGTTTATTTTATGGAAGTATTTTTTTTGGGGCGTATATATATACGTGTAAAACTTCTGTAACCCTAATCTTCTCCTCTTTTGATAATGGAATTTTATTTGCCTTGCCCGTGGATGTAGATCACCATGATCGAACCACGTAAATTCTTGGTGTTCCTTTGTTTGCTTATTGTTTGATTTGTTTATTGAATCTGATTTCCGCAACATACTGGTATCAGAGCGTTTGGTTCGGAAATAATTTTGTTGAAAAAAAAAAAGGGATAAACCAAAAAAAAAACCCTAATCCTTTTTTTTGGTTTTCGTCTGGCTGCTCCTTCATCTGGGCGGTGCGGCGACGGCTGTGGAGGAAGTCGAGCTCGGTTTTTCCTTTCATTCTCTTCAGCCTCGCGTGGACCGAGGCCTCCTCTTTGGAGAGGTACTGCAATCTCTTCTCGAAATCCTCTCTAGTTCCAAAAATCCCTTTCCACAAGCGAGAGAAAAGTCCTTTCATTCTCTTCAGCCTCGCGTGGACCGAGGCCTCCTTTTTGGAGAGGTACTGCAATCTCTTCTCGAAATCCTCTCTAGTTCCAAAAATCCCTTTCCACAAGCGAGAGAAAAGTCCCCCGCGTTGCTTCTTGCCCGCCGCGACCGGCGCGTCCTCTTTCTTCGAACTGGTCGCGGATTTCGCCAGATCGTTCCCCGCCGCCAGGCCGGCATCCTCCGCCATTCCCTGAACCAACGAGGAAGGCAAAGATCGGATCGAATTGGACTGAATCAAGAACCCCAAGGCCACCAGATTTCCTTCCCCTCTCATCTCCAGCGAAGATCTGAAGCGTGATGCCGGACAATCTACTCTCCCTTAATACAGGGCTGGACGTGTATCCGAAGGTTTCTTCACCATCCAAAAGCTAGGACTTTTGCACCGGATTTCAGCCTCCTCTGTTCCGTCCGTGAAGCTGCTCCGTCCGTGAAGCTGTTCCCAGGATCTCTTCTTCTTCTTCTTCAATCCAAACGGAAAGATCGTTTCGTTCTTAGAAATTCTTGGGATGACATCTTTGAAGTTTTAGATTGCACCATTTGATGGACAGAACAACTTCGGATTATGGAGAATAAAGATGAAGGCTTTATTGAAGCGAGAGGGTTCTGTTAGGGCACTGGATAATAATTATACAGATGACATGACCACGGCTGAGATTGAAGAGATGGATGAGAAGGCGCATAGTGCGATCCAGTTGTCTCTAGAAGATAATGTTTTGCGAGAAGTCGCAGATGAGGAAACAGCGGCCGGTCTTTGGAAGAAACTGGAAAGTCTCTACATGAAGAAATCTTTAACATCGAGACTTTATTTGAAGCAGCGTCTTTATACCCTAAAGATGCGAGAAGGTACGCCTATTAAGGAACACTTGAATGAGTTTAATAAGATTGTTATGGATATGAAAAATCTAGATATTAAACTCGAGGAAGAAGATCAAGCTTTGATCGTGTTATGCTCATTGCCTGCCTCATACGAAAATTTTGTGAACTCGATGCTTTATGGACGTGAATCCATAACTCTAGAGGATGTTAAAGCATCCTTGAATTCTGCAGAATTGAGAACAAAATTGAATGAAAATACTAGTGGAGACAGGGCAGATGGTTTATTCGTGAGAGGTAGGGCAAAGAATAAGGATAAAGCTTTTAGAAAGAAATCTGTTGGTCGTTCAAAATCTAGGCCACCTGGAGATACGACGAACGTTGAGTGCTACTATTGTCACAAGAAAGGACATTACAAGTCAGATTGTCCTGTGCTCAAGAGAAAGGATAAGCAACATAGTCAACGTCAAGATGCGGCGAATATTGCTGAGAAAGATGAGTCTGGTGTGTCAGACAGAGTTCTCACGACATGCTCTGTTGTTAGTTTTTCAAACGATGTTTGGATAATGGATACAGGAGCATCATATCACATGTGCCCAAATAGGGAATGGTTCACCACATATGAACCATTGAATGGTGAATCAGTTTTTATGGGAAATGATGCAGTATGCAAAATTGTGGGAATTGATACTGTTCAGATTAAGTGCCATGACAAAGTTGTGAGAACCTTGACTGAAGTTAGGCACATACCAGACTTAAAGAGAAACCTTATTTCTTTGAGCTGTTTGGATTCCATTGGGTGTATGTACTCAGGTGGAGGTGGAGTTCTAAAAGTCACCAAAGGCAATCTAGTTGTGATGAGAGGAAACAAGGTGAATCACTTGTATCATCTACAGGGTAGCACAGTTATGGGTTCTTCGATTGGCACAGCAAATTCTGTTTCTGCTGATGATAGAACAAAATTGTGGCATATGTGTTTGGGCCATATGAGTGAGCGTGGCATGACAGTTTTGAGTAAACATGGTTTACTATGTGGTGAGCGGACAACCTCACTAGATTTCTGTGAGCACTGTGTTCTTGGCAAGCAGTGCAAGGTCAGTTTTAGTACAGGCACACATTCAACGAAGGGTACACTCGACTACATACATTTTGATTTATGGGGACCGGCACAGGTTCCATCTAAGGGTGGTGCTCTTTACTTTGTGACATTTATTGACGATTATTCCAGAAAAGTTTGGGTTTATTTTCTGAAAAGAAAAAGTGAAGTGTTTGAAACCTTCAAGAAGTGGAAAGCCCTTGTTGAGAATCAGACAGGGAAGAAGATCAAACGTCTGAGGATCGATAACGGTCTTGAGTTCTGTGATGGTGATTTTAATGAATTCTGTGCAGATGCAGGTATCGTTCGACACCGTACAGTCAGGTACACTCCACAGCAAAATGGAGTGGCAGAAAGGATGAACAGAACTTTATTGGAGAGGGCAAGATGCATGCTCTCTAATGCTGGCATGGAAAAGGCTTTTTGGGCTGAAGCAGTTAACACATCTTGCTATCTGGTTAATCGTTCTCCTTCAACAGCAATTGAATGCAAGACTCCTTTTGAGATGTGGTCAGGTAAGCCTTGTGATTATTCAAATCTAAAGGTTTTTGGATGCCCTGCTTACTATCATGTTAAGGATGGTAAACTTGAACCTAGAGCAAAGAAGTGTATCTTTGTTGGTTATGCTGATGGTGTGAAGGGTTATCGTCTGTGGTGCATAGAACCTAATTCACCTAAATTCATTATTAGTAGGGATGTTACTTTTAATGAAAAGTTTATGCTAGATCAAAGGAATGTTGTTAATGAGTCTGCAGGAAACCATGAAAGTGATACAAATGAGGTGGAGGTTCAGGTCGAGCTTCGAAAAAAGGGCTCTCAAAATGATTTGAGCGAGCAAATTGTTACTATTAATTCTAGTTCAGATGAGGAAGCTCTAGATGAGGTGGAGCAGCCATACTCTATTGCTACTGGCAGAGAAAGGAGGGAGATTCGAGCCCCTCAAAAATATGGGTTTTCTGATCTGGTGGCTTATGCTCTTACGACAGCAGAAGATATGGGTATTCAGGAACCATCTACTTATACTGAAGCTGTTACTTGTTCGAAATCAGAAAAGTGGACTGTTGCTATGGCTGAAGAACTGGAATCACTTCACAAGAACCAGACTTGGGACTTAGTGACATTGCCTAAAGAAAAAAGAGCCATTGGATGTAAATGGGTCTTTAAGAAAAAGGAAGGTATTCCAGGAGTTGAAATTAGTAGATGCAAGGCAAGACTTGTAGCTAAAGGTTACAATCAGAGGGAGGGAACTGATTATGATGAAGTGTTCTCTCCTGTTGTGAAACACACTTCTATTCGTGTGTTGCTGGCTATAGTTGCTCAATTTGACTTAGAGCTTGAGCAACTCGATGTGAAGACAACTTTTTTGCATGGTGAGCTTGAGGAGACTATTTATATGGCCCAGCCTGAGGGCTATTATGTAGAAGGCAAGGAAGATCATGTATGTCGATTGAAGAAATCGTTGTATGGTTTGAAGCAGTCTCCAAGACAGTGGTATAAAAGATTCGACAGTTTTATGATACAGAGCGGTTATCATAGGAGCAGCTATGATAGTTGTGTGTACTTCAGGAAGGTTTCAGATAAATCCTTTGTCTATCTCCTTTTATACATGGATGACATGCTCATTGCTGCAAAGAATATGACAGATGTGTTGATCTTGAAGAAATGTCTCAGTAAGGAGTTTGAAATGAAAGATCTGGGCCCAGCCAAGAAGATCTTAGGAATGGAGATTCAGAGAGACAGAAAAGCAGGTAAGTTATATCTCTCACAGAGGAGATATATTGAGAAGGTACTTGAGAAGTTTGGGATGCAAAACTCTAAGCCTGTCAGTACACCTTTAGCATCACATTTTAGACTCTCAGCTATACATTCACCTCAGTCAGAGGTCGAGAAGGCTGCAATGTCTCCTGTCCCATACTCCAGTGCAGTTGGTAGCTTGATGTACGCTATGGTATGCACTCGTCCCGACATTGCGCAGGCAGTTAGTGTGGTTAGCAGATATATGGCACATCCTGGAAAGGTCCATTGGCAGGCAGTGAAATGGATACTTAGGTATCTTAGAGGCTCCACAAAATTGGGCCTAATGTTTGATAGAAATAGTTCTAACTGTACTTCTGTTGTGGGATTTGTGGATTCTGATTATGCTGGGGATATTGATAAGAGAAGGTCTTTGACTGGCTATCTTTTCATATTATCTGGTTCGGCTATAAGTTGGAGATCAACCTTACAGTCGACAGTTGCTTTGTCTACAACAGAGGCAGAGTATATGGCAGCAGCAGAAGCAGTAAAAGAAGCTATTTGGTTACGAAATCTTGTTCAAGAACTTGGGCTCAAGCAGGAAGACAATTCAGTTGTCTTTTGTGACAATCAGAGTGCTATTTGCTTGATTAAAAATCAAGCATATCATGAGAGGACTAAGCACATTGATATCAAGTATCATTTTATTCGAGAGGCATTTACTGAGAGAAATATTACAGTAAAGAAAGTAGATACTGCTGACAATCCTGCTGATATGCTGACCAAGATAGTTCCCGCCAACAAGTTTAAGCATTGCTTGGACTTGATTGGCATGCTTGTTTGAGGTTTGCTCCTTCTGGGTTTGGTGGCGAGGTGAATGAAAGTTCTATTTTTGTTTTTCCTGAAGTGGATATGTTTTTCGCTGCATCCCTTGTTTCCTACACCGAGTTAGCTCACGTAGGCTTAGGGATGCTGGGAGAATATGTTCGACTTCTAGTTTGTTAAATTCAAGCCAAGGTGGAGATTTGTTAAATATGTCTTGAATTTTATATATCGGGCCCGGTTTTTTGACCCGACCCGATATTCTTGTTGGGTCCGGACCAAACCGGTCCGCTAGGGTTTATTTTATGGAAGTATTTTTTTGGGGCGTATATATATATGTGTGAAACTTCTGTAACCCTAATCTTCTCCTCTTTTGATAATAAATTTTGTTTGCCTTGCCCGTGGATGTAGATCACCATGATCGAACCACGTAAATTCTTGGTGTTCCTTTGTTTGCTTATTGTTTGATTTGTTTATTGAATCTGATTTCCGCAACACAGACTAACCCACAGCAACTCATTTGAGCCAAAAACTAGATGGATGGAGAATTTTTAATTTTTAAATACTTGCGCAAAACTCTGTCAAAGCCAATCCCAAGCCTGAGTAAAGGAGGGGGGTTGCGTTAGGTAGCTGACAGCCAACGTAAAACTCCGTCAGATCCCCTAAAACATGAATCTATTAAGAGTGAAGGAAGCAAATTCATATAGCCAACCCCATGTAGTTGAGAAAAGGCTTAGTTGAGTTGAGTAGAAATGCTTGCATAAAAACAAACAACGTTTAAAATAATTGCACCTTATCATTCAAGAAAAGTTATAAGCCATTCTAACACAATTGACAAAAAATCCACTATAAATTTTGAAAAGCCCATCATATTTTAAAATTTTGGGACTAGATTCGGGCCATATTAAAACCTAATGAAAGGCCAATGCTTTGAGCTTTCCTCAGGCCCAGGCTTCGAGTTGGACCAAGTAACAACTCGAGCTTAATTTGAAATCATTTTGGCTCTCACTTTAAGCTAGATCCAACCCGAATTAGCTCGGGCCTAGCCTAGTATCTGGCCTAAAGTTGGGCCAATCCAAGCCCACTTCCAATCTTAGTTCCAGCAAAAAATTCAATTTTAACAGGGACTTCAAACCAAATCACAACATGCCAATAGCACATATTATGTTAAGATTCTATATCATTATTTTCCTTGCATGCCAAGTGTTGAAACTGCATAACATCTTTGGTGCATACCTAGCCAACATTTGAGTAGAACAAGCACAAAAAATAATAGTTCAATCCACAAGATATATAAATAATCTATAGTTCCACCATAACTAATGCTCTTGTGAAAATGAACAGCAATATTTTCATCATAAAGGATTCTGGTACGTAGAGTCTAACATGAGTTTTATGCATGTACCTTTATCGTAGGTTTCTTACTTTAAAGAAATAACTACATAAGTTTAGTATAATTACTATAATTTTTCCACTCACTCCAACAGTTTGCTACCAATCTTTATGAGCTAAACATGGAATCAGCTAAAACAAAAGCAAATGACTAGTATTTCAAGCAGTAGAAAATGATGACACCAAAAGAGACCGAAAACATGCAACAGAAAAGCTATTATAGACAAATATATATCGTTCAAGATAGATCATGAATAAATGTAAGGAATAAATGTATCACACCTTGATTCTAGTGCAGAGCGCTTGCTCTCTTTCAATTTCTTTGTATCGTTATTCTGTAGGGCAAAACTCGAAAACAAAATATTATGTAATACCACTTAAACAAGAAAATTAGATCAGTATCCCAAGACAAGGCATCTAGAATCTCATCACAAACTAAGAAATACAACTTCATTTAGAAATATTTTGAGTTAAACTAGGTGGAAGGGAGACTTGTTTCACTGGAATGTGGAAGATATAATGATTTAAGTAACTTAAAGCAGCATGATGTATTTAAACAAAATATTGTATTGTTTAATGTTGAAGAGTTGAAGAGACTTGGGCATATCCAAGCGTATGACTTGGCAAGAAGGGAAAAAAATAAAAAGAGATGATGGGACATAGCAAAAGAAACAATTTTAACTAAGAAGAGAATATTGAATGAAACTATGTCTCAAGGTCTTTTAAGATACATGTTTCTCATTCAAACAACCCTACTAGTTGAAAGATATACCTATATGATCTCTATAAATGACAAAAGCCCACTCCCAATGACATAATAGTATTTCAAACTGATTGTTCAAAGAGTTCAACTCCCAACCAATCTTCAAGTGCGGCAACCAAGGATTTTGATGAGTATCCAAAGTGTATGGCATATATTGAATCTAGAAATTATCTTGCATGGATTCTTGGAGTTTGAAGAAATTGTCCAGGTTACACTATTGGTGAACCTGGTCAAGCAAGAAATTTTTTTTATTGTTTGGAAAATACATTCAGAAACAGGATGAGAAAGACTTGAAGAAAATGAACAACAAAATTATCCCATGAGAACATGGTCATATGAATCAAATCGATAACTTGATGAAAAGACATTTTCTACAAGAGAATCAATAAAAGTAGATGTATTCCAAGGTAATAGAATTCTCAAAATGTTAAGCAACACAATTTCTAAAAATGTGATTAAATTGCACAAACATGCAAAAAAAAAACATTTCTTCTATATATAATCAAACTGCAAAATTTTTACCTTTTCTTTCTTCACAGGTTCAGTCCCAAAACCACGTCCCTTTGAAGCTAAGCAAAGTATATTAGTAGACTCATAAAATTCATGCTTGTTTTTGTTTGACTCACATCTCCTGACAAGTATGCTACTTCTAGAACCTGGTAAGTATGCCTACAATTTCCAATGCTCCGTTATGAGAAGATATGTAGACTCTCCCAAAGCAATGTCATAAAGAGAATGAAAGAAAGATCAAAGCTCAGCGAACTTTAAATATATAAAGAGTTTTTACCACTTAATCTTCTTGATAAAGAAATCAAAATTGCATAAAATATTATATTCAACACAAGTATCAATTTTTGTGGTGTGCTTGCGAAAATAAATTGCACACCAGAAATTAAAATGTTCGAAGTGTATAACAGTGTATTTCTTCTTACTGAGAGGATCCTAGATTTTGTCAATCCATCGGTAAGAACTAAGTCTAAGAACATACTTTAGAGGTGAATTTATTGTCATCAAAAATCACTTTATCAAACCCATCTATCAACCCCCAACATTAAATTTAACCGTCCAATTTAGACACAATGTAGTTATTATATGATAACAGAGTGTGTGCGTCTTGTTCGGTTTCACAAGCCCTCAAAAGCAATCATATACACCTAACAGAACATGGAACTTAAACCTTGTTTTACATACGGAATGCCAAAAAGTCAATGACCAATGCAAGTGTTATGGATCCCTCAAGCCTCAACATGCAAAATAGTCAACCTTCTTTCAAACCCCCTATCGCTTCTCCAGCTCTACCTTTTTTTCTTTCTGTTTAGACTACTTACCTTCCCAGAGTCAGGAGCAAACTCTCTGTACTAATTCATAAACTTAACGAATTCCGCTGGCTTTTTTGTTGCCTTTTTCTTCAAGACAAAGGGGGCACACAAAATAGTCATACAATAAAAGCAGTCTCTACTGACAGTGTGATTTCAAGTAGACTCATTACGTAGTTTATCAATGTTTAATTATACACCAAAGTGTTGATGCAGTTTCATCAATTCTGAAACCGATAACGGTCATGACCATCTTGCGACACCATACAAAATTAGTAAAAAAAATGAATGAGTTGACCAAACTCATTTTTAGTATTAGATTATCTGCATTTCACAAATCTTTGCATGTAAATGACTTCAAGCTACCTATGCACATGCATGCTAATGTTTATGTAGTAGAACCATCCAGCTGTCAAAAACCAAGATCTTGATGAGAGCAAATTTATGTACAATTTAGAAGCTTACTGGGTTAACCATGTTCTCAGCTTAGCCCAAAAGATTGGCCATAGCAACTTTATCAACAATTTAGAATCTTAAAACGTTAATTATGTTCTCGGGCTATCAATTCTCAAGCCAGCTAACGAATAGGCCGAGCTTATCACTGGTGAGGGAAGTGGTACAACATTTCCATGCGCTATGTAAACCCATTCTTGGCCGTCCCTTGCACTTAAAGAACGAGGAAAAGGAAACAGCCTCTTCTATTCCTCTTGAAGGGGATTTTTCTTTTCCCTTCACAAGCTGGAAGTATGAAATTCACATAGCATCCTCATATATTAATTTTAATAAATTCGATTCTTGAGGGTAGTTCGACCGTTGAACAATATTTCACTAATTCAGCGAAAAAAGATGTGAAAAAGAAAAGGTTAAGGTATATGAGTGAGTAAAAGGGAATGGTGGGTCGCATACCGCTGCGGGGAGGCAGAAATCCATGGGCGGAGAGCGGGAAGGAAAAATACTTGACAGAAGGGATCAGCTCGAGCGGCCAAGGGCGGGTGTCGACGGAAGGAGAGGCGGCTAGGGAGTGGAATTGATAACGGAAGATAGCAAGTCAGGAGGGAAGCGATCGCATTGTCTTGCCCGCACCGCACCACGGTAGATGAGGCAGCTGTTAAAAGCTGCCGTCCGTGAGAATTTCTTTTGAAATCGTAATTATTATATTTTAAAAAAAATTTGGCATGAAATAATTTCTAAAAATAATATTGAAAAACCATGTGAAATCTCAACACAGCATTTCAGAATTTTTTTTTTGTTGAGACAAGTTAAAATCGTTTGTTGAATAAACAATTTTAAAATCATATTATTATATATATATAATTATTTTATTATTACAATTTAGGTTAATTTATGTTTGAAATTTTTATTTAAAATTATTAATTACATATAATTCAACCTATTATTTGAATTTTTGTAGTATATGACGAGAACTTGGTAACATTCGGATGTTGCCAAATCTATCCTTCCCCTCTCTCTCTCTCTCTCTCTCTCTCTCTCTCTCTATGTATATATAAACACATAATATTTTATTTTCTTGACAAACTATTCTAGATTTCAATTCTTTGAAAAAATGACTTCACCTATTTTTATATAATAAATATTTATATTTTTTGAAAGCTCAAACCAGATCATAAATCAAATTAAAATATACATATAATTTATTTTATAATTTTTTATTTTTTGACAAACCTTTCTATATCTCAATTCTTTCAAAAATGAGAAAAAAAATTTTATGTAATAAATTTTTATATTTATTTTCCTTTTTTAATTTAAAAGGATATTTTAATTTATTTTATTAAAATCTAAAATGGCTTGGATCGAAAACCACAACCATATTTTACCTCCATCAAATAATGCCCACTATGCAGCAACTTTATGAAAGCTTGAGAGTATCATCACCTATCCATATATCCCTTCAAATTACGGGTGTACATAATTCTCATTTAGTTCAGCTTAGTTCGAATTAATCTTAAAAACTTTCTATATAAATTATAAATTTTAATAATTCAATTTATGGTTTGCATTTGAGTTATATGTTTGTGAACTCAAATCAAACCATAAATCAAATTAAGATAATACATTTAATATATTATATAATTTTTATTTTTCCAAACAAATAATAAGAACCCTTCAAATTAGGGTGTGCAAAATTCTTGTTTGATTTAGATGAGTTTAGACTGAATTGATTTAGATTAGTCCAAACTGAACTTAAAAGCTTTCGGTTTAAATTATAAATTTTAGATAATTCAATTTATAATTTGAATTTGGATTTTATGCTTTAGGAACTCAAACCATCATAAAACAAATTAGAATTTGTTTTTTATGTACTTCATTTTTTTACTGACCTTTTCTATACTTGATTCTTGGAGAACCGAGCATAACCTATTTTTATATAATAAAAGTTTACATTTTCTTTCTTTAATTTAAAAAGATACTTTAATTTATTTTGTTAAAATCTAAAATGGTTTGGACCAAAGACCACACTTTATCCTATGAAATGTCCAACATGTGGTGACTCTCTGATCTAGCAAAAGTTTAAGAGTATCATCAACTTGCTACATATCCTTAGAGTGGTCATATTTATCAACTCAAAGTAAGGGTGTGCATAATTTTCATTCGAGCCAACTTCGTTCGGTTGGTTTTAAAAATTTTCAATTTACAAATTCTAAATAATTTGATTTACAGTTTGAATTTAGATGTTATACCATGGGAACTCAAAACCAAACTGTAGATCAAATTCATGATATATATATATATATATGATGACGCCTAATCACTGATCTTGAACGTCGGGAACGGATGGATTTTTCAGGCTTCGCTTCACCAGGTTGCCTGCAAAGAAGTCCCAGGACCGGAAAGGATTCTCCGGTGGGACCCTCCGATGCCCAAGTTAGCAATTGAGGTCACAGCAGAAGAGGAGCTCGAATGAGCTCTTTTTAGATGAAAGGGTGCTCCAGATGAGAAGGGATTTCTCTCTGGGTCTTAGGATAGCGATTTTTCTGGGGATTATCGTGCATATCTATTTGCTGAGCTGATTCACCTTTTTATAGGGGTTGACCCTGGCATGATCACGTGGGATTCCGTGAGGAGGGAATGTCTGCGGAGTTCTTGGGAGTTACGTGAATCTTTACTGGTTGGTGGGTCATGTCTCATCGAAAAGAGAGAAAGCGACGGTTGGTGGGCTAAGTCCCATCAGCCAGCGGGGCTATTGGGTAGTTGGGTCCAGTCCCATCAGCAGCGTGGCCAACGGGTAGTTGGATCTGGCGTTGTCAGGCAGCGTGGGTCAGAAAGGTAGTGTCCCGAGCTACCAGGGCCGTGTTGGGGCAGGTTTGGAGGAAATTGGGAAGTCTCAACTCTCTCGGGGAGCCGAAGCTTACCTGGGTCGGCCAGGGGTGGCCGGGGCCGACCTTGCCGACTAAGACGTGCTGGGGCGGGGCCGACTCGGTGATCCTGGAGACGCCGGGGGCCGAAAAGGGCCGACCAGGAAGGGTCGGGGCTGACTCGGCGGGCTTGGAGACGCCGGAGCTGAGAAGGGCTGGCCGGGAAGGGTCAGGGCCAACTCGATGGGCTTGGAGACGCTAGGGCCGAGAATGGCCTACCAGGAAGGGTCGGGGCCGACTCGGCGGGCTTGGAGACGCCGGGGCCGAGAAGGGCCGATCAGGAAGGATCGGGGCCAACTCGGCGGGCTTGGAGACGCCGGGGCCGAGAAGGGCCGACCAGGAAGGGTCGGGGCCGACTCGGTGGGCTTGGAGACGCCGGGGCCGAGAAGGGCCGACCAGGAAGGGTCGGGGCCGACTCGGCGGGCTTGGAGATGCTGGGGCCGAGAAGGGCTGACCAGGAAGGGTCGGGGCTGACCCGGCGAGTTTGAAGGTGCCGGGGCCGAGAAGGGCCGACCAGGAAGGGTCGGGGTCAACTCGGTGGGCTTGGAGATGCCGGGGTCGAGAAGGGCCGACCAGGAAGGGTCGGGGCTGACTCAGCGGGCTTGGAGATGCCGGGGCCGAGAAGGGCCGACCAGGAAGGGTCTGGGCCGACTCGGCGGGCTTGGAGATGCCGGGGCCGAGAAGGGCCGACCAAGAAGGGTCGGGGCCGACCCGGCGGGCTTGAAGGTGCCAGGGCCGAGAAGGGCCGACCAAGAAGGGTCGGGGCCGACCCGGCGGGCTTGGAGACGTCGGGGCCAAGAAGGGCCGACTAGGGAGGATCGGGGCCGACTCGATGGGCTTGGAGATGCCGGGGCGCACCCATGTTTTGATTTTGCCGAAATTACCCTTGGGGCTACATTAGCCACATCAGATGCCCTCCACCCCTGAGCGCTAAGGGCCACGCGTCTGCAATTCTTTGGGTAAAAGGGCGTGAAAATTCAAAAAGAATGATTGCCTCCTTTAGTGTGCTTTAAATGGGCTGATGTGCTGGCGCTTTGTTTCGAGGCAGTGTCGCTTCGAAGATCTCCCATAATCATGCGTTAGGTGGTGATGACGTTGGCGCCGGACGCTCCAGAGAAGGAGCCCATTGGGTGATGGAAAAAAGGCAAGGGCATCATTGCTGCTCTGTTTTCCATGGCCTACGATTAGCCGGGGATCACATCTTCTGGAGTGGATCGAGGCGGCATGCCTCGGGCGCAGGCGTGATTTTTGGCTGGCAGCCTGCAAAGCAATGGGCGCGCGCCAGATGACGGGATCTGGGGCGGCGTTAATTGGAGACGGGGGGCTATAAAAACCCCCCAAGGGCCTATAGAATCTTTACGCTGCCATTGCTTTCTTCTGCTTTCTTCTTCTTTGAGTTCTTCTGCGACCTGAGTCTTTCCAACTCCCAAGTTAGTTTCATCCCCTTTTTAACCTATGGACCGTCGTGCCATTAGGGAGGGCAAGAGACCCGTAGAAGAGTCTTCCCAGTCTAGCAGTGAGGACCAGGCCCTTGTAGCTAGAAGCCGAATGCCTCAGTCGGTGGGTGGTGTAGTCATCCATGGTGAATCGGGGGCAGTAGGTCTCCCGATCACCTCCGGTCCTCCTATTAGGGCAGTTCCCTTGTCCTCTCGTCGTTCGGTGCTTCTTCCGGCGATGAGTTCCGATCCAGCGGGTCCGGCTGGGGTGGCTTCCACCATAACCTCTAAGGACATAGAGACCCTTAGAGCTAAATACAATGTCCCTGACTTCATTGACCTATCCGCGCCGGGGCCCGAGGACAGGGTGACCTCTGACCATCCGAGCCGGGTCGCTCTATACGAGGAGTTCTTTCGGTGCGGGCTGCGCCTTCCTTTCCATCCTTTTTTCCTTAATCTCTTGGATAGGTATAGGTTAGTACTGGCACAGTTGACCCTGAACTCGATTCGGATCATTTGCGCCTTTGTAATCCTCTGCCACTTCGAGGGGGCCCACCCAGGGCTATCCCTGTTCCGAGCTTTCTATAAGCTCCGCCGCCAAGGTGAGGGTGCCTGGTGGGCATTTACCGTCAGGCTGGGTAGAGCCTTCCCATTGGGCCTCCCATCCAAAATTAGGGGGTGGAAACCTAGATTTCTCTTTGCCCACGTCGAGGGGGTTAGGGCCGCTTGGAGGGAGCCCGAGACCAGCTCCAACGAAGATTCCACCGTAGGGGATAGGGATAGGGAGTTATTCACCCAACTGTCCAACTGTCAAATCCCCAATTACAAGGAACTCCTGTCCGAGGAGAACTTGGTAGAAGCCGAGTTAGCCCCGTCGACCGGTGAGCTTGGCGCCTGAATTTTTCTGTCTGTCCTTCGATTTATTGTATGCCGCTATTGATGCTCGCTACTCTTTTGTGCAGCAATGAGGGTTTCTGCCAGCGACTTTGAGGCCATCTTGAGGCAAAAAAGGCGGGCGACTGGAGAGTCATCCAGGCCGGCAAAGAAACCCCAAGAAAGCGAGCCGGCAAGGCCGGCCGCAGCCCCCATAGCCCCGACACCCACGGGGGAGCCGGCTGAGAAGAAGCCGATTGTAAGGGCGGCCCGAAAGCCTGTGAGGGCCGAGATCGAAGAAGGGGAAATCCCGGCCACCACCGAGACGATGGTGGTGGTTTTGGATGGAGAGGAGGAAGCTCCCGCCGCCACCGATGTGCCCGAGGCGGGGCGGGTCACTGTTGCTATTGGCCCTCCGGCCGCTGCTGAGCCAAAGAGAGAAGGTGCTCCCCCAACTGCCAGTGAGGGGGAGCGGGTCGCCAGGGAGGCCCGAAACGGGGCGGAGGCAATTGAGAAGCAAAGGGGTGAGTCGGGGAGCTCATCCCGCCAATCGGCCCAGCGCCTGGCCCGCCCCCAAGCCGAAGGCCCACGGGTGGGGCAGACGAGGCTGGTTCCCTCGGTCAGTTCGATGGCCGACACCGCGCAGACCTTCCGTCTCCTGTCAGGGGTCCGAACCACCGAGCTCAAAGAGGAGACACGGGGAATGAGTCACTCCACGCTCCTGGACATGGTAATGGTTTCTGTTGTCCAAGTAAATTTTGAGCACTTGTTACTTTCCCATATTTCTTCTTCTTCTTGTAGCTGACAAGCTTCCTCTGCTACAGTTGGTCACTGGAGCGTTAGGCCTTCGCGAGGCGCTGGCCCACTCTTCTACAATAATCACCAAGGCCCTAGCGCGGGCCGATAGGTATAAGAAGGAGAGCATGGCGCAGACTGAAAGCCTTGCTCGCCTTCACCAGGAAACCTCGGCCCGCGAGGAGAGCTGGGCCGGTCACCTGAGGGAGATGGAGAGCCGGGCCAAAGTCGAGAGCGGCCGGGCCTCTACGGCCAAGGCCAAAATGGAGTTGGCCTTAGAGAGATTGAGGGCTACCGTGGCGCAGAATGAAAAGTTAACTCGGCGGCTCCAACGTGATGAGGAGGAGACTCGGATCGTAGCGAAGAGAGCGGCCACCGCGGAGAAGGCGGCAGCGGAGGCTGCAGAGAGAGTGGCCGCTGCGGAGAAGGCGGCGACGGAGGCGGGCTTGGAGAAGGCTGGGGCAGTTGCCTGTGCTGACAAGGCTAGCGCCCGTGCCGCAGAGGCCGAGAGCAAGGCCTGGGAGGCCGAGGCCAGGGCGCAACGGGCCGAAGCCAAGGCAAGGCAGGCCGTCTCCAACTATAAGGCCTCGCCGGAGTTCAAGCAAGAAGTCGTCAAGGCCAGCCTCGACGCTTATATTCAGGGCTTCGAGATGTGCAAGGTTAGAGTATCAGCGGCCCTCAAGATCGACATTGCTAAACTCGAAGATATCCAGCCTGGGGATTCTGACGAGGAGCCTGCGGAGAAAAAGGACGAAGGGAAGCCCGGCCCCGGCAAGCCTTGAGTTATTTTTTCTTTTACTTTATTGTATGTAACCGGCCTCAGGCCCAATTTTGTATCCTTCTTCAATAGTCAATGAAAAAGACTTTTTCTCCTAACTTCTTTGTGTTACGATCCATCCCGTCTTCCTTCTTATGAGAAAAACGCCTTACTGTGCCTTACTTCTTGTGGCCAAACCGTATATGCTAACGACGTTGAAGCCGAATATAGTATCTTCTAAGATGTTCCGCGACTCCAAACTTAGCCAATATTCGAATGCGTCTCTAGGATGTAGGCCGGCCATATGAACAGTCACTTAAGATGTTTCGTGCTGTCGCAGGCTGTTTACAAGAAGGCTTGCTTACACATGAGTCCCAAAGGCTTGAAAAGATCTTCGGGCGGCTTGACGCCAAGCCTAACTTTGGAGGCGTCTGGATTGACCAAAGATGGCTGAGGTTGATTCTGCCATCGTGAGGGGTTTGCGTGTTGCCTGAGGGGTAACTCGGCCAGGTACGAAGCTACTAGGGCCTTAACCGACTCAGGGGCACCGCCGTGCCAGGGCCGAGTGGTGTCCCGTTAGCCGCGATGACGGTGAGCTCCTTTTGAATCGTTTCAGGGGTTTGTGTGCTGCCTAAAGGGCGACTCGACCGGGTATAGAGCCGCAAGGGTCTTAACCGACTCGGGGGCACCATTGTGCCGGGACCGAGTGGTGTCCCGTTAGCCGCGATGCCAGTGAGCTCCTTTTGAATCGCTTCAGGGGTTTGTGTGCCGCCTGAAGGATGACTTGATCGGGTACGGAGCCGCTAGGGTCTTAACCGACTCGGGGGCACCATCATGCCGGGGCCGAGTGGTGTCCCGTTAGCCGCAATGTTGGCAAGCTTCTTTTGAACTGCTTCAGGGGTTTGTGTGCCGCCTGAAGGGCGACTCGACCGGGTACGGAGCCGCTAGGGTCTTAACCGACTCGGGGGCACCACCGTGCCAGGGCCGAGTGGTGTCCTGTTAGCCGCGATGCCGGCGAGCTTCTTTTGAACTGCTTCAGGGGTTTGTGTGCTACCTGAAGGGCGACTCGACCGGGTACGGAGCCGCTAGGTCTTAACCGATTCGGGGGCACCGCCGTACTGGGGCCGAGTGGTGTCCCATTAGCCACGATGCCGGTGAGCTCCTTTTGAACCGCTTCAGGGGTTTGTGTGCCGCCTGAAGGGCGACTCGACCGGGTACGGAGCCTCTAGGTTCTTAACCGACTCGGGGGCACCGCCGTGCCAGGGCCGAGTGGTGTCCCATTAGCCACGATGCTGGCGAGCTCCTTTTGAACCTTTTCAGGGGTTTGTGTGTCGCCTAAAGGGCGACTCGATCGGGTACGGAGCCGCTAGGGTCTTAATCGACTCGGAGGGCACCGCCGTGCCGGGGCCAAGTGGTGTCCCGTTAGCCATGATGCTGGCGAGCTCCTTTTGAACTGCTTCAGGGGTTTGTGTGCCGCCTGAAGGGTGACTCGATCAGGTATGGAGCCGCTAGGGTCTTAACCGACTCAAGGGCACCGCCGTGCCAGGGCCGAGTGGTGTCCCATTAGCCGCGATGTCGGCGAGCTACGTTTGAACCGCTTTAGGGGTTTGTGTGCCGCCTGAAGGGCGACTCGATCGGGTACGGAGCTGCTAGAGTCTTAATTGACTTGGGGGCACCGCTGTGCCGGGGCCGAGTGGTGTCCCATTAGCCGTGATGCTGGTGAGCTCCTTTTGAACCGCTTCAGGGGTTTGTGTGCCGCCTGAAGGGCAACTCGACCGGGTACGGAGCTGCTATGGTCTTAACCGACTCGGGGGCACCGCCGTGTCGGGGCCGAGTGGTGTCCCATTAGCCGCGATGCCGGCAAGCTCCTTTTGAGAGATTTGGTCTTTGGAGGCAAGGGAGAGTAGGCTGTTACGTCAGAAGGGACCCCCTTTATTGCTCACGCCCTGGGGGAATACATTATTAGTAATATTGGAGAAGGTTATCCGCATTCCAGGTGTATGGAATGGGTTGTCCGTTGAGCTCTTCTAATTTGTATGCCCCCCGGTGGAGTGCCTCGGCGATGCGATAAGGGCCCTCCCAGTTAGGGGATAGTTTGTCCCCCTCAGTAGGCTTTGAAACCTTAGCTTTTCTCAAAACTAAATCTCCACGGCGGAAGACTTTAAGGCAGACTCAAGCATTGTAGTACCTAGTCGCTCACTGATGGAAAGTCACCATGCGTAGCCTCGCCCGATCATGCGCCTCGTTGATGAAGTCCAAATTAGCCTGAATCAGCGTGGAGTTATTTTTTTCACTGAAGGGCTCCACGCGTGGACTGGGTAGTCCGATCTCGACAGGAATGACGGCCTCGGATCCGAAGGTGAGACTGAAGGGAGTCTCGCCCGTCGGGGCTCTGGGGGTCGTGTGATAGGCCCATATCACGCTAGGGAGCTCCTCTGCCTAACGACCTTTGGATCCGTCCAACCTGGTTCTGAGTCCTCTAAGGATGGTGCGGTTCATAACCTCCACCTCCCCGTTGGTTTGGGGGTGGCCAATGGAAGTGAATCGGTGATGAATGCCTAGCTCGTCACATAAGGCTTTGAATGCCTCGTTGTTGAATTGGCGGCCATTGTCCGTGACAAGGGTGTGAGGCAGGCCAAAGCGGCATATGATTGACTTCCAAAAGAAAGCTTTGACTTTGCCTTCAGTGATCTTGGCTAACGCTTCAACCTCGACCCATTTGGTGAAGTGATCAATGGCGACTAGCAAGAACTTCCGTTGCCCAGAAGCTGGGGGGAATGGTCCGAGAATGTCCATTCCCCACTGAGCGAAGGGCCATGGAGCTGAGAGCGGGTTCATTGGGATAGATGGTTGATGTTGGATGTGTGCATGGCGCTGGCAACCATCGCATTTCTGAACTAATTTAGCTGCATCCTCCCTCATAGTGGGCTAAAAATATCCTTGACGGGGGCCTTTTGGGCTAAGGATCTGCCCCCAGATGGTTTCCACAGATGCCCTCGTGGATTTCTCTGAGGATGTAGTCGGCGTCGGCGGATCCTATGCACTTAAGCAAGGGATAGGAGAATGGCCTTCTGTATAGACGTCCATCGAGGAGGATGAATTTGGAGTGTTGAAAGATTATAGAAAAATTATATGATCCAATCCTTTTGATTTTGATGATTACTAAAAGCCATTGAGTTTATTAAAGGATGTAATGAGTTTATGAAAATGAGCAACAAATTTATTTTGAACAATCAATGAGAATGCTCAAGTTTAACTTTAATCAATTTTGAAAGTGACTTTAAGCTCAATATTCAAACTTTCGAAAAGAAATGTTATAATTCATGTTTTATTCAATAAGTTTTTGGATTAGTTCTTGAATCAATTCTAAATGTTAATTTTATTGATTCAAGTCAAAACAATGAATTAAAATGAATCTGGAACGATTTTAATGTCAATCAGAAAAGTTTCTGATTTTTGATACGTTCCGGAGCCGACTCCTGAGTTTCAGAGTCGACTCCGCTCAGTGTACAGAAATGTGCATCTGTGTCGAGTCGACCCATGAAATTTCGAGTCGACCCCTGATTCTGTCGAGCCGACTCCTGGACTGTGCGAGTCGACTCCGCTCAGACACCAGAAGAGTGTTTTTCTGAGCACTTCGAGTCGACCCCAAGCCTTTCACGAGTCGACTCCCGACTTCAGGAGTCGACACTTTATTTTGGCGAGTCGACCCCTAACCTTTTAAACATTTCTATTTTTGGTAAGACGAGCTCGAGCCGACTCGGGAAAAGCATGAGTCGACTCCAGCAAATCTGGGCGCGATTTTTAACGATGACACATCAGCCCCAACGGTAAGATTTTTGAATAACGGCTATTTTTCCTTGTCTCTAACGGATATATTTTTGCAGATTCTATAAATAGAGGAGCTCTTTTCAAATCAAACAAGAAGAGAAAATCAAAAAGAGAGAAAAGAATATCTTTTGAAAAGAGGGAAAAACAGAGCATATTGGAAAAATCATCTAGCTCAAAGAGAGTGATTCAAAAGGAGTGAAATCCAAGAGGAAGTTTCGTCTGCTCCTTCTCAATCCACAAGAGTCAAAAGAAAATCCAAAGCATTTCAAAGATCAAATCGAGGATTTTCAAAAGGGAAAAAAAGCTTCATCTCAACTCCAAAGTCTTCAACGGTCAAGAATCTTGCTGAGGCGTGATTCAACACTTCAAGAGGAGTTAAAGAGAAGAAGGAAGAAAGCCAAGCCACTACCATCTGCAATACTATCAGGCTTTTCTAACCTTTTATTTTACTTCATTTGTATATTTGCTCAAGGGGAGCATTTCATTATCCAAACACTTTTATTCTAATTGTTTGCTGATTCAATCAGTGGATTGAATCAGTGGAGGTTGATATACCTCGTTAAGCCGGAGTGCTTGTGTTGGGTTAGTTGTGAGCCCGTGAAAAACAACGTGTAGGGTTTTGTGCTGGTAAGCCCGAGTTAAAACCAGCTGGGTTCGTTGTGCACCCGGAAAACAACAAGTTTGAGTTGTGAGCTTGGAAAACAACTCGGCTGTAATCTAGAGAGATTATAGTGTGGACCCAAGTGAATCTTGGGAGTGGACGTAGGTGTTGGTTGCACCGAACCACTATAAAATTATCTTGTGTTTGCCGTGCTATATTTTCTCTCTCTCTCTCTCTTTATTAATTGCTTGTGCATTGCTTATTAGTTAATTTCACTCACTTGCACATCTTGAGCAAATCAGTTTAAAACTTCTAAAAAGTCTTAAATTTTTAAGAACCCAATTCACCCCCCCCCTCTTGGGTTGCCATCTGGGCCAACAATTGGTATCAGAGCAAGTGCTCATTTAGAATTTGATCTCACGATCAAGGGCTAAAGATCCTTATGGCAACACAAATTGGTTCAAGTTTTGCTGAAGGTCATTCTACGAATCGACCTCCTTTATTTAATGGAACCAACTATTCATATTGGAAAGCTAGAATGAGAATATTCATTCAAGCTTCTGACTATGAATTGTGGGGAGTAATAATAAATGGACCTAGTACACCCACACACCTTATTGATGGCACTATTGTTCCTAAACCCGAAAGGGATTGGAATGATAATGATAGGAGAATGGCACAACTAAATGCTAAGGCCATTAATATTTTATATTGTTCCTTAGACTCAAATGAATTCAACCGAATCTCAACATGTAATTCCGCAAAAGAAATTTGGGATAGGTTGGAAATAACACATGAAGGAACAAACCAAGTAAAAGAATCAAAGATAAATATTTTGGTTCATAAATATGAATTATTTACTATGGAACAAAATGAAACCATCACATGCATGTTCACTAGATTCACTGATATTGTGAATGGTTTAAAAGTCTTGGAAAAGTTTATACTAACTCTGAGCTTGTTCGCAAAATCCTTAGGTCACTTCCAAGGACTTGGGAAGCCAAGGTGACCGCCATACAAGAAGCCAAAGATCTGAACATCCTACCATTGGAAGAGCTTCTTGGTTCGCTGATGACTCATGAGCTTCAAGTTAAACAACATGTCAATGAGGATGAGTCAAGAAAGAAGAAGACCATCGCCCTCAAAGCTGCGGAAAAGGAAATAAGCAGCAGCGATGATGAAGATGATGATGATGAGACAGCCCTCCTTGCAAGGAAATTCAAGAAATTTATGCAAAGAAGGAGGCCCTTCCACAAAAAGAGATTTGTTTCAAAAATGGAAGGAGAAAAAGAAAAGGATAAGAAAAAGGAAAAGGACAAAGAGAAAGAGCCCTTAGTATGCTATGAATGTAAAAAGCCAGGGCATTTTAGATATGACTGTCCTTTACTTAAGAAGGCCTACAAGAAAAAGAAAAAGGCCTACATGGCAACTTGGACTGATAGTGAAGAGTCTTCTTCCGAAGAAGAAGAACAAAAAGAAGTTGCTAATGTCTGCTTCATGGCCAACGACGACGACAACGACAATGAGGTAAGTACCGAAACCCCCGATGATGAATTTACATTTGATGAAATGTTTGAGGCTTTCAATGAACTTATGATTGATTTTAAATCTTGAAAAAGAAGTATAAGTTTTTGAAAAATGAAATATTAGCTTAGCTAAAAGTAAAAATGAATTAACTTTAGAAGTTAAGAACTTAACTAATGAAAAAGAAGAACTTAGCAAAGAAAGAGATAATCTTAATCAAGAAATAGATTTGTTAAAATCTGAAACTAAAAACTCAACAAAAGATTTAAAAGATCAATTAGAAACTTTAGCTTTAGATAAAGAACAGCAAGTTAAAGAAAATGACTCTCTTAAGAAAGATGTTAAAAAATATAAAGACATTGTTGAGAAATTCACTTTAAGTTCAACTAAACTTAACATGATCTTAGATAGTCAAAAAGCTGTTTTTGACAAAGCAGGTTTAGGATATAACACATTAAGGAAACAAAAATCTTTAAAGAATATTTTTATAAAAGCCAACCAAAGTAATATAACTTGTTTCAAATGTAATGAAAAAGGTCATAAATCATTTGAATGCAAAACGTTAAATAATAACAACAAGTTAAATGTTAAAGCTAAGAAAATATGGGTTCCGAAAGGAACAATTTTTATTGCTGCTAACCATGAAGGACCCAAGAAAGCTTGGGTACCTAAACATAAAGTTTAATTATGTTGCAGGAATGTCTTGTAGCCAAAAGATCAAAGAAAAAGTGGTACCTTGATAGTGGCTGCTCAAGACATATGACGGGTGACAAAGATGAATTCATCACCCTAGAAGAAAAGAAAGGTGGAGTTGTTACGTTTGGCGATAACGGTAAAGGTCAAATTATGGGCCTTGGTAAAGTCCGTATAACTCCATCTACATTTATTGATAATGTACTTTATGTTGATGGTTTGAAGCATAATCTAATAAGTATAAGTCAATTATGTGATAAAAACTTTAATGTTTCATTTAAATCTTCTGTATGCACTGTAACTAATTCTATTGATGATAGCATTGTATTTACTGGTTATAGACATGGCAATGTTTACTTGGTTGATCTAGAAAAATTATCTTTGAGTGATCATTGCTTAATTGCTGACAATGCTAACATAAATGAAATTAGTTGGTTGTGGCATCGTAGATTAGGTCATGCAAGCACACACCTTATTTCAAAACTAATTAAAATGGATTTAGTTAAAGGATTACCTAAACTAGATTTTGAAAATAATAAAATATGTGATGCATGTCAATTTGGAAAACAAACTAGAAGTTCTTTCAAATCTAAAAACATTGTTTCAACTTCTAGGGCACTAGAGCTACTTCACATGGATCTTTTCGGACCAACTAGAACCACAAGTCTAGGAGGAAAGAAATATGGTCTAGTGATTGTAGATGATTATTCTAGATATACTTGGGTAATGTTTTTAGCTCACAAAGATGAGACTTTCTCGATATTCCTGAAATTCTTCAAGAAAGTCACAAATGAGAAAAACACTACTATAGTATCTCTAAGAAGTGATCATGGAACAGAATTTGAAAATCACTTATTTGAAAGTTTTTGTTCTGAAAATGGAATTAATCATAATTTTTCAGCCCCTAGGACTCCACAGCAAAATGGTGTAGTTGAAAGGAAAAATAGGACTCTAGAAGACATGGCCCGTACCATGCTATGCGAAAGTAACCTACCAAAGTATTTTTGGGCGGAAGCAATTAACACAGCATGTTACATCTTAAATAGAGCCTTAATAAGACCAATCTTAAAGAAAACACCTTATGAATTATGGAATGAAAGAAAACCAAATATAAAATACTTTCATGCATTTGGATGTAAATGTTTCATTCATAATAATGGTAAAAACAATTTAGGAAAATTTGATGCTAAATCTGATGAAGGAATCTTTTTAGGATATTCAACAACTAGTAAAGCTTATAGAGTATTTAACAAGAAAACCTTAGTAGTTGAAGAATCCATTCATATAGTTTTCGATGAGTCTTTAGCATCTAGTTCTGAAAAGCTTGATGATGAGGAAGATACAAACATAATTGAAAAAGATCTTGAAAAACTTAATATTGAAGTATCTTCTGATCATGAGCAAGAAGCTAAAGATGATGATTCACATAAGGACGATGATGTCAATATTGATCATAATGATATAGATCTTCCAAGAGACTGGAGATATGCTCATAGTCATCCCAAGGAATTGATTATAGGCGATCCATCTCAAGGAATAAGAACTAGATCATACATGAGAAATATTAGTAATCATCTTGCATTTGTATCACAAATTGAACCTAAAACTATAGAAGAAGCTGAAAAAGATAATAATTGGATGTTAGCAATGCAAGAAGAACTAAATCAATTTACAAGAAATAATGTTTGGACTTTAGTTGAAAGACCTAAAAATCATTCAGTAATAGGATCAAAATGGATTAAATAAACTAGATGAAAATGGCATAGTAATTAGAAACAAAGCTAGATTGGTTGCTAAAGGATATAATCAAGAGGAAGGTATTGATTTTGATGAAACCTTTGCGCCTGTAGCTAGATTAGAAGCCATTAGGCTATTACTTGCATTTGCATGTCATATGAATTTAACTTATTTCAAATGGATGTAAAAAGCGCATTTTTAAATGGATTTATAAATGAAGAAGTTTATGTAGAACAACCACCAGGTTTTGAAGATCACGAATTTTCAAATCACGTTTTTAAATTGCACAAAGCTTTATATGGTTTGAAACAAGCACCTAGAGCTTGGTATGATAGGTTAAGTAAATTCTTAATAGAAAATGATTTTACAAGAGGAAATGTTGATAAAACTTTGTTTTTGAAAAGAAAAAGTAAAGATTTACTTGTAGTACAAATATACGTAGATGACATTATTTTTGGTGCTACTAACGATTCTCTTTGTCAAGAATTTGCAAAGTTGATGCAGGGAGAATTCGAGATGAGCATGATGGGAGAACTCAACTTCTTCCTTGGACTCCAGATCAAACAAAGCAAAGAGGGAATCTTCATCAACCAAACAAAATACACAAGAGAACTACTCAAAAAGTTTGGTATGGAATCAATGAAACCCCTCGGAACTCCAATGAGTCCTTCATGCAAGCTGGACAAAGATGAAGAAGGTAAAAAGGTTGACCAAAAGTATTATCGAGGTATAATCGGATCCCTTCTTTATTTAACAGCAAGTAGACCAGACATTATGTTTTCAGTATGTTTATGTGCTAGATTTCAATCTGAACCTAAAGAATCACATTTAATAGCTGTTAAAAGAATACTAAGATATGTAAGTGGAACAAAAAATGTAGGTTTATGGTATTCTAGAGACTCCACATTAAATCTAATTGCATATTCAGATTCTGATTATGCTGGATGCAAACTAGATAGAAAAAGCACAAGTGGTGCATGCCATTTCTTAGGAAGTAACTTAATCACATGGTTTAGCAAAAAGCAAAATTCAGTTGCATTATCAACTACTGAAGCTGAATATGTAGCAGCTGGAAGTTGCTGTGCGCAAATCCTATGGATTAAGCGACAACTTGAAGACTATGGTATCACACTTGATAAACACCCATAAGATGTGATAACACTAGCGCAATTAATCTAACAAAGAATCCAATTCAACATTCAAGAACTAAACACATAGAAATCAGATATCATTTTATAAGAGAACATGTAGCAAATAATGAAATATGTCTTGATTATGTTAACACTGAAGATCAATTAGCTGACATATTCACTAAACCTTTAAATGAAGAGAGATTCTGTTATCTTAGAGGAGAGTTAGGTATTTGTGATCCTTTAGAATGAATTTGAAACCCCTAAGGAAATTTTATCTAAGATTCTTTCAAATCCTCAATCCTTAAGGAAATCTTATCTAGAATTCATATCTAATTGATTCACTCATATCCAATGATTATTTATCAATTTTTATGATCATTTTCCGGACACATTTCAGAAATTTCATGATTTTGGTCTGAAATGGTCTCGGAGCCGACTCGATGCGTATCGGAGTCGACTCCCGGTTTCAACTGAAACTCTCGGGTCGACCCCTCTTAGGCGCGAGTCGACTCCATGTCGGGACGGCCTTTCTGTGTCTGTGCCGAGTCGACACCCGGGTTTGCGCGAGCCGACTCGAGGTGGTCCCAAATTGATTTTTCTAGGGCAGAGTCGACTCGTCGCTCATTCCATTCGACCCCAATCGTCAAAATACTCTCTCCACGTTCTCTCCAAACCTTCCAAACTTCCAATAATCCCTGATTATCACCTCCAATCATCAAATGGCACCTAAAACTAGAGGATCTAGCGTTGTGGCGGGTGGCATCAAGCGGAAGCGCTCCGTGAAGAAGACGGTGAAGCGTCCGGTGCGTGAACCTTCTCCAAGCACGGACTCCACTTCATCTGCTTCTACTCCGACTGCTGCTCCTGCTGCCACGTCTTCCCAGGTAGATCGTCTAGCGGATAGGATCATTACTACTGGTAGGAAGGTGGATTTTGAATTATTTGAGAATGAGGGCTTTCTAGTTGGGAGACAGTTAATCGAGATGGGTTGGGAGAAAATTTGTTCTCTAGAGTGCCCGACTTATCCCTCATTGGTTAAAGAATTTACAAGAATTTGTCTAGAGGAGACCATGGGCTTATTAGCAATGTGAGAGGAGTCAGACTATCTGTTACTGCTGAGATCTTGTCTAGATTGTTGGAATTACCCTTGTCTGGCACTCCACCTTTTCTTCTGATGACCGCGCCCCAGCTTTATCCAGATTATTAAACCGGGATGTGGTTGGATTTGAAGAGGTATTTGCTAATCAGCTTTCTTTAGAGTTGAGATTACTACACAATATCTGCAGTAGGATTCTCTTTCCTAAAACTGGTAGATTTGACTATGTTTCGAGAGAGATGTCTTTGTAATGGACGCCATAGTGACAGGCAAGCCTATCAATCTTCCCAGCATGATTCTGTGGTACATAGCAGATTGTGGAGGGAAAAGGAAATCTAGTCTGCCTTATGGGATGATCCTTACAATGATTTTCGAAGCCAAGGTGTGTGATTTCTGATAATGAACCTATGAAGAATCTAAGACACACTGATTTTTATAGCCTAGCAACAATTCATCGGATGGGATTTATCAAAAAGAATGGTAAATGGGAAAGGAAAGGAGTGACAGAAGATAGAGCTACAGATACTGAGGCTGCAGGACCCTCTGTTAGACATCCTTCGCCTGCACCTCCGAGCCCTTTGGTTTCTGCCTCTGCTCCAGCCCCAGTTCCAACTTTGTTCAGACTTCATCTTCTGCTAGTTTTTCAGATCAACAACTTATGCAACTCAAAGCCTTACTTGAAGATCAATCTGATAAGCTTAAAACTGATTTTGAGAATAAATTTATGCATTTGAGAGAGACTCTTTATTCTCTTGATGATCGTATCTCAAAGATTGAGTCCACTCTCAGCTCTTCATCGGCATCCTTAAGTGGTGATCTCAAGAATATTTTTGAAGAACTTAAGGATATATGTGGAGATGGAGAGACATATGCCAAGTGCAACGCAGAGCTTCAAGACAAAATTCAGAGTGCGTGCACCTTTGTTGATGAAAGACTCAAGGAATATGTAAAAATTCAATCTGAAGGAATGAAAAATATAGTAGATCATCTAACTAGAATTGTAAGAACTCATTTTTGAGTTACTAGAGTTTCAATCCTTGTTTTGTACTGAAGTTTTTATGCTTTCATTTTGAAATCAATGTACTGAACATTTTGATGTATTAGACTTTTAAATGAAATGAATTCTCTATTTCCTTATTTCAATGAAATTTGAATGAATGTTTATGATTCTCTATCTTTTTGTTGATAACAAAAAAGGGGGAGAATTTTATAGTTCTATGATTGTCTATGATTGTGATAAAATGAGATAAACAATGAGATATTTAATTAAGTTTCATAGGGGGAGCTACCTCATTAAGGGGGAGCCTAAGCCTAACTATGAAAACAAAATAAATTCACTAATCAATCATGAACAAACTCAATATTTTTGTCATCATCAAAAAGGGGGAGATTGTTGAAAGATTATAGAAAAATTATATGATCCAATCCTTTTGATTTTGATGATTACTAAAAGCCATTGAGTTTATTAAAGGATGTAATGAGTTTATGAAAATGAGCAACAAATTTATTTTGAACAATCAATGAGAATGCTCAAGTTTAACTTTAATCAATTTTGAAAGTGACTTTAAGCTCAATATTCAAACTTTCGAAAAGAAATGTTATAATTCATGTTTTATTCAATAAGTTTTTGGATTAGTTCTTGAATCAATTCTAAATGTTAATTTTATTGATTTCATGTCAAAACAATGAATTAAAATGAATCTGGAACGATTTTAATGTCAATCAGAAAAGTTTCTGATTTTTGATACGTTCCGGAGCCGACTCCTGAGTTTCAGAGTCGACTCCGCTCAGTGTACAGAAATGTGCATCTGTGTCGAGTCGACCCATGAAATTGTCGAGTCGACCCCTGATTCTGTCGAGCCGACTCCTGGACTGTGCGAGTCGACTCCGCTCAGACACCAGAAGAGTGTTTTTCTGAGCACTTCGAGTCGACCCCAAGCCTTTCACGAGTCGACTCCCGACTATCAGGAGTCGACACTTTATTTTGGCGAGTCGACCCCTAACCTTTTTAAACATTTCTATTTTTGGTAAGACGAGCTCGAGCCGACTCGGGAAAAAGCATGAGTCGACTCCAGCAAATCTGGGCGCAATTTTTAACGATGACACATCAGCCCCAACGGTAAGATTTTTGAATAACGGCTATTTTTCCTTGTCTCTAACGGATATATTTTTGCAGATTCTATAAATAGAGGAGCTCTTTTCAAATCAAATCAAGAAGAGAAAATCAAAAAAGAAAAGAATATCTTTTGAAAAGAGGGAAAAACAGAGCATATTGGAAAAATCATCTAGCTCAAAGGAGAGTGATTCAAAAGGAGTGAAATCCAAGAGGAAGTTTCGTCTGCTCCTTCTCATCAATCCACAAGAGTCAAAAGAAAATCCACAAGCATTTCAAAGGTCAAATCGGAGGATTTTCAAAAGGGAGAAAAAGCTTCATCTCAACTCCAAAGTCTTCAACGGTCAAGAATCTTGCTGAGGCGTGATTCAACACTTTAAGAGGAGTTAAAGAGAAGAAGGAAGAAAGCCAAGCCACTACCATCTGCAATACTATCAGGCTTTTCTAACCTTTTATTATTTTGTACTTCATTTGTATATTTGCTCAAGGGGAGCATTTCATTATCCAAACACTTTTATTCTAATTGTTTGCTGATTCAATCAGTGGATTGAATCAGTGGAGGTTGATATACCTCGTTACAAGCCGGAGTGCTTGTGTTGGGTTAGTTGTGAGCCCGTGAAAAACAACGTGTAGGGTTTTGTGCTGGTAAGCCCGAGTTAAAACCAGCTGGGTTCGTTGTGCACCCGGTAAAACAACAAGTTTGAGTTGTGAGCTTGGAAAACAACTCGGCTGTAATCTAGAGAGATTATAGTGTGGACCCAAGTGAATCTTGGGAGTGGACGTAGGTGTTGGTTGCACCGAACCACTATAAAATTATCTTGTGTTTGCCGTGCTATATTTTCTCTCTCTATCTCTCTTTATTAATTGCTTGTGCATTGCTTATTAGTTAATTTCACTCACTTGCACATCTTGAGCAAATCAGTTTAAATCTTCTAAAAAGTCTTAAATTTTTAAGAACCCAATTCACCCCCCCCCCCCCTCTTGGGTTGCCATCTGGGCCAACATGGAGGCTTTCCACTTGAGCAACCTGGCTTCGTTGCGGTCATCAGGGAGTGTACCGTCAGTGAGATAACGAACGTAGGCGTCCATGCATGTGGGCTCTTGGGTGAGCGGGAGGATTTCCTCGCTATCCTCTATACTGGGTCTTTCCAAATATTCAATGTAAGCATCCCTTGCCATACCGCCGGCAGAGGTGGCCAGACGAGAGAGGATGTTGGCCTTGGCATTTTCACTTCGTGGAATATAACTGATATTGAAGTAAGCCAACGAGGAGGTCAGGAGCCGAACCTTACCCAAGTATTGAGTCATAGCGAGGTCACGCGCCTCGTACTCCCCATTGATTTGCCCAGAGACGAGTTGCGAGTCCGTGAAAGCTCTGAGGCGCTTTATTCCGAACTCTTGGGCCAGCCTTAACCCGGCCAGCAGGGCCTCGTACTCGGCTTGATTGTTGGTGGCTTCGAATAGAAACCACAGGGCGCATTCTGTTCTCTCTCCGCCTGGTCCGGCGAGAATGAGGCCGGCGCCGCTTCCTTGAGAGTTCGATGCGCTGTCCACATGAAGGATCCAAGTTTTCCCATCTTCGCCTGGCTCAGGCTCGCACTGTTCCTTGGTAACCTCTTCAGTCATCTCCTCCGCCCAGGTGCATTCAACTAGGAAGTCGGCCAGAACTTGGGATTTCAGAGCCGGTCGAGCCTAGAAAGAGAGGTCGAATTCTCTCGGCTTGATGGCCCACTTGGCGAGTCGGCCTAAGGTATCCGGACGAGCCAAGATGGCCCGCAAGGGTTGATCCGTGAGCACCACAATAGGATGGGCTTAAAAATACGGGCGGAGACGCCGAGCGGAGACTATCAGGGCGAAGATGACCTTTTCCGCTTTGGAGTACCTAACTTCTGTGTCATGGAGGACCTTACTCACATAGTAGACAGGCCTTTGGGTTCCATCAGTGTCGAGATGCACCAAAACTGAACTAACGGCTTCCGAAGAAGCGGCTAGGTAGAGAAAAAGACTTTCTCCGTCTTTTGGCTTGGATAGGAGTAGAGAGGAGGATAGAAACACCTTCAACCCATCGAAGGCCCTCTGGCAATCGTCAGTCCACTCAAAGCTATTCATCTTCCGCAAGGCCTTGAAGAAGGGAAAGCATCTCTCGGCCGATTTGGAGAGGAAACGACTTAGAGCCGCTATCCTCCCAGTTAATCGCTGCACTTCCTTCTTGTTGGACGGTGGCCTCATGTCAAGTATGGCACTGATCTTCTCTGGGTTTGCCTCGATCCCCCGCTGGGTCACTATGAAGCCCAGGAACTTGCCTGTCATGACCTCAAAAGCACATTTCTTGGGGTTCAGCTTAACTTGGAAACGACGAAGGTTGTTGAAGGTCTCCTCTAAATCGGAAACGTGATTAGAGGCACGGGTGCTCTTTGTCAGCATATCGTCTATGTAGACTTCCATATTCCGGCCTAGCTGGTCCTGGAATACTCTGTTCATCAACCTTTGGTAAGTTGCCCCCGCGATCTTGAGGCCAAAAGGCATCACTTTGTAGCAATAAATGCCCTTTTCCGTCACAAAGGAGGTGTGCTCTTCGTCATTGGGGTCCATCCTTATCTGATTATATCCTGAGAAGGCGTCC
This sequence comes from Calamus simplicifolius, assembly GCA_900491605.1. Lineage (NCBI taxonomy): Eukaryota > Viridiplantae > Streptophyta > Magnoliopsida > Arecales > Arecaceae > Calamus > Calamus simplicifolius. Next base: position 406,583 of record UESW01001397.1, read on the forward strand.
ATGAAGCTGAGGAGTTCATGCCCGGAGGTGGAATCTACCAGCTGATCAATCCTTGGCAGGGGAAAGCTGTCTTTTGGACACGCCTTGTTGAGGTCAGTGAAGTCTATGCAAATCCTCCAGCTCCCATTTTCCTTACGCACCATGACCACATTGGCCAACCAACTGGGGTAGTGTGCCTCCCGGATGTGGCCGGCACTGAGTAGCTTGTTGACTTCCTCGTCAATAGCCTTTTGTCGATCAGGAGTAAAGCCTCTCTTCTTCTGGCGGATTGGACGGTGCCACGGGTCAATGTTGAGCTTGTGGGTGATCACTTCCGAAGGGATGCCGGGCATATCAGATGCTGACCAGGCGAAGACGTCTGAATTAGACCGCAAAAGGCTAAGAGATGCTCCCAGTCCTCTGGAGGAAGGAGTCCGCCGATATGGACGGTTCTTGCCGGGTCATCTCCAAGAGGGAAGGTCAAAAGATGTTCAGCTGGCTCTCCTCCCTTGTTAGAGTCTCTAGGGTCGGATGCTTCAAAGGTTGGTTCAGCTTCCAGAGGACTTGATGCCACGTGATAACAGGGCAAGACTGGGCTGACCTCACCGTGCATCTCTCCGACTCCTCCGCCTGTGGGAAATTGCACTAACAGACGCCGGGTGGAAATAACTGCATCCAAAAGGTTCAAACCTGGACGCCCCAGAATGGCGTTATACGCCAAGGGAACCCTCACAACCAGGAATTTCATTAATACTGTGCTTTGACATGGCAACGTTCCGGCTGTCACAGGCAAAGGTATTTCACCTTCAACCCTCACGGAGTCTCCAGTAAAACCGACCAAAGGGGTCGCCACAGGCTGAAGGGAGTCCAAAGATAATCCCATCCGAACAAAAGCGTCTTAGGTAAGGATGTCAGCTGAGCTGCCACTATCAACTAATATCCTCTTTACAGGGTGCTTGGCGATCGTCATAGAGACGACGACGCCTTCATTGTTTACATTATCTATGACAGCAGATCCCCCCCCAGGAATTACATTACTCGGCGCCTCCTCCACCCTCGGCCGTTTAGGTGAGGAGGCTAACCCCCAGGATACCATTCCGATCGTCCACTCCGTGGGGGCATTGTCGATCGGGGCCTGAACAGGCGGAGGCCCTATGAGGGTCGGCAGCGGCTGCTGCGCCTTCTGCACATATTTGCCGAGGTAGCCCCGCTGAATGAGCTCCTCGATGGCCCACTTCAAGATGTAGCAGCTATCAGTGTCATGGCCATAGTCCCGGTGGAATCGGCAGTAGCGGCTTTTATCACGAGGAGGACCTTTCTTCATGAGAGGAGGGCGCTGGAGGTAAGGCTCGCCTTCGATCTCCATCAGAATGTGAGATCGAGGGGCAAGGAGAGGTGTGAGCTTACTCTCGTTGAGAACAGGGCTTCTACGCCTATTGTCGGTCGATGAGGCGGGTCGGCTCGCCGGTGTCGAGGAGGTCCGCTTGGTTCAGGGCGAGCAGGCTTGTGGCTGGAGCTCCTTGAAGATTCTCGGCGGGTGAAGTCGGCTTCATCCGCATGGATATACTTTTGAGCCCGGAGGAGGAGGTCGGAATAAGAGCCCGGGGGCTTCTTATCCAAAGAAAAGGTGAAGCGAGACGGGAGGAGTCCTCGCTTCAATGCCAGCATCGCTACCGCGTCGTCGAGATGGTAGACCTCGAGGGCGGCAGCTTTGAATCGGGACACGAAGTCTCGCAGCGACTCTCCCTCCTTCTGACGTACGGAGAAGAGGCTGTTCACCACCCTTGGAATTCATCGGCAGGCATCGAAATGTGCCAGAAAAGCCTTCTCCAGCTCTCGGAAGGAGTCGATGCTGTGAGGGAACAAGCGCGAATGCCACGTGCGAGCGGCCTTCCGCAGAGTAGCGGGAAAGGGCTTGCAGAGAAGGGCGTCTGAAGCGCCTTGAACCTGCATCATTGCTTTATAGCTCTCGAGATGGTCGAGAGGATCTGTCGTACCATCATATGGGTCCACCTGGGGGAACCAAAACCTGGAGGGGATAGGCTCCTCCAATATCCAGCGGGTGTAAGGAGGATGGGTGTCGAACTCTTCCTTCGGCTGATGGTTGATTTTTCTGGCGAGCTCGTCCAGCCACTGGTTGTACTCCTCCAGGCGCTCCTCCGCCTGTCGGCTGATTGTTGGGGCCCTCCGAGATGGCTCGAAGGAGAAAGAAGAAGATGAAGAAGACAGAGAGGGAGACGGAAGTCGAGGCTTCCACTTTGGCTCCTCTTGATGACGCAGCCCCGAAGGGATTTTGCTGAGGCCATGATCAGGGGACCGCGGCCACTTGGAGGGCTCGCGGTGAGATTTCCTTGGGGAAGCTGGGCGATGACTGGCCTCCCGCCGACCGGCCTCCCGCTGACCGGCTTCCCGCCGGCCAGCCTCCCGCCGACCGGCATCCCGCCTTGGAGAACCTCCCCTCGCTGACTGCTGACTGGCGGGGGGAGCGGTTTGGTGCTGGGTGGCCAAAGACTGCTGCTGTTGGATCCCGTGGACCATAGTAGTGAGAGTTTGGACTTGCTAGGAGAGGGTCGCCAATTGCTCCGCCGTTTGGGCGGCTGCATTCGGTGGTGGGTAGGTAACTGGAGGATCAGCGACAAGGGGGTTGGCCTCCTGCTGCCTAATTGGCAGGGGAAGCCCCGTTGGACGGCTGATGGAAGCGTTCTGAGCTCATGTCACCATCATAATTCCCAAGAGAGAAGAGAGGGGGGAGTAGAGTTTGGCCAGATGTAGCACAGGGAAGCCCTGAGGTACTTGCTGTGTTCTACACCAACTTTTGACCCCCTACCTGGCGCGCCAATCTAATGATGCCCAATCACTGATCCTGAACGTCGGAAATGGATGGATTCTCCAAGCTTCGCTTCACCAGGTTGCCTGTAAAGAAGTCCCAGGACTGGAGAGGATTCTCCGGTGGGACCATCCGATGCTCAAGTTAGCAATTAAGGTCACAGCAGAAGAGGAGCTCGAATGAGCTCTTTTTAGATGAAAGGGTACTCCATATGAGAAGGGATTTCTCTCTGGGTCTTAGGATAGCAATTTTTCCGGGGATTATCATGCATACCTGTTTGCTGAGCGGATTCACCTTTTTATAGGGGTTGACCCTAGCATGATCATGTGGGATTCCGTGAGGAGGGAATGTCCGTGGAGTTCTTGGGAGTTGCATGAATCTGCGCTGGTTGGTGGGTTCTGTCTCATCGGAAAGGAAGAAAGCGGCTGTTGGTGGGCTAAGTCCCATCAGCCAGCGGGGCTATTGGGTAGTTGGGTCCAGTCCCATCAGCAGCGTGACCAGCGGGTAGTTAGATCTAGTGTTATCAAGCGGCGCGGGTCAGAGAGGTAGCGTCCCGAGCTACCAGGGCCGTGTTGGGGCAGGTTTGGAGGAAACCGGGAAGTCTCGACTCTCTCGGGGGAGCTGAAGCTTATCTAGGTCGGCCAGGGGTGGCCGGGGCCGACCCTGCCGACTAGGACGTGCCGAGGCGGGGCCAACTCGGCGATCCTGGAGACGCCGGGGGCCAAGAAGGGCCGACCAGAAAAAGTCGGGGCTGACTCGGCGGGCTTGAAGATGCCGGGGCCGAGAAGGGCCAACCGGGAAGGGTCGGGGCCGACTCGACGGGCTTGGAGACGCCGGGGCCGAGAAGGGCCGACCAGGAAGGGTCGGGGCCGACCCGGCGGGCTTGGAGACGCCAGGGCCGAGAAGGACCGATTAGGAAGGGTCGGGGCCGACTCGGCGGGCTTGAAGACGCCGGGGCCGAGAAGAGCCGACTAGGAAGGGTCGGGGCCGACCCGGCGGGCTTGAAGGTGCCAGGACCAAGAAGGGCTGACCAGAAAGGGTCGGGGCCGACCCAGTGGGCTTGAAGATGTCGGGGCCGAGAAGGACCGACCAAGAAGGGTTGGGGCTGACTCGGCGGGCTTGGAGCCGACTCGACGGGCTCGAAGATGCCGGAGCCGAGAAGGGCCGACCAGGAAGGGTCGGGGCCGACTCGGCAGGCTTGGAGACGCCGAGCCGAGAAGGGCCGACCAGGAAGGATCGGGACCGACCCGACGGGCTTGAAGACGCCAGGGCCGAGAAGTGCCGACTAGGGAGGATAGGAGCCGACTTGGCGGGCTTAGAGACGCCGGGATACACCCATATTTTGATTTTATCGAAATTACCCTTGGAGCTACATTAGCCACATCATATATATATATATATATATATATATATATATATATATATATATATATATATATATATATATTAAGCAGATGACAGCTCATTCATTTCGCAGCCTCTTCATGATGTAACTTGCAACTACTAATTACAAGCGTAAATCACTTGGAGATCAATGAAGCCTAAAAATTTATACAGGGCAGAGGCTTGTACAAGATTGGACCGGACAGCAACAATTAGCACCGTCCAACAAGAGTCCCAGACCACCACCAGTCCTACTCCCTAGTAATTACATGTGAAGCCATTGGGAAGCAAGACGGCAGCAAGGATCCGGTGATAATATCATGGTGCTGATGTGCACTGAGGGAACTAAAACAACAGAGAATTGATGCTGAAGCTGCTGCGGTCGCAATATCATCTAGAAGCACCTCTTCTGTGATGCTGTCACTAATTCTCTGCATCACCTGTGAAGAAGGCTAAAGTATTAATGGAAAAGTCTGCTACATGCTTCACGGTCATGTGGCAAAGCAAGACCAGAGTGAGTACCTTCCGATATGTGCTAAAATATCATTTGGTGTTGCTTTATCAGCTTTGATCCGCATGCATGCCCAACAGCCTCCGTCGGGATACCAGGAAAACTCAATTATCTTTCCTGAAAGGGATGAGACATCCTCTACGCCTGAACCATGATATGGCTTCAAATGAAGAGAATTTAAAGGAATCATAATCCTTGAACTCATGCAATTGGCCAATGATTATGAGAGTGTTAAACAAGTTGAAAACATCAGCAACATGAATCTCATATCCAAAGGTCAATCAGCAGTGGATAGACTCATAGCCCAATAATATAAATATGTTACTTCTTTACGGTTCTGAAGTAGCAGATTCATTTCATAAACCCATCTGGATGCAGCAAGATCAAGGTAAACTAAAACAAGAAAATGGGTTGCTAAGATTTAAAGATGATTATGCCTACAAAGCCTGTACCTAAACTTACCTTTTCCTCTCTGGTATCCGAACACAGATTTTCAAAAACTCGAAATAAAATATTGCCACCTCAAACCATGAATAAAATCCACGAGAAAAATGTGAGGTTGCTTTCAATATTTCCATGATAACATAGAGTTAGGTTTCCCAATTTTTCTATGATAAGACAGAAAAATGCTATAAATTCTTGCTCTTCTTATGTCACCAATACAAAAACAATTAAAAACAGACTTAAGGGGGGGCTTTTGGTAAACTAAATAGGATCAGCACAATGATCTTAAATCGCTGTAGATCCTATTTAATCTCCAATGATCTAAGATCACCGTGATTGATAAGAACTCAAAGATTTTATGGCACATTTAGTTTTATTGTTTTGATAAGTTATGAATCAAGTTGGCATAGGTCGGTGTAAGGTTTACTGTTACTATGATCCTGTCTAGGCATGCTAACACCGTAAGTTTGACTAAGTATTGACCAAACCCTTATAAATTACATTTTAAAATAATTATTTTTAATATTTTATTTTCTCATCATTTCAAAAGTAAATTAATTTTTTGATTTTTTTATCCTAAGTAAAAGCACCCACATTCGATATTTGTTAAACTACAAATTTCTCAAATTCTTTGAATTTGTTCTTAAGAGAAAGTGATTTTTTATTTTTAACAAATTTGATTTGTTCTGGTTTAGAATGGTTCCCACCGGTTTGGATCTATACCAAACCAATATTGAAAAACGAACCGATTCAAGGTCAATTCGGTTCGATTCTATTCCGACCAAACCAATCAGCTCAGTTCAGTTCTGCAAACCATGGCTTGTATCATAATACCAAAGTCGCGATCTAGAATCAAGCTCACATTAGCAATAGTTTGCAACTTCAGAAATTTAAAAACAATTTGAGACAAATAAGAAAAGCGGGCAATGAAGCTTTAACAAATATTGCAAACATTTTGATAGAAAAGCATAGTACAAAAAAGTTCAAAGCCAACCCAGAACATATTCACAAAAAGTCACAAACTAATCAAAAAATAAACAATAAAAAAATCCAAATAGAAGTGTTTTCTGATAACAAATATTATGCTTGGTGAAAACTGTAAATGAGAACTTACAAAAATCTTGCAGCATCACTCAATGATTCAGACATTATTTCACTATGGTACATTAAATGGTGAATGTAATATATGAGTACAGAAATTCTGAATCGATAATTAATTATGCAAGCAAGAAAAGGTAGAAGATAGGTAACGGATTCCATACCGAAGGAGTTATATCAAGTATCCAGTAACAAATCTGATGCATAGAGTCTTGCTGGTCATATGGTATTGCATCCCCCAAAAGATCATATTTTGTTATAACTTTGCTATCCAGATGCTCCTGCCAGTAGCATAAAAACGCAAAGTCGGACAACTTACCTAAAGGTAACTAATAATAATAATTAAAACTGCAAGTATATAAACATTAATTAAGTCCGTAGCATGATAAATAAAAATAGAACTCATGACCGCTGCCGGAATTTAGATCTGAATTTTAACACCTTTCGAGCTGTTCTTCCCTTTTTATTTTTCTTTCAACTGCTAGCATTAGGAAGCCTCAAAATTGATAACAGATCTTTTTATCAACAAGAACTCTGATATTGAATTAGTGTTTCAGCAAGAAGGAAAGATACCGAAGAATTGAACAGAATAGAGGAGAGAATATAATAAAAAGAAAGAAATAGGAGAAGAAAGAGGCCAGGCCACCTTTCATTGTACCACTAGGAATCCTAACAGAAAATAATTAAAAGAACAAAAAAAACAAGAGACTGAATTCCACCCAGCTAATTCTGGTCAGGCCCCTCTCTTGGAACCCTGTTAGGATTCCTAAAACATAAAGATGCCAGCCAAATTATTTTAATTTTAAGAGGACCTACAGTTTGTTTTAGTTCCCTATAGTTTGACAACAAAAACATCTCTAAAAACTAAGTAAACAGCAACACCTAATTGCAGCCTATATTGACCCCAAAAAAAAACTCTAAAATAATCAATAAAAATCAGCAAAATATCTATCACAATCTGAAAATACTATAGCATGAATTATGATCCCTCAGAAGAAAAAATTAAGAAAAAAAAAGCAACCAAACAAATCCCACACAGCTAATTATGGTTGGACACCTCTCTTGGAACCCTGTTAGGATTCCTAAAACATAAAGATATCATCCAAATTCTTTAAATTTTGAGAGGACCAACAGACTATTTTAATTCCCTGAAGTTTGACTCCCAGTAGGACTTAAAATAAAATAAATTGACACCCATTGGGTGCCTAATCGCAACCTATATTAACAAATAAAATAGACTTCTAAAATAATCCATAAGAATCAACAAAAATAGAACCTATCACAACCTGAAAATACTACAACAGGCACTAATCTCATATAAGTACAGCAATTTAGTCTTGACTTTGGACTAAAGGAAAATAGGAACAAATGAAACCAAGCATTGCTTCCAATGGATGGGAATATCTGCAGAAAACAAGCATCAAAGAAGACAAAAATTAAAAAAAAAAAGAAAACTAACAAATGTCACAGTTCTACTTCGACAGTTCATAATTTCCTTGACAACATAGGTAAACCCTCAATTATCAAAAAATATGTAACTTCAGATTACTTGAATCAAGAAGGCATGTCTAGACAAATTTAGCACTACTAAAATCTCAAACTTTAAATATGGTGATCAATGAGTTATTTAAGCTAATTTGGTTCCAATTAATGGTTTGATTCACAATAGATCTGGTGTGATCCAGTGCCACGGAATAAGGGAGCTACAACAAAAATTTAGTAGTTAAAGCCTAATAAATACAAGCAAAAGGGAAAGGAAAAAAGAGAATCTTAAAAGACAACCATACTTTCTGCGCAACACCTACTTGCGAAAGAGATGCAGTATCACCATCTTCATTGTCATCCTGTGCAGCTTCACCATTCAGATCAAGATCAGAAGACCTTTTCCACTCTGGAGTGGGAGGGCAGAACAAACTTTCAGAAGTTTCATGGTAAAACATATACAGTGATTCAATATAATCTTGCTTATAGATCCCTGGAGAACGTGCTTGGGCAAATATATGCATTGGCTGGCCAGTAGAAAATCAAATATAAAGCTGAAAAATTAAGAAGCTACAAGAGGTAAACCAAAAGGAAAGCTTGGAATATAATCACATAGCATACATCAGAGACGTGCAACAGCTGTGAGCGCATGAGGAAATGGATAATCATAAAGCCTGTCCAATTATGCCCATGAGTATAGTGAACAAGAGTATACTTCTTTGAATGTTTTTGGCAGGAGAGAAATTGCATCACCTGACAAGAAGGGCATCATGGGAAAAATAATTACATTACCATGTATTAAATTCTTCCAAATAGGGACTTCAAGAGAAATTTAGCAAAATTACAGAACAAATAAAACTTTAAAAAACAAACAATTATACCATTATCCAAGACCCCCCAAAAAAATTAAGATTACAAAATTCTGGAGCAACAATTTAGATGCGCACGGCTATGGAATACACATCCCAGAACTGGAAAACATATATCCATACTAAATTTAGAGACATGACTACAATTTCTGTTCATCAGTCATTATGCTTGTTGAATTTAGTTAATCATCCAAGTCAAGCAATCAGTTAGCATGAATCAAGAAGCCTGAGTGAATGCACAAAATCTTAAAGCCTTCCAATGTTCAAAAACCATCTTTTTAAAACTCCAATAAAAAAGCCTTCACTAAACCAAAACTTCGAGGGCAGAAAGTAAGGAGATGAGCACCCAGATAATGTTGTTGAAGTTTGGGCTCTGAGGGCTGTTGCCCACTTCTAAATGATCTTTTTCCATTCCTTTTGCTTGGAAGCTTCTGCGTCAGTAGATATATGGGTGGTGGATCTCTTATCAATATTCGTATATCATGGTTATAAGCAGTTCAAATATTGAGATAAAGGTTTTGTCGGGCTGTCTTCTTTCTTCCAGTACCAAACAACCCCATTCACACATTACGGATATTTTGTTGTAAGCAGTTAGCAGGTTTCCATGAACAGATACCATAATCTGGGGACACAAACAATAAAACAATATGCCCTTTTTGCAAGTTTTATGATTTCTTGAGTGCATCAGGTACCAAGCGAATTGACATACACACAAACAATTTGTTGCTACTTCCATTGATGGAAACAAACATCAAGAAAACATACATCGATCCATAATACAGACATAAGATGATTTCATATGTCAAAAAATATCAGAACAAGTTATCAGTTCGAACAAAACTAATAATAGCATAACGTGATGGGGATTGTGAGGAAAATATGCATATATTAGTTTATAACATTCCAAGAAACCAATAAATTAGAAAGGAGCATTACAGTAACTTACCTCATAAACAAATGTGTTTACAGACTCATTATCAGGTACAGCATCACGCCCCTTACATGGGATCTACAACAGTAGTAGAGATCAAATTATGTACAACCTAAAAGTTCAACAACGACAACAACGATGATTGCAGCAACAACAATAAGACAAAAAGTTTCTCACCTTAACATGCTTTATATCTTGCTTTGTCCATTCTGATGGTGAATAATAGCGAGTAATATTTGTCAAATCAATTACCAACCCAAGCTGGAGAAATCACCAAAAAAAAAAAACAAATTAAAGAGAAGGATCGTAGATGACTTCCAAAAAAGAGCATTTGGCATCAATCGTAGATGACCACAAAATTGAGTTCAACCATAAACTGCAGCTCATAATGCTGCCAAGTAATCAGAAGCACTGAATTGTGTTCTAAACATTGCCAAGGATCAAGAGATTAATTAATTTATACTAGATCTAAAAATGAATGAACGTTTAATTAATTTATTCAAAAAAGATCATCCATCCGTAATGGAAATCCAATCCTGGCATAAAAAAACATGATCCTCTATAGCATCTTGTGAACTTCAGGTCTACATTTTACTTGTAATTCTGAAACCAAAACATTTGAGAAACTGATGCAGAACAAGTAACAGTTACAATTTTTGAGCATAGCTTAGGGACAAACTCATTGCATATATGAAATATGCATGCCAATGTTTTTGTCATTTCTACTTCTTTTTCTTTTCTTTTCTTTTTGTGCGTGTGTGTGGGTGGGTGGGTATTGGGGATTGGGGGACATGTCAGGATGTTTTATTTTTTCTGTTTATCCAGAAAAATTGATTTTTGAGGGGTTATGAGAAAAACTAAGAAACAGTTGAGATTTGACTGCTTCCAAACCAGATCTGTGATTTGAGAGATTTATAGTTTGAACAGCAAGTGTTTTTAAAATACCTAGAAGGCTCTCATATTGGGACGCTATTAAAGGAGATAAATTAAAATATTTTTATTAAAGAGATTAAGCAGCATTAGGACTCCCAAAAGGGACTAAAGTAAAAGATAGTAAATTTTCTTTCTTACATGCTAATCATGTGCTTGTGCAACCAACATATATACATGTATCAACACAAAAATAGGATGATAATGCTAAGTATGACAAAGGATTGCCTAACCTAATGAAGACATCGACAAGACTTTCAAGATAAATCCTACACAAAATAAAACTCTTATTAAATGTTTACATTAGTTAAAATTTAAAAATATTAGAAAAATCTAAATGGTCCAAATACAAAGGTTCTGTTTCAATGCTTTAAGACAATGAAGGCATCTTTTGAGTGTTGCTAACACCATAATTTTGAAAAGATTATGATACAGAAGGTAAAAAGTTATATTAGTACCTACCTATGGAAATGATGGTCAATGAGATCCGCAAGCAGGCTAGGTCCAACTCTAGTTTTAGACAAACCCAGCCTGATATCATTTCAAATCAAGACTTTAAACCCAAACCCATCCATTAGCCAATTGGAACAAATTAGATCAGGTCCCTAGAAAATATTTGACATGGGGGCAGCAATTTATGACCCAGCCTGCAATTGACCCGATTTAAGCACATTAAGGTTTGGTATAAGCAGGTCCACATCATAAATTGGTCCATCCAATTTATATGGTATTAAATGGATTAGATTCAAGTTTAGAGTCCTAACCTATTTGATCTTCTTGAACCCATTTAAATTGGGTTGGATTGGTACAATGACAACCTAGCCTATTTAAGACTTATTAACTTATTTAAGACCCATTTAACCCATCTAAGACCCATTTAACCTACTATCACTAACCCAACCCAGTCTAACATTTTTGTTAAACATTGTGGGGGTTGGGTTGGATTGGGTTACCTAGTTGATAGGTTAGCTTTATATTTCTGCCCATTCAATAAATGGGTTAGATTCACAACTTATATATAAATCCTATGTCTCAACATGACCCAAGCCAAATCTGACCTTACCTATTGCCACCTCTAATTTTAAACCTTTTGGATCTTTTGAGCCAAGCCAGGTCAAACATAATCATAACTCAACCTAGTTCATTTGGTTCCAGGTGGGGTCATGTCAAGGTTCTAGTCTAATGCAAGGTAAAAAAGAGTGCACCATTTACTCTATGCTTAAAAGCAAAACCGCTAGTTCAATCCCAACTGAGACTTCCGCCATTGTGTTGGGGGGGGGGTTGAGATCATTGCGTTAAGGTGCACCCTAGTGATCTTAGATGGTAATGATTCCAAATCATCCTCACCTTTAAAATCACCACTCAACCCAATATTCTTAAACCCATCCTTAAGGGCAGGTATTCGAGATAGGAATAGCAACGAGATAGATTCAAAGCCAAAGGTATATTCCCCGAACCCTGCCCCAATCCCCGAACGGGGCTAATTTTCCCCGCATCCCTGCCCTCGAGATTCCCCATTCCTTGTCTATATTTTTTTCTAGAATTGGGCTGTCAATTTTGAGCCCAATTCTATTGTATAAAAAATAATAATCATTTGAAGCCCAAAATCTATTATGAATCGGTGGACATAAAATAATGAAAAGGCCTATATTTAAGAGCATAAATCCAATATTCAAGAGCCCAAACCCAAAATTTATATTTAAAAAAAGGATCAAGTTTCGGAGATGGGTTTGGGATGGAGACCCCAATCCCCATCCCCCTACCCAAACCAAGTGGGTTTCCAAAAATTCTCCCCATCCCCACAGTCATCCCCATTTAATCCATCCAGACAGTCCTCCATGGTAGACTACTCCATAAACAAGATTTAGACTTGGATCTAAAAACACAATAACCTACTCATTCCTAATCTCATCCAACCTAATTTCTACTCTCTGAAAAACATCTATCAGTATGAACAAAGACCTAGAGATTTACAGGATAATTAATAAGATGAGAAAATATATTATGTTCTAATATGACAGCCAAAAAATTATTCTAAATTAATGGACAAGTTAAATGATCCTTTGGAAAAGTCAAATTCAAATCCAATAAACCTGAGAAATAAAAAACAGAGGATAAAAGAACAATCTTACAAACTTTCTAGCCACCAAAAAATTAACTAGATAAATATAACAGTCATACAAATAGCATTTCAAAAATTATATGGTATACTTACTTCCCGCCCTGCTCTCCTCTGTTTTATTAATCACCTGCCTAGTTCTGTCAGTATCAATTTTGCTACTGCCTGGTGAATTTTTAGATACATGCACACCGTATTCTTTTTGCCACATAGCTGTCTCATATCATTGCCTCCTAGTTCCTTTTCTGGCTTCCAAATTCCTAAGCTGTTTGAAGTATTTGTTTTTCATCAAAAGTCTATATTTTCATTGCCAGATTTTCAGGACAGCAACACAAAATTTTCATAGAAGATAGCTTCCAAGAAGGACCTTGACAACTCTAGCTGGTGTCTTCATGACATTAGGCTGCATCAAATGTGGACCAATTAAAATGTACTAGTGAAAGCAAAGCACTTAGACATCAAGATTTGATTTCTTCATGGACAGAAAAATTCCAAAACCTTTCATAATCAAATACCTGAAACATAAGGCCATCAGCTGCATGAGAAAGCTTGGGCGTGAACTCCTTGAGAAGCTTAACAACAGTAGATAACAACCAAAAATCCTTCCTCCTAACCAGAAAAAATAAAAAAAACATAAATAAAAAAGACATGGAGTTATATATGAATACTGAAAGAAAATATAAAACAGTTTCATCAGTTATTTTACTTACACTAAATGATTCCAGGTCATATCTGTGACTTGAATTGCATTTGCCTTCACACTCGAACTATTTTCTCTCATTACTCTGAGGCCGAATTATTTCTTCCTCTAGTAACTTCCGCCTTGCAGAAATGGGCAATTGCACCATGGAATGATAATATAATATCATGACCTGGTTATGCAGCATCTTGGTAATAGCTTTAAAAAAAAGATTATAATGGCTCTTCATCTCAGCCAAAATCAAGAATGCACTCTAGTAGCAGAGATCACTAAATATTAATATTATTACGAGTATACTGACAAAAAGCATGGCTCAAAGTTTCAGCAGAAACCCTAACCGAAACAGAGGTTAGTTTCATACTTCTGAATGAAAAAGACCTATGATTTTTTTCCTTTCTTTTGGGGAAAGGTGTTGGATATGTCATTACCATTAAAGATACAAGTAACTAAACCATCGCACCTTGTCCTAGCTATTTGGCATTGGCTTTAAGGATCCTCATTCGCCAAGCATTTCTATTCAACCCTTCCTTCAATGTTTGTTCAAGGAGCAATTCCATGCCTCTCCTGTATTCTTATTGAGCTTTACATGCTGTTTGCCAATCTAGCATCAACCCTCCACCTTATCATCCTGTAAATTTTCTTGTTTTTTTGCAATCTAGGCATCTTGTCAAAATAAAACAAAAGATTTGCAAGAGAAGAAAAGTCCTTTTGATATTAGGTTTAAGAGAAGATTAGAGAATCAATTTGTTGCCTGGTTTGACTACCCTCCAGCATTGATATTCAGATAGCCGTCAGCTAGATTGCCAACCAACCTAAAGAATGTACATCATACACTAATATAACATCAAACATGTTTAGATGATAGCATTTTTCCAATTTAAATAGAAAATTACATTATTGGGATATTTCAGCATAAAATTGAACATAACAATGCAGTCAAATGTCCTCACCAGCATAACTTAAGTTTTATGGTTTGAAGTTTTACCAGATCTTGAAATTAAAACTAAAACCTATTAGCTTTGCATAGGGCTGGAGTTAGAGTCAAACTTGATTAAACCTAGTTTGATCAAATCAGTCTTGAAATTATTTTCAAGCCTAAGTTTTGATGAAGCTCAATTTGTTTATTAATTATTGAGACTAATCTGACTCTATTTTTAAATCGAACTGGTTAGAAGCTGAACTGATCAGCTTGATAGACATAATTGAGCTGAAATTACATCAAGCTTAGAATCAATCATGGTTCAAACATGAATTGAAGCTTTCTCCGGATGAATTCACATGGAAGTTACTCCAACAATAAAGCTTACAAGATTAATAAAATTCATTCACAAACAATAGATCTAGAACATTATTCAATATACTCTGGAATACATTGTCACACCACAAAAGCTAATAAATTTGTAACTAGGCCATCAAATAAAATACATATGTAGTGACGCGGTTATTAATTTTTAACTATTAAAAATAGATATAATAAATAAAATAAACCTTGAGCATTGAAGGCTATCCTTTTGAATGGACAAATCTTCAAAATTTGAATGGACAATTCATACTGAAGTCTTTAGGAAATCCTAGAATATGAGCATTGAATGCTATCATTTTCAGAACATGACACAAGATTAGTTATTTTTTTAATTTGCTATCAGTAATGAATCATGGTAGCTGTCAATAATACAAAGTACCTCAAAGCAACTCATGGAATCCTTTATTTTCAACAAAATGTTTAGCCTTTAGTAACATCTTAACTTACATTTACACAAGCTAAGAGGAAATTGGCACAACGAGCCTCTTAGTAACCTTGCATTTTTTAAGTAATGTACATATTAAAATCAATTCTAGATGGAAGTGGCACTCCCTTAAGAAAACAATTGACAAGTACAAGTGCTTGAAGTCCTCGGTAGCTTGGAACTGCATGTGGTGCTCCTTTAACAGTGGCAAATGTTAAGTTACCACTATAAATAGCACTATATCCACCAACCTGCCCATAATATTAAAGAAAGGAGAAGTGAGAGAAATTCTTATAGTAGTTTAAGAAATGTTTTATTATTAAAAGATTATCGAATTCCATGAGAACTCTTGGTGTACTCTTATATTCTTTAAATAGCAGCTATAGCAGCTGAATGGTAAAAGAATTTCACAATATTCATTAATATTTGTATAAAATCATATTAATTAATTACATTATAAGATATTTTTAAGGAAAAAATAGGTGAGAAAAATGGCCCAAATTCATTAATGACTAATTATGTCTGATAAATATGGAATAGTAGAACCGATTTCATTACATTTAAGGTGGAAAGGAAAATTATTGCAAGGGAAGAAAAGTGATAATGCTATGCTATTGCTTAAGAAACCTCTTATATAGTAGGATGGATCGATGTATTGATCCTAAACTATTACTAAAAGAGATTAAAAAGGAACCGGTATACTTTTCAAAATAGTGAAGCAAAAAATTATATAAGTTACATTTTGAAGAAGACTCTTATAGGATCCTACTACCTAACAATATTATTATCTATTAAAATATTGTGTGAGGTGTGTTTTTTGCATATAACAAATATTGCTATTAAAATTTTAAAAAAAGAATTATATTATAACATTACATATTGAACATTACCTTAGCTAATTCTTTTTTTTCCTTTATTTAATGTTTTTATGTTTGTAATATTGAAAAGGTTTATTAAGGAAAATTATTACTTCATTAATCAAAATGATACATGGATAAATTACCTCATTATTAACAAACCATGGTTGCCACCGAGCCTTCACAGAAAGATTTAGCTGATTGATAGAATATCTTGATGAGGTGACAGGAACCCGCCCATCAACATCTCCACTACATTTAATATTAAAAAAAAGACTTATTACCCATTTGTGCTGATATGTAATTAGTATTAATTTAGAAATATATATGAAATCTTAAAACACAACTCTATAGAAAACTAATTTATCAGTATTACCTATATATCCAAACCGGTATATGGTTAGCCATGCACTCCTTGATAAG
Organism: Calamus simplicifolius; assembly: GCA_900491605.1. Lineage (NCBI taxonomy): Eukaryota > Viridiplantae > Streptophyta > Magnoliopsida > Arecales > Arecaceae > Calamus > Calamus simplicifolius. The sequence continues at coordinate 422,863 of UESW01001397.1, forward strand.
TGGTAAGACTGTTGAAGGGCTTTCTATCCATGTTAAGAGTTGGCTGCATTGTAACAATGTTGGATTAAAAGAAGCGTTTAACAAATATTTAATCTAAAGCTAAAATTTGAAAGGGTATTCAATATATTAAGAATGACTTTCACTCTCATGCTTGCAATGCCACATATAAGATCACTTGTAGTTAAACCAAGTTTGGGTGATGATTGAAAACTTGTATGAAAGTTTTAGCAAGTATTGCATGTTGCCTCCACCAAAAACAAAAGAAGCTCATAAGAAATTTTTATTATCTTAAAAAAAGTTCAAACTTAGCTTGAAATTGTGACTTAAAATGAAAAACTCACTTTGTTGCGATCCTTAAATGCATTTGGGTGGCTATCCAAATGTGACCTCATGAGGAGCAAAGAAATCTTTGTCTAGATCCACATGTTGTTTGTCAGATTTCCTTAAGTCGGATATTGGATAAAGAAAATGCACACTTCATTACTTGAGGAGCTAATTCAATGGATGCCGTAGTCATCATATTAGAACATAACTTGAGGAACCATGATTTGTGGTGCCTATTGGTTTATCTCTCCTTAATCAAGGCTACATGCAACATGAGCCATTAAGAAACTTTGACTCGATCCTAAGATCCCATGATTAGCATGGTCTGATTTGCTTCATTTAGCATGATGCAACAATTACACAACCTATGGTCTAATGATTCATTACTTTGACTTGCAATAACGATCTTAGGCATCCAATTAATCTATAAGGATATTATAATGTGAGAAAAAGGGGCATACCTGCACCTACTCCAACTATAGTTGAGTTTTGTAACATTGGCATGAAGAGCTTCTTGTACTCCAGCGGTATTGAAATAAGCTTTCACGTACATACTGGAGCATGGGTCAAAATTGTCAATCTGAAACACAAGCAAAGTCCCTTTAGAAAGCATAATGCTAAATTAAAGAAGCAATAGATAATTAGAAAAGATAACGAACCGAATATATCTTTGGCAAAGACGTGACGCCGGTTGAGAAACATAAAGGCTCATAGATACCAAGTATGCCTATCTTCTCAAGGACTTGGGTGCAAGCTCTCATAGCCCGTAGGCACTTCATATCTTGAAAAGTGGCATTAGGGGAGAAATTGCAGTGTTTGTGGATTGTATTAATGGTCTCATCTGAGATCAACGCATGTGTCCACCAATAGTCAAACAACCCTTTATTGTCTGTTTCGTCATTGATCACCCCATTGCCAATCTAGCATTATCCAATATCAATTTCAATAAAGCCAATAAGATTAGAAAAGGATGAAACATGAAATAAAGTTATTAAAAGAAGCTAGAGCTAAAGTTAATTAGATACCATGATGCCTCTAAGATTGATGTTGGTATTATTATGTTGGAGAATAGTATGGGCAAGCTGAGGTGCATAGTGGCCGCCATAGCTCTCCCCAACTATAAAGAAATCTCTGCCTTTGAACTCTGGGAATCTATCCATCCAGTTCACTAGGAACACATAGGCATCTTTGGCCGTTTTGCTGTCCCCACTAATGTAATAGTCTGAGGTAGTGTTGGAGTAAGAGAAACCAACACCGGCTGGGCTCTCCAAAAACAGCACATTAGCCACTACAACACCCAAAATATGATCAAATTCAAATCAATCATTTGATTAATCACATGCATGGTTCTTAGAAAAAATAATTAAGAACATCATATCATATAAAAGAATATGAACTATGCCAATGACTTTAGAAAAGATAGGAAAAGTAAACGAAATTGAATCTAAACTCTTAATGAGACCTTTATTCCATGCATATGGATTTTTAAACAGTGTTTTGCCGTCGCTCATGACGCGGAAGGGTCCTATCTCCTCCATGGCTCCATTTCCGAGAGAGGAGCAACCCGGCCCTAAAAACAAACAAGAAAAGAAAGATGACAATTAGAAATTCTTATGATATAAGGTTGTTTATAAATGATACAATTGATCTTTTAGTTGTTTACCTCCATTGAGCCAGAGAATCAGTGGTTTAGAAGCAGGATCAGCCGAGGCAACTTCAACAAAGTAGTAGAAGAGAGCTCTTCCAGCTTCTATATCAACTGTGACATAGCCTCCATACTGATTAAAATCTACACCTTCAGGTTGGCCAGGCAACTTGGAAATCTTGTCACTTTCCTTCAACCCTTGTTGGGAATAAGTTTTCAATGATAGATCGTCAACAAGGGTGGTGGCAAAAGAAGAATAACTCAATCCTACCACTCTCTTCAACTTAAATGCATCGAAGTATAGTTGATCAAGGGCATCCCCTTGAGTAGTTGGAGGGCCTCGGCTTTCCAGCGCTCTATTTGTTGCTGCGCTGGCCAAAATATAAATCCACACGCAGAACAGAACCCTCCTCATCTTCTTTCTCTATTGCAAAGACAAAGACAATGATGGCAGGATAGATAAATTAGTAATGCAGATTTAATAGCATCATGGATTTGTGAGTTGCATTGAACTTTAGGGGGAAAAAGGTAGCAATACTTTAGGAGAACGTAACCATACTAAATGGGTCCTTTGGGTTGGATCAGGTTGGGTTGGGGTATGTATACATGCAGCAAACTTATTCTTCAGCCGATTTGAACAACAATGCATGACTAAATAGAATATATAATTTCATCTTCTATGCTACAAACACAACGAACAAAACATAGAACTCTATAAAAAAATGCCATCATTACATCCGCAATCACATGGCCAGTTTAGTTTGGGAATAGGGGACCTGTCATATTGGTTATAGTTTAAGCTCTTGCAACTAATAGCTATACTCAATGTTCCCAAAGATTTAGAAAAGAGAGCTTGGAACGTTGAAAGGCCCTCATATAGAATAATGTAAGCCACAAATTAGAATGCCAAAGATCTTATAGGAGTTAAACAATAAAACAAAGCACATCAAATGGGCTTCAGAGATCCCGAAGAACTTGAAGATAAACAGGGACATTTTCAAGTAGGTCCAGATGGTGATATTGGCTTTATTAAGTCAAATTAAAGAGAATAAATTTTTCGCCATATCCATGGTTATAAATAGCTAGATCTTCTAGAGGACATAGAAATGCAACCCTCTTTGGCTAATATAAACTTTCATTCCACATGCAAGGCAGGGATGCAAACTTTGACGTGGTAAAACACATGCATGCAAGAATAAATGCTTTTTTTATTAGGAAGCGCATGGTTGGTAATTTTTTAACTACAAAAATGGACTGAAAATTCAACTAGATGAATGGTGGCCGAATCACAACACGATACATATATGCATATGACATACTCTGCAGTATGATTCATATGATATTGTCAGAATTTTAAAATATAAAACTACTCTTCTTACGGATATGAGAAATTACTATATGGTTTAAAATGGATTCATTTGTAACAACTTACATATGCATTTATATAATGTGGTGGCGAAAGGAGGCACCAAGTGTCCAGTAGTCTTTTTCTTAGAGGCTTTTTCTCTATGGCATTCTTAGTATTTGTCACAGACACAATACTTGTATTGATGGAGCATATTGGGAATTGGACCCTTATATTTATAGTCTTTACTCTATTTTGTTGATATTCTGTTCTATTTCTAATGATTTGTAATCCTCACATTGCCTTATCTGCAAGAGGAAAATGGGTTCATTTTATTAGAATTTGATATATATACATTACCTACTACTAACTTAGATTTTCAAATCACTTTTTTGATTATAGGTTATTAGAAGTGTCAGCCAATGGTCTGCTGGTACAAGCCAAGCTGAAGAGAGCATTCATAATGCCTACTTCTCTGCTATTGAAAAAGCAGAGCACTTCATATATATTGAGGTGAGGACTTTCCATTTCCATGTAATTGTTGGCTGTCAAATTATAAGACATTGTCGGACATGTTAATATAAGGTATTTTCATGTGTAGTTAAGTAAAATAAGGTCTTTTCATGTTAAAATAAGGTCTTTGGATGAGTCAAATTTGCCACAGTAGTCACCGAGGGTCTCATATCCTAGAATTGACGGTTTTGCTTGTTGTAGTTAAGTCATTTTTATGGGCCTCAACTGATGAAAAAAAGTAACAGATACATCACATTTTAAGATGGCATGCTAAATCTTAAACCTGAAACAAGTTCCAAGTTTTGTTGTTACAAATCTCTATTGTTTCTAAATAAAGATGAAACAATTCAGTTGTCCCTTTCTTTAGTCTATAAAATAGGGCTACTTAACCATTTACAAGCAAGGGTCACGTAAATAAACTAGAGAGATGTTGAGTTTTGCTCCTTCTGAGGCAGCAGACTCAGTTTATTATGTTTCAGTTATCTGTGATCCATGAATGCCCTCATTCATCACTAAAGTCCAGCCTTGATGTGTTTCAGTTGGGCAAATCACTTGATCCTCATACTTGACCAACCCATACTAGTTCCAACTAGCCACGACAAAGTGGTCTTGTCCTTTAGAGGTTTGAGGGCTCATATTTTGTAATATTTGTTCTATAAGCATTTAAGCCTATTTCCCCTCGAGACAATTTCAGGTACGTTCATATGCACATGAATGCATTTGTCTAAGAAAGAAAGAAGGAATTCTAGACAAGGTTGTCTACCTCTCTCAGACATTAAAGGTATTTTTATATAGGTTACAAATTATCATTAACACACAATATAATTGGACAAAAGAGATCATATCTTATGTGTACCCAACCAAGTTTTTAAACAAACGATACAAATGAACCATGTATAAATTAAGATACAGAAGACCAACAACCACTCAGTAAAAAGACAAAAAATGATTTAATGGTACTGATAGTTGACAGGGATAATGCCAACTACTTCAGTTTCAACTGAAAGTTTAAAGGTCTTTGTGGAAGCAAAACTAAATATCACTTTAACCAACAAAATTGTCCTTGACAAGGTTACGATTGCTCTTCTATTCAATCATAGAATATCTGAAGAAACGAGAGAAATGCACCCATTATTTCGGTTGAAATTATTTCAACAACAACAATAAAATGCAAATAGGCTAACTTTTTATCATCAAAAGAGAAGCAAAATGTTACAAAAAGCTGAGAGGACCTTTTTATTGAGATAATATCAAACACTTGCTAAGCATAGTATGCAGAATTTAAACAACTTCCATACAGCAACATGGATCTGGATTAGTTCCCATAAACAACAACTTCCAGATCACTCAAGAATCTAAACAACTTCCAGAATTTAAACCGAAACAGCATGGTATGCACACCACAATATCTATTATGCGCTGGGTTTTAGAAACAGGACCATAGATCTGAATTCCAAACTAAGTTAGGATGTTGTCTGCGAGACGGTTTAAAAAAAAAAAAAAAAAATCAGAATTCCGGGAATGCAAAGCCTACCTGGAAGTCGATGGTTGCCGGTGGTGATGACGGACGAAGACGAAGGTTGAATATTGCGGAGACCCTAAAAATCTCCGGATCCTCTCCCCTGTAGTAGCCGGAGGAGAGCAACGGTGCGCAAGGCCAGCAAGGGTTCGTGATTTGGGAGAGGTTAAACGGTGCGCAAGGCCAGCGTGAACAACCCCTGTGAAACGAGCGAGGTTAATCTTCAAAAAGGACGAAGAAAAAAAGAAAAAAAAAAAAGGAAGAAATGGAAGTACGGACCCCGGCACCGGAGAAATGGAAGATCGGGGCCTCGAAGATCCGGCGAAGAGAGGCTCGGGAGCTTGCCGCCGGGAATGAAACGCTGGGGGTATTGTATTTATAACAAATCGAGAAGGGGCAGGAAGGAGAAGGAGGAGGGAGAGGAGAAGCTAAAGAGGGGCTTTCTTCTCTCTCCCTCTCGAGTTTTGAAATCAAATTCTAATAATTGATCGGACGGATGGGATATTGTGATCTCGCATCCTGCGGTGGAAATTCGTATGATTGGGGAGAAGCCGGCTGGTGGCCGTCGGATTGGGGCGTTTAATGTATTTAAAATGGGGTTTAAAAAAATGGAGGGGAATATAATAAAAGAAAGATGAAGTGGGAGCATCACGTGGTGGAGTTTGATTCATTCCATCACGGCCTTTGGATGCATTCGCGATGATGGCTTAGGGTTTATCCGGGGCCTTTTCCCGCGAAAATTACCGCGAAAATAATAGTAAAAGATTAAATAAAACTGATTATAATTTCAAAAAAATAATAAAATAATATTTAAAATTACATCGATGACCACCGATGTAGTATATATTCTGTCAGCATATCAAAGGCTAAAAACCAGAATGGGAGTTCATGTTAAACCTTGATCAGCTTTATTCCTGGCTTGTAGGGCCAGAGACTCAGAGCTTTGGTTGATAGAAGGCTGCAAGCTCACATGAGAGGTTATCTTGTTGTACATGGAAAGCAGATTTCATTTGTCAATTCTTTCTGCCTCCAGAGCGGTCCCACCTCCCATTATCTCTTTGCACGCCCCCCATCGTGCTTTCTTTCTTGCAAGCTGGAAAGCAGGACCATTGGGCCAACGCCTTGTCGAAGCACGAGGCTGAGGAATCCCAACAAAAATAAAATTAAACAACTGGATCAGGACTAGTAGCCCCGCGTCAAAAAGACTGATGAGTTGACGAGCTAAGAGGGACCATGCATGCAGCGCAATTGCAAGTTCAGGAGCATCCATCATTCCACATTATTCATGATAGATGATTAAAATACTTTAAAACTAAGAGATTGTATTTTATTTTTATTTTTATTTTTAAATATAAAATTATAAATTCAAATTAAAAGTATATTTAGTATTATTATTTATTTAAAATTATTTTCATTATTTATAAAAATAAAAGTAAAAAATATTTTACTTTTTTATATTAAAAATTAAAAAATATATTGTTGCTATTATCATCATTGCTGTGGTGGCTATTAGTACTTTCATCATGCTATCATGCTATTGCTTTCCTTCCATTAGCATTACTATCGTCGTTTTCATTGCCATACGATTGATGTCCCATTATCTTAGCTATTATTATTTCTGTCGTTATCAATCATTTTCATCCTATTATTGCTGTCATTTTTGGCACCACTACAACCCTACGACCACCATCCTTTCTAATAATCATCGCTCTTACTATCGATCTCACACATAGTTATATTGTATGGCCTATAAAGTGCCTTTGAATCATTAGGATGTTGAAATCTTCAAGCAGGCAGGGAACAATATGGTAACACTGCAATTAGAATGCTAGCGCTCCAAGTTTGTTATTGTTGTTTTTTTGTTACAGAGGAAAAAATAAAAAAAGAATGCTAAAGCAAAATCAATTGAATAAACCATACATGCGAGAGCAAGGGTCAAGTTCCCCAGATCTTTTACTTGTAAATATGAAACCAAAACATCTTTAAAGCTGATGCAGAACACTTAAATTTTGAGCCTAGCTTAGGGACAAACTCATTGTACATGTGAAATAGATATGCCAACTTTTTTTTTGTCATTTTTTTTATTTTCTTTTTCTTGTGTATTGGGGATCATTTATTTTTATTTTCTTTTTCTTTTTCTTGTGTATTGGGGATTGGGGGACATGTCAAAATTTTTTTTTTCCTCCCTGTTTATCAAGAGAAATAAATTTTTAAGAGCTTATGAGAAAAACTAAGAGATGATTGAGTTCCAAACTAGATCTAGGATTCGAAATATTTAAAGTTAAAACCACATGTGTTTTTAAAATACCTAGTATGCTTTCATGTTGGGATGCTATTAAAGGAGATAAATTAAAAGATTTTTTTATTAAAGTGAGATTAAGCAGCATTAGGACTCTCAGAAAGGGATTAAAATAAAAAGAGAGCAACATGCTTGTACAACCAACATATATATAGATATCAACATAAAAATGGATGAGAATGCCGCGCATGACAATGAATTGCCTAAAACACAACTCTTGTTAAATGTTTACATTAGTTAACATTTAAAAATATTAGAAGAATCTAAATAGTCCTAATACAAATGTTATAATTTCAATGCTTTAAGACAATTAAGTCACCTCTTTAGTGTTGAGATCTCTAGGTCCAACCCTAATTTTACCCAAACCAAACCCAGCCTGATATCATTTCAAGACTCTAAACCAAAACCCACCACTTAGCCAATTGGGACAAATTAGATCGCATTCCTAGAAAATATTTGCAATGAGGGTGGAAAAATTATGACCAACTCACCAACCCAGCCTGCAATTGACCTGATATAAACACATTAAAGCATGGCATAATTAGGTCAATGTTGTAAACCGGTTGACCCAACTTAACCCTGTCCAAAGCTGTTTAAAGTGAGCTGGATTGAGAAATGGACTTTACTAGTTGCATGGCAGGCACCAGCGTGGGGCCGGGCGTCGTTGGGTTGGGGCGCGGTTCATTGCAAAACGAGTCTCCGTTTTTAGGCGCAGGCGATGTCCGCCACTAGCCACGGTCTGGTCGGGGGATAATTGGACAAAGATGGCTTTCTGACGGGCTATCCCTACCGCCCACCTTTTTTTTTCTTTTTCGTTTGCCCCTTTACCAGTGATACTTTTCTGTGCTCTTTTTTTCCACCTGGTGCCTTCTCGCTTAGGATGCTCCGTCCGTGCCACTAACATAATGAGATCAAATGCTTGGGGCCAAATGAGGCATCCCGGTGTGATTAAGATGAACTGCTTTAGTCCACATTTCGGCTTAAGTCCACATTACTGGTGCCTCCCATAAACAATGACATGATTGTATAGTACCATTGCTGTTCAAATAATTTTGTACTAAATTTAAAGCTAAATTATTGACATCTATTTAGACTGATTTTGACCCAACAAATAAAAAAGTGCATCGATAACCAATAATTATTGACATAATGATATGATTGCATAGTGTGGTGCAACTCAATAGTGAACTTAATTATACGGCGCAACTGCACAAATGTGATGCAACTCAACCATAAATTCAATAATATATCATTCTTGCTCACAGAGAGCTCTAAGTCTCTCTTCTTCTCTTTTGAGCTTTCTCAAGCTCACGATTATTGCCCATAGCACTGACTTGAGCGTCGAACGATTTCCGTCGGAATCTTCAGTCCTCGAGACTTGTTTGCATGCTCTCAGACGCAAGAAGCTCGCCGAAGGATCCCGGACTCGCTGGAGGAGACGACCGAACGCTTGTAGACGTTTGGTGATTTGGCGTCAATACATAAAAATGTATAATTGCTCTAAATCTTATGTAGGTGTTTATATTGTGTATCACAACACTAATGCAATATTTAGTTGACCAAGTGGAATTTTGTCTTTCATAACAGCCTAATGAAAAATATGTAAGATTTTAGTCACTATATCTTAGAGAGACTGCTCATTTTTTTGCAAATTATTATTCAATATCATTTTGCTTCATCATGATTGTGGTCCTTTTCTTGAGGGATCAATGCATCTTTCACGCTTGATGTGTATTTTGAAAGCTCTCCCTGTAATCTCTATGCTTTTTTTTTTTTTTTTTGTTAGAGAAATTTCTATAATTACTATTGCGCTAAACACGTGATGCCAAACACATGAATTTTTAAAAAGGGAAAAAGCTTGCTGCTTTGCTGCAGAAACAAAAACGAAAAAAAAAAAAAGAAAAAAGCATGCAGCTTTGCTGCAAAAACAAAAATGAACAAAAACTTACTGCTTTGCTAAGAAGAAGAAAAAAAAAAAAGTGACCTATCAGGAACTAGTAGAGGTATTCTCTTGGCCGCACCTCTCCTCCCAGCTAACGCCTGTTGCCGTGCCTCTCCTCCGGTCTACACTAGCGGCTAGCCTTGACACGGCGTTAAAGGGAGATGGGGGGAGTAGTTTTTCAAATCGGTGCCTTTAAAGTAAAGGGGTGGGATTCAAATTTTTTTTGTAGAAATGATGTTAAAGGGATTTCCCCAGAGCCACTTTACCCGAGCTCAGCCCCGTCAACTGAAATGCTGACAGGGATCGAGCAGAAATCGCTACATGGTGTGACGATTTCATGAAAATGAAATCGCCACTTCATGTGGTGATTTCATTTCGAATAAAATCGCCACTTCAAGTGGCGATTTCACTCGCGATGAAACCGCCACTTAGTGTTGCGATTTCCGGGTAGATATCTTCATCAGAAACCCTCCGAGTTTATCTTATTTTAAATTTTATAATTCAAAATTTTAAATTTAATTCTAAATTTTAAATTTAATAATATAAAATTAAATAATATATTTTTATTTATCTTATTATTATTTTAAATTAAATAATATCTATACAGTTTCAAATCAAGGAGGAGAAAAACGGTACGGTTCACGAAGCATTTGGAAACTTGGAACGTGATCCCTTCATGGCGTACATAGAGCCAGGTCAATTAATTAAAGGTGATAAAAGAGTAATTTAAAATTTAAAGATTTGAAACTATATAGATATTATTTAATTCAAAATAATAATACATATTATTATACTTTTTAAATTTAATAATATGGAATTAAATAATATATTTTTATTTATCTTATTATTATTTTGAATTAAATAATATCTATACAGTTTCAAATCAAGGAGGAGAGAAACTGTACGGTTCACGAAGTGTTTGGAAACTTGGAACGTGATCCCTTCATGGCGTACGTAGAGCCAGGTCAATTAATTAAACATGATTTGAAATTCAAAGATTTGAAACTATATAGATATTATTTAATTCAAAATAATACATATTGTTCTATTAAATTTTAAATTTAATAATATGGAATTAAATAATGTATTTTTATTTATCTTATTATTATTTTGAATTAAATAATATCTATACAGTTTTAAATCTTTGAATTTTAAATCACTCTTTTATCATCTTTAATTAATTGATCTGGCTTTACGTACGCCATGAAGGGATCACGTTCCAAGTTTTCAAACGCTTCATGAACCGTACCGTTTCTCTCCTCCTTGATTTGAAACTATATATATTATTTAATTCAAAATAATAATAAGATAAATATAAATATATTATTTAATTTCATATTATTAAATTTAAAAATTAGAAGTCCGAGGCCAAGGAAACACCGGGTCCGAGGCCGAGACGCTCCAGGTCCGAGGCCAAGGGGACCTCGAAGGCCGAAGGGGCTTCGGAGGTCGAAGCCGAGAGGGACCCGGAGGCCAAGGCAGGGGTTTCGTTAGTTGCTTTCTCCGTCATTTTTAAAGTGACTCGATCAGTCACATCAGTCAGCAACTTCTGTCACAAATTGTTTATGTAAAACAATGGTATCTTTGTTTGAAATGATTTATTTCAGGTTTAGGAAACTCCGCAAATCATCAAGTTTGTTTTGTCCTTATGAAGGTTTTTTGTTTTTTTAATTTTTTTGGGCACCAGTCCTCAAAGGATTTTTAAGATAATCTGGTTGAGCTGAGTGCAATATCCTGGTTGTTTGCAAGTTATGAATAAAATATTAGGCTCAAGAATGAGCATAAAAATGTATAATTGCTTTAAATCTTATGTAGGTGTTTGTATTGTGTATCACAGCACTAATGCAATATTTAGTTGACCAAGTGAAATTTTGTCTTTCATAACAGCCTAATGAAAAATGAGTAAGATTTTAGTCACAATATCTTAGGAAGACTGTTCATTTTCTTGCAAATTATTATTCAATATGATTTTGTTTCATCATGATTGTGGTCCTTCACTTGAGTGATCAATGTTATGCATCTTTCACGCTTGCTATGTGTATTTTGAAAGCTCTACATGTAATCTTTTTAAGAAGCTTTATGTTTTTTTTTTTGAAGAAATTTCTATAATTACTATTGTGCTAAACACGTGATGCCAAACACATGAATTTTTAAAAAGGAAAAAAGCTTTCTCATAGGTGAAATTTGGGAAGCTAGCGTTTATAGAATGGGTGCATTTATAGAATGCCTTTTATTAAGCCAATTATTAAATAAAAGAGGCTAAAGATAATTTCATTATGAAGCAAAATGTAATTCTCAATTCTTGAAAAAAAAATAGATAAATACTCCGAAATTAATGACGTTCCTTGTGAGTCAGAGCACGTGCTGACTGCAAGCATTTATTCAACTTGCAACGTGTAACTCTCAGTGTTTGTTGCACCTTTTCACAGGCATGGATGAGAGCAGAAAGGTGTTAATCATGGGTTCCATGCCATTGGCAAAAAGCCTGCCATGGGTGGCAGCCCATTTGGCTCCCACGAGATGCTATGCATTTAAGATATCCCATTTTGGAAAGATCTTTTCACTTTTCAAATCAGGTTAGATAGGAGGATTAATCCATTGTCATGTGGTTGATAGCCTCTCTTACTTTTCTATTGTTAAGTCCCAAGGTACCTAATTGATGAAGAGAAGGGAAAAGGATATTAAATAGAAACTAGAAAGAAAGGGGAAAAAAAGGTTGCTAGCTACGCCCCTCAATGGCACTTGACAGCCTTGAAGACTGATAACTTTCAGTTTGGGAGAAACTTTTCCCCTGATAGTGCCGTTCTCAGCTAGCTTTGTTTTTCAGCTCCCAAGGGAAGCTTCCTCTTCGGTTAGACCACCAACCAAAACAAATGCAAAAAAGGCATTGCCTACTTACTCCATCATCGAAAGCTACAGCATTCACTTCAGTGCCACCATCTTTCTTTTTCTTTTTTTCAAAGACATATGGATGTCCCATGAGCTTGTCTCCCTCCCGTGATTAACTGACTGGCCAATGGCATGGGACTGACTGGCCGCCCGTGATTAACACCTTTCTGCTCCCATCCATGCCTATGGAAAGGTGTAACAACCAATGAGAGTTACACGTTGCAAGCTGAATGAATGCCTGCAGTCAGCACATGCTCTCTAAGCTTGGACTTCACAAGAAGGTCATTAATTTCGGAGTATTTATCTACTTTTCTTTTTCAAGAATTGAGAATTACATGTTGCTTCATAATGAAATTATCTTTAGCCTCTTTTATTTAATAATTGGCTTAATAAAAGGCATTCTATAAATGCCCCCATTCTATAAACGCTAGCTTCCCAAATTTCACCTATGAGAAAGCTTTTTCCTTTTTAAAAATTCATGTGCTTGGCATCACGTGTTTAGCACAATAGTAATAGCAAGCGTCAAAGATGCATAACATTGATCCCTCAAGAAAAGGACCACAATCATGATGAAACAAAATCATATTGAATTATTAATAATTTGCAAGAAAATAAACAGTCTCCCTAAGATATTATGACTAAAATCTTACCCATTTTTCATTAGGCTAACAAAATTCCACTTGGTCAACTAAATATTGCATTAGCGCTATGATACACAATACAAACACCTTCATAAGATTTAGAGCAATTATACATTTTTATGCTCATTCTTGAGCCCAATATTTTATTCATAACTTGCAAACAACCAGGATATTACACTCAGCTCAACCAGATTATCTTAAAAATCCTTTGAGGACTGGTGCCCAAAAAAATTAAAAAAACAAAAAACCTTCATCAGGACAAAACAAACTTGATGATTTTGCAGAGTCTTCCTAAACCTGCAATAAATCATTTCAAACAAAGATACCATTGTTTTACATAAACAATTTGTGACAGAAGTTGACCAAACTCAGCTATTGAAAGATCATGCCTATTCAATTCAACCTTGCCTAACATTCAAGACTTGCCTGCTCCCAAAGCAAGCTGGTCCCACTCAAAAATTGAACTCTTACAACATAAGCAATGCATTATGGTATTTTTTTGAAAAAAGTGATCAGGAATATGGTTGGCCTTGCTAAATGCAATCTTTTCAATTATACCTTTCGATTCTGCTAGTTTGGGCTATCAGAGCCTCATAGGGTTTTTTTCAAACTGATGACATAAAAAGAGAAGGGTGCAAGCTTTTGAAGAGTTGTATTCTTTTCACCATGCTCTCAAAATTTTATGTCAAAATTCTTTTTTTTTTTTTTCTTTCTTGTTTTTGGAAGAGACGTTGGAATACCAAGGACAAACAGCATCTCCAGCTTACCTTGCACTCCTGTGCCTCTTCTGGGCAAAGGGATCGATGCTAACAAGTCAATACAGGGCTACCTCCCAGCTGCTGCCACAGTGGCAGCTATTTTATATTTTTTTCTTTTTTTTGGTAACAAGTAGCTTTTTACACGTTACCAGGCATGGGATGGGAGAATACATACTTTTGGTGTGCATGGGAGTCTATATTTCTGAATTAAAAAATTAATTTTTTTATTTTTATACATATAACCTATAAAGAAATCTAATGCCATGTATGCATGCATATATAAAGAATTAAATTTAGTTAGTTATGTTCAGATATAGTCAAACATAAATTTATTTATTTTTTTATCTTTAAATATATATATATATTTATGCTTCTCTGTTGCATCTATTAATTGGCTAACTCTGAGACAGTCAGAAGTTTGAAATCTTATTTTTCTAAGAAATCTTGCTAGTCCTTGCATGAGTGTGCTAGGATAACATGATAAATAATAATTTTCTCTTCTCTGATAAGATGAGAAATGATGGATGCCTCTATTTGAATATTTTAGTTAGTTCTAGCTAAAAATTCAATGCCTTTTAATTTTACCTTGTAATTGTTTTTGGAATGGCACATACATGTTGATGACACTCGATCACCTTTCCTGGACGTCGGGAACGGAGGCGCTCCTCGAATCCTTGCCTCGCCGGGCTACCTGCAAAGAAGTCCTGGGACCGGAGGGGGTCTCCGGCGGGACCCTTCGACGGCCAAGTTAGTGACTGAGGTCACAGCTCAAGAAGGGCTCGAGTGAGCCCTGTTTTGTGTGGAAAAGAGGGATCTCAGGGAGGAGGAATCCTTTGAGAGTTGAGATGGCGATTTTGGGGGTTTCGCGCGTACCTGTTTACCGGATGGATTCACCTTTTTATAGGGGTTGATTCTGGCATGATCACGTGGGATTGCGTGAATCAGAAGCTCTGCTGAGCCCTCGAGTGAATCTGGACCGGTTAGTGGGCCACGTCCCATCAGTCGGCGGGGCTGTCGGGCGGCGCGTGTCAGAGAGGCGGTTTCTTGAACCGCTGGGGGTTGATCTGGCGGGAACTGAAAATCCCATCTTTTCAGGGCCGAGCCGGGATGGGCCCTGGTCGACACGGATGTCGAGATGGGCCATGGCCGATGTCGAGGTCGGGATGGGCCCTGGTCGATACGGATGTCGAGATGGGCCGCAACCGACACGAAAGTCGGGGTAAGCCTTGTCAAGCCCAATTGCCAAGGAATTGGCTTACGTGTTCCTTGACCCGATGGAGCTGTCGGCCTTTGGGGCCGTCGGTCTTGGAGATGTCGGCCTTTGGGGCCATCGGGCTTTGGAGCCGTCGGCCTTTGGGGCCGTCGGTCTTGGAGCTGTCGGCCTTTGGAGGTGCCGTTCTTGGAGGTGCCGGTCTTGGAGGTGCCGGCCTTTGAGGTGCCGGTCTTGGAGGTGTCGGCCTTGGGGCCGTCAGTCGTCGGGTGTCGGCCTTTGGGGCCGTCGGTCTTCGATCTTGGAGATGTCGGCCTTTGAGGCCATCGGGTGTCGGCCTTTGGGGCCGTCCGGTGTCGGTCTTTGGGGCCGTCGGTCATCGATCTTAGAGATGTCGGCCTTTGTGGCCGTCGGGTGTCAGCCTTTGGGGTCGTCGGTCTTGGAGATGTCGGCCTTTGGGGCCGTCGGGTGTTGGCCTTTGGGGCCATCGATCGTCGGTCTTGGAGATGTCGACCTTTGGGGCCGTCGGGTGTCGGCCTTTGGGGCCGTCGGTCGTCGATCTTGGAGATGTCGGCCTTTGGGGCCGTCGGTCTTGGAGATGTCGGCCTTTGGAGCCGTCGGGTGTCGGCCTTTGGGGCCATCGGTCTTGGAGATGTCAGCCTTTGGGGCCGTCGGGTGTCGGCCTTTGGAGCCATCGGTCTTCGGTCTTGGAGATGTCGGCCTTTGGAGGTGCCGTTCTTGGAGGTGCCGGCCTTTGATGTACCGGTCTTGGAGTTGCCGGCCTCTGAGGTGCCGGTCTTGAAGGTGTCGGCCTTTGGGGCCGTCCAAAAAAATTTTATTTTTCATGGGGTCAACTGGCCCCATCAAATGCCCCCTACACTCCTTGAGCTTGCATGCTCTGCATCAGCTAAGCGAAAGGAGTGTAGAACTTTTACCTTGGCATCTTGCGCTGCCTTGGATGGACGTCTGCGCGCCTTCTTTGGCTAACTGGGGGCGGTTAGTAAATCCTCTCCGATGCGGAGTCTGAAAGTCTTTTGAACCCAGGAGGATGACCTGAGAGTTGAGAGTCGTCAGGTTCCTTTTGAACCGCCTCGGGGGTGTGGGAACCGCTGCGAGGGGCGACTCAGCCGGGTACGGAGCCTTTAGGTTCTTGATCGACTCGGGGGCACCGCCGTGCCGGGGCCGAGTGGTGTCCCATGGGCCGCGATGCCAGTGAGCTCCTTTTGAACCAGCTTGGGGGTTTGTGTGCCACCCAAGTGGCGACTCAGCCGGGTACGAAGCCTTTAGGGACTTAAATGACTCGGGGGCACCGCCGTGCTAGGGCTGAGTGGTGTCCCATGGGCCGCGATGCCAGTGAGCTCCTTTTGAACCAGCTTGAGGGTTTGTGTGCCGCCCAAGTGGTGACTCAGTCGGTACGGAGCCTTTAGGGACTGGACCGACTCGGGAGCACCGCCGTGCTGGGGCCGAGTGGTGTCCCATAGGCCGCGATGCCAGTGAGCTCCTTTTGAACCAACTTAGGGGTTTGTGTGCCGCCTAAGTAACGACTCAGCCAGGTACGGAGCCTTTAGGGACTTGACCGACTCGGGGGCACCGCCGTGCCGGGGCCGAGTGGTGTCCCATGGGCCGCGATGCCAGTGAGCTCCTTTTGAACCAGCTTGGGGTTTGTGTGCTGCCCAAGTGGTGACTCAGCCGGGTACAGAGCCTTTAGGGTCTTGATCGACTCGGGGGCACCGCCGTGCCGGGACCAAGTGGTGTCTCGTGGGTGGCGATGCCAGTGAGCTCCTTTTGAACCAGCTTGGGGGTTTGTGTGCCACCCAAGTGGCGACTCAGCCGGGTACGGAGCCTTTAGGGACTTGACCGACTTGGGGGCACCGCCGTGCCGGGGCCGAGTGGTATCCCATGGGCCGCGATGCCAGTGAGCTCCTTTTGAACCAGCTTGGGGGTCTGTGTTCTGCCCAAGTGGTGACTCAGCTGGGTACGGAGCCTTTAGGGACTTGACCGACTCGGGGGCACCGTCGTGCCAAGGCCGAGTGGTGTCCCATGGGCCGCGATGCCAATGAGCTCCTTTTGAACCAACCTGGGGTTTGTGTGTCGCCCAAGTGGTGACTCAGTCGGGTACGGAGCCTTTAGGGTCTTAACCTGCTCGGGGGCACTGCCGTGCCGGGGCCGAGTGGTGTCCCATGGGCCGCGATGCCGGTGAGCTCCTTTTGAGAGACTTGGCGCAAGGGAGAACAAACTGTGGCGTCAGAAGGGGCTTTCTTTATTACTCATGCTTTTGGGAGTACATTGGTATTACTGGCGGAGGTCGTCTGCATTCCACGTACGTGGAATGGGCTTCCCATCAAGCTCTTCTAGTTTGCATGCCCTCCGGTGGAGTGTAGGGAGGACGAGTGTCGAACTCTTCCTCCGGCTGATGGTTGATTTTCTTGGCGAGCTCGTCGAGGCGCCTGTTGTACTCCTCCAGGCGTTCCTCCGCCTGGCGGCTGATCGTCGGGGCCCTCCGAGATGGCTCGGAGGAAGAAAAAGAAGAGGAGGCAGAAGGAGATGGAGACGGAAGTCGAGACTTCCGCCAGGGTTCCTCGTGATGATGTGGCTTGGGAGGAAACTCATTGGGGCCGTGGTCAGGGGACCGTGGCCGCTTGGAGGGCTCGCGTCGAGGCTTCCTAGGGAAAACTTGACGTCGACCGGTCTTTCGCCGACCGGCCTCTCACCGAGGAGAACCTTCCCTCTCCGACTGTTGACTGGCAAGGGGAGCAGTCTGGTGCTGGGTGGCCATGGACTATCATTGCTGGAGCCCATGGATCATGGCGGTGAGATTCTAGACTTGCTTGGAAAGAGTCGCCAGCCGCTCCGCTGTTTGGACAGCGGCGTCCGGTGGCGGGCAGGTGACCGAAGGGTCGGCAACAGGGGGATTGGGTTCCTGCTGTCTAGTTGATGGGGGAAACCCCGCTGGGCAGCTGATGGAGGCGTCCTGAGCTCGTGTCACCACCATGGCTTCTGGAAGAAGAGAGGGGACGAAAGATGTAGCTCAGGAAGAACGTTCGCTACTTTTTCTTATGCCCCCCTACCTGGTGCGCCAATCTGATGACGCTCGATCACCTCTCCTGGACGTCGGGAACGGAGGCGTTCCTCGAATCCTCGCCTCGCCGGGCTGCCTGCAAAGAAGTCCCGGGACCGGAGGGGGTCTCCGGCGGGACCCTCCGATGGCCAAGTTAGTGACTAAGGTCACAGCTCAAGAAGGGCTCGAGTGAGCCCTATTTTGTGTGGAAAAGAGGGATCTCAGGGAGGAGGAATCCCTTTGAGAGTTGAGATGGCGATTTTGGGTGTTATCGCGCGTACCTGTTTACCGAGTGGATTCACCTTTTTATAGGGGTTGATTCTGGCATGATCACGTGGGATTGCATGAATCAGAAGCTCTGGTAAGCCCTTGCGTGAATCTGGGCCGGTTAGTGGGCCACATCCCATCAGCTGGCGGGGCTATCGGGTGGCGCGCGTCGGCGCTGTCGGGCGGCGCGTGTTAGAGAAGCGGTTTCTTGAACCGCTGGGGGTTGATCTGGCGGAAACTGAGAAATCCCATCTTGTCAGGACCGAGCCGGGATGGGCCCTGGTCGACACGGATGTCGAGATGGGCCATGGCCGACGCCAAGGTCGGGATGGGCCCTGGCCAACATGGATGTCGAGATGGGCCATGGCCGACGCCAAGGTCGGGATGGGCCCTAGCCGACATGGATGTCAAGATGGGCCGCAACCGACACGAAAGTCGGGGTAGCCATGTCAAGCCCAATTGCCAAGGAATTGGCTCGCGTGTTCCTTGACCCAATGGAGCTGTCGGCCTTTGTGGCCGTCGGTCTTGGAGATGTCGGCCTTTGGGGCCGTTGGGCTTTGGAGCCGTCGGCCTTTGGGGCTGTCGGTCTTGGAGCCGTCGGCCTTTGGAGGTATCGTTCTTGGAGGTGCCGGTCTTGGAGGTGCCGGCCTTTGAGGTGCCGGTCTTGAAGGTGTCGGCCTTGGGGCCATCGGTCATCGGGTGTTGGCCTTTGGGGCCATCGGTCTTCGATCTTGGAGATGTCGGCCTTTGGGGCCATCGGGTGTCGGCCTTTGGGGCCATCGGGTGTCGGCCTTTGGGGCCGTCGGTCTTGGAGATGTTGGCCTTTGGGGCCATCGGTTGTCGGCCTTTGGGGCCGTCGGTCGTCGGTCTTGAAGATATCGGCCTTTGGGGCCATCGGGTGTCGGCCTTTGGGGCCGTCGGTCGTCGGTCTTGGAGATGTCGTCCTTTGGGGCCGTTGGGTGTCGGCCTTTGGGGCCGTCGGTCTTCGGTCTTGGAGATGTCGGCCTTTGGAGGTGCCTTTCTTGGAGGTGCCGGCTTTTGAGGTGCCGGTCTTGGAGTTGTCGGCCTCTGAGGTGCCGGTCTTGGAGGTGTCGGTCTTTGGGGCCGTCCAAAAAAATTTTTATTTTTCATTGGGTCAACTGGCCCCATCACGTGTGAAGAAACACTGGCCGGGGTTCAGGTTTTCTTATTTATTTTCCTTCTGTGAAGCCGTTGCGTTAGAATCAATGAAAGATGAAGAGTCCATCAGAGATCTGTTCTTAGGTTGATGGATTATGTTCTTGATCGGATCGTTAAAAGAATGCTAGCTAGGTAAGCTGTTCTAATGGGAAAGGGACTCGGGTCTCCAGATCAATTCCTTGCCACGGCTCTCTAGTTTTGGCACTCTCCAGAAAGGGCAAGGGGACGGACGCGTCTGGAATGGGCAGTCCTTCGGGGTTCGTTTGTCATTTACGTCGAGCGTTCGTCTTGTTGTCAGGTGGTCCCCTGATGCACCGCGCTTCTTCGAGCAAAAACCGGAGACCACGATGTGTTTGATGTCTTGACCTTCGCCACTGGCTGTGTCGCTCATGTGACAAACAAACAAATCGGTGAACCATGAAATCTAATGATCGAATCTTGAGCAAGTTTTTCCCACGTAGTGGAAAGCCTTATCACTATCTTCTAATTCACTGCCCCTTTTTTTTTTCGAAGCCACCTAAAAAAACTGACAGCCATTATATATCCATGTAGTAAGGGAGAACCTCGATGCATGCAAGCATGCGTGTTCCAAGGGATCGCTGAGCTCATGGCGATGGCCGAACATTTGGTCTCAAACAAACTAGAATGTCTAAAGCAAGCATTGTAATTGGTTAAGTAGGAAAATAAAATTTATGTCAAAATTTGAAATAATAACAAATTTCACTTTTGCTTCTTGTTAAATTCTTTTAATGGATGGTTAAGAACTCCCAACAATATGGAAGGTAGCAAAATGAAAATATTTTGACATCCTGATTTAACGTTGTAGAGACTGGTAAATTGCACTCCTTATCTCATTTGCAGAAAATTAATGTTCTGATTGGAGCTATGTAGGAGCCTTGTTGTATTGGGTTTCCCTATCAAATACAGATTGTGGACTGAATTATGAAGATGGAGTGATCATGCATCACTACATTGAAAAAAAAAATTTCTGGAGATGAGATCGATGTCAGTACTCTTACATATCTTTTGTCATATGTTAGTTGTATATATACCTACTGTTGCATGGCCATAGGTCAGCCAATTTTGCACTTAGAAAGCGCCTGGGAAGACATCAGAATAGTTACAAAATCAAGAGCTTAGAATAATTTTCATTTACTTACTAGACTTATACTTTGCAGCGACTAATTCTGTCAGTATCAATTTTGCTATTGCCTTGTCAATTTCTAGATACATGCACACTGTGTTCTTTTTACCACATTGCTGTCTCAGATCATTGCCTCCTGGTTCCTTTTCTGGCTTCCGAATTCCTACACTGTTTGAATTACATTTGTTTTTCATCAGAAGTCTAAATTTCCATGGCCAGATTTTCAGAACAGCAACCAAAATTTTCATAGAAGATACTAAGCTTTCAAGAAGGACCTTGACAACTCTAGCTGGTGTCTTTATGACATTAGGCTGCACCAAATGTGGGCCAATTAAAATGTACTAGTGAAAGCAAAGTACTTAATTAGACATCAAGATTTGATTTCTTCATGGACAAAAAGTTGCAAAACATTTCATGATCAAATACCTAAAATATAAAGCCATCAGCTGCATGAGAAAGCTTTGGAATGAACTCCTTGAGAAGCTTAACAGCAGTAGATAACAACTAAATATCCTTCCTCCTAACCTGATTTATTTAAAAAATAATAATAATCAAAAAGGCATGGAGTTATATATGAATACTAAAAGAAATACAAAATAGTTTCACCATGTTAATTATTTTACTTACACTAAATGGTTCCAGATCATATCTCTAAATTGGATTACATTTGCCTTCACACTCAAACTATTTTCTCTCATTATTCCGAGGCCGAATTATTTCCTCCTCTAGTAACTTCCACCTTTCAGAAAAAGGGCAACTGCATGATAATATAGCATCATGACCTGGTTATACAACATCTTGGTCAACAGCTTAAAAAAAAACTCATTGCACATATGAAATAGGTATGCCAACTTTTTTGCCATTTCTTCTCCTTTTTCTTTTTTCTTTTCTTGTGTATGGGGGACACGTCAGAGGATCTGAAATAAGGAACCTCTGTGGAATAAGGAACCGAAGAAGCGAAAGCTCTTTCGGAGCCTTTACCCGGCAAAGAAAAAAAAGCGGGGGATTCGCCAGGGCAAGCGAGATTCGCAAACACAATCACGTGGGTGCAACTCAATTCAATTGTTGTTCCGGTTCTATACCCCCATCTCCCTTTAACGCAGTGTTAAGGCCACAACGAGCAGAACGAAACTTCTATCTGATAGAGATATAGACTAAAAGATATGCTTTATGTTATGTCTTTATATTTTAATGAGAATTCATTTTGAGCAATGTGTGCCATTTACTATATATGTGCATGTGTCTAGTATTTACAAAGAGTATTTGATCTAGTGTGTAGAGTACAACTTACATACAGAAGACTAGATCATCGGTTCTTTTGGAATACAAGTTTATTGTTCACAGTTTTAGATGGAATTGGACACACCATCAGTAGAACTGTAGCACAAATTTTTAGT
Organism: Calamus simplicifolius; assembly: GCA_900491605.1. NCBI lineage: Eukaryota > Viridiplantae > Streptophyta > Magnoliopsida > Arecales > Arecaceae > Calamus > Calamus simplicifolius. Next base: position 444,993 of record UESW01001397.1, read on the forward strand.
AGGTCTGTCTTGACTACGGGGAATGGTTTATTCTAACTATTTGTGCTAGTACACTTTATGTGTATTGAACAGAACTCAGTTGAGTTAATTATTTTATACTGACTTTATAAAATAATTTAAAACTCATGAATATTATGATTACTTATGCTCTTAATCCGAATTCTATTTCTAGACATGTGTATGTAGTGACTATTGCTTTGATTACACATAGAGTGAGATTCTATATGAGTCAATAAACTCAGTGAGTTGGGCAATAACATTATATATATGGTGAATATTAATAGTTGAAGGAAACCATGTCTTGATAAATTGGATTGATGATATCCCCTTGAGGAAGCTTATAAGTTTTGATTGTATCAAATCTTGCAAGTGGATTTTGAATCCGATACATCAAATAAGTTAAGTGGATAAGTCTCAATGATAATAAAAGCTAATTAAATTATATTGTCAGTAATTAAATTTAATTGGTGGATATCTGTAATCTTAACGTGGGGAGATAATAAGTATTTAATATTAAAGGCTCGAAAATATAAATTCGAATATGATTAGGAGTACAATTATAATTCTTTAGTGGAATGAATTGTAATTTACGTAATTGAATCTTAACCTGGGGTAGGATTGGAAGATTTAATTACGTGGGAAGTCCTTTTCATATTTGCCTATTGGTCCCTGTTGTAGCCCTATAAATACCCTCTTAGTTGGTTGCTAGGGTTAAGGTTTTGAGAATGGTTTTGGAGAAAGAAAAATAAGAAACCCTAGGACGGCCAAGAGATCCCACCATCTTGTGAGAGAAAGAAGGTATTTTTGGGAATACGGCGGAAGGCTAAAAGGTTGAGATCGAGCAATCGAATCAAAGTGTTCCAAAGTTCAAATCTGAAGGTATGATCTTGTACTCATAGATTAGAACGGTAAAAGTTTTTTGTATTACTCATATACGCTATAGCCGTGATCTTGAGGTATTCCGCGTTCCCCAACACTATCTCGGTGTTGATTTTGTTTTCACTCTGTCAACCCCTTTCAAATTGAATGATTCCGTGTGAACATCACACTCACCCTCTCTGTACCCAACCAAAGCCCTTTCACTCAACTCATAATAGCATATAATAGAAAGCATATCATGAGTTTATGGATGTCAGTCTACAATTCAAAAGAGTTCTGCTACTGTTCCATGCAATCTTTAGCTCTGGTAGCTTACGAGGTCTCCAAAACAATGGAAGCCAGGCACCGAGAATGAAATGCCATCCTCTTCCCATTAACGAATGCACCTTCATCGCAGATTTTTAAGCCCACAAGACAAGTAGGTTAAAGTGGTCTAGTCTAATTGAACTTTTGAAATCAAGAGGTGGAGTGATGGGAACTAGTTGTGGCCTCTCATTTGCATCCATCGTTGCGAAGGTCCCACGAGCAACATGTGAAGGATCAGAACACTGATGGTCCCCTAGGCAGCTGGTCTTCGTGACCCATTTGGAGATCAGAATGAGGCATCTAAATGCATTGGTTGATGGGTATTTGCTTTCTTGACAAGATGAGCCCACTTGATGAGTTGGATCAAAGGAAAGCGTCTTTTGTGTTATCTCAATGCGTTCGAACAACTTTTGGGCTTTGTTTCTGCAGCAAAGCAGCAGACTTTTTCCCTTTTTTCGTTTTTATTTCTGCAGCAAAGCAGCAACCTTTTTTCCTTTTTTTTTTTTTTTCCGTTTTTGTTTCTGCAGCAAAGCAACAAGCTTTTTCTCTTTTTTTCATTTTTGTTTCTGCAGCAAAGCAATAGGCTTTTTTCCTTTTTTTTTTTAGTTTTTGTTTCTGCAGCAAAGCAGCACGCTTTTTTCCTTTTTTTTTTCGTTTTTGTTTCTGCAGTAAAGCATCAGGCTTTTTCCAAAATGCAAATAGCAAAGCAGTAAGCTTTTTTTTGCTTTTGTTTCTGCAGCAAAGCAGCAGGCTTCTTCGTTATTGTCTCTGCAGCAAAGCGGTAAAGCAGTAAGCTTTTTTCCTTTTTAAAAATTTATGTGTTTAGCACAACAGTAATTATAATGATCCTAAAAGCGCGAAGTGTGCGCCACGGTGATCACTGATTCAGATCCTAACCTTTGCCAAGGGGGGAATAAAAATGCAAACACGCACGCTGCTGCCGGCAAGGGCAATCGTTCCAATAGCTATCTCACGTAAACAATTTAGTATTAGTTTGTGATAGTTGTTGGCTTCACATATAGGCCAATAGCTATCTCACGTGTTGCTAAAAATAGTTGATTAAAAGTCTCCTCCTAGTAGTCAAATCCAAATAGAGTCTGAGTCCACTATATATATATATTATTAAATATGTCTTGAATTTTATATATCGGGTCCGGGTTTTTTGACCCGACCCGATATTCTTGTTGGGTCCGGACCAAACCGGTCCGATAGGATTTATTTTATGGAAGTATTTTTTTGGGGCGTATATATATATACGTGTAAAAACTTCTGTAAGGTTTTGTACCTCCTCTTTTTGATAATGGAATTTTGTTTGCCTTGCCCGTGGATGTAGATCACCATGATCGAACCACGTAAATTCTTGGTGTTCCTTTGTTTGTTTATTGTTTGATTTGTTTATTAAATCTGATTTTCGCAACAAACTGGTATCAGAGCTTTGGTTCGAAAATAGTTTTGTTGAAAAAAAAAGGGGGAAAAACCTAACCCTAATTTATTTTTTGTTGGTCTTCGTCTGCCTCCTCTGTTTCTTCCGACGGCTCTGGTGCGGTGAGCGTGGATCCTTTTCTTCACCCGGCGACGGCTGTGGAGGAAGGCGAGCGCAGCCCAAAAAAATTGGTTCCTGCCCTGTCTTGTTGCTTCTGGATTTTTCCCACGCTCGCTTCCTGTTGGATCCGGTCTCTTGCTTGGAGGGTTTGTTCCCGTGGCTGCCAATCTCGCACCTTCTTCCTCGGCTAGAAGGAAGCGCCCCCCGACGCCGCCGGCGACGTCCTGACCCCAAGTGGATCGATCGCGAGGTCTCGTCTGGCTGCTTCTTCTTCATCTGGTGGTGGCGGCGCACTCATCGAACCACCTTCTACTGAGCGTGAAAAAGCTGGTGAAGAAGGCGCCTGTCATCCCGTCCCGTCGTCACGCATGGGTTATATTTGCTGGCGATCAGAGGAAAGAGAGGTTAGAGAGAGATAAAGCCACCGTGTTGTCTTTTGCTGTCTCTTCGTGGATTGGAGAACCCGAATCAAGGAATCCAAAGTTTCCCTCCGGGGTCGTCGCAGCGGAAGCCTCTCTCCTCTTGTAACGGCTGCCCCAGATATACTTGCTGGGCGGTGCGGCGACGGTTTTTTTGATCGAAGGCGGAAGAGCAGAGCCTCTCCTCTCCTCCACAAGGCGGCGGCCATCCTCAAAGAGCACAAGGCGTCCCCTGTCTCTCGTCGTCGCTCTCTTGCCGCGCCTATTGATTCGGTTTGCTCCCCGGCTTTGGAATTTGGGGCGGCGGGGAGAGAGATGGAGGAGAGGTACGAGCCATTGAAGGGCCTCCTCATGCCGGCATTGCCGTAGCCATTCCGGAGAACATACGGGTCAGCCAGGCCGTTCCCGAACAGCGATCACGACTCAGGGTGACGAAGACGCCGTGATTCTGTTTCCAGCCGTGCCGTGAAGAGGAAGCCTCTGTTCCGTCCGTGAAGCTGTTCCCAGGATCTCTTCTTCTTCTTCAATCAAAACAGAAAGATCGTTTCGTTCTTAGAAATTCTTGGGATGTCATCTTTGAAGTTTCAGATTGCACCATTTGATGGACAGAACAACTTCGGATTATGGAGAATAAAGATGAAGGCTTTATTGAAGCGAGAGGGTTCTGTTAGGGCACTGGATAATAATTATACAGATGATATGACCACGGCTGAGATTGAAGAGATGGATGAGAAGGCGCATAGTGCGATCCAGTTGTCTCTAGAAGACAATGTTTTGCGAGAAGTCGCAGATGAGGAAACAGCGGCCGGTCTTTGGAAGAAACTGGAAAGTCTCTACATGAAGAAATCTTTAACATCGAGACTTTATTTGAAGCAGCGTCTTTATACCCTAAAGATGCGAGAAGGTACGCCTATTAAGGAACACTTGAATGAGTTTAATAAGATTGTTATGGATATGAAAAATCTAGATATTAAACTCGAGGAAGAAGATCAAGCTTTGATCGTGTTATGCTCATTGCCTGCCTCATACGAAAATTTTATGAACTCGATGCTTTATGGACGTGAATCCATAACACTAAGGATGTTAAAGCATCCTTGAATTCTGCAGAATTGAGAACAAAATTGAATGGAAATACTAGTGGAGACAGGGCAGATGGTTTATTCGTGAGAGGTAGGGCCAAGAAGAAGGATAAAGCTTTTAGAAAGAAATCTGTTGGTCGTTCAAAATCTAGGCCACCTGGAGATACGACGAACGTTGAGTGCTACTATTGTCACAAGAAAGGACATTACAAGTCAGATTGTCCTGTGCTCAAGAGAAAGGATAAGCAACGTAGTCAACGCCAAGATGCGGCGAATATTGCTGAGAAAGATGAGTCTAGTGTGTCAGACAGAGTTCTTACGACATGCTCTGTTGTTAGTTTTTCAAACGATGTTTGGATAATGGATACAGGAGCATCATATCACATGTGCCCAAACAGGGAATGGTTCACCACATACGAACCATTGAATGGTGAATCAGTTTTTATGGGAAATGATGCAGTATGCAAAATTGTGGAAATTGATACTGTTCAGATTAAGTGCCATGACAAAGTTGTGAGAACCTTGACTGAAGTTAGGCACATACCAGACTTAAAGAGAAACCTTATTTCTTTGAGCTGTTTGGATTCCATTGGGTGTATGTACTCAGGTGGAGGTGGAGTTCTGAAAGTCACCAAAGGCAATCTAGTTGTGATGAGAGGAAACAAGGTGAATCACTTGTATCATCTACAGGGTAGCACAATTATGGGTTCTTCGATTGGCACAGCAAATTCTGTTTCTGCTGATGATAGAACAAAATTGTGGCATATGCGTTTGGGCCATATGAGTGAACGTGGCATGGCAGTTTTGAGTAAACGTGGTTTACTATGTGGTGAGCAGACATCCTCACTAGATTTCTGTGAGCACTGTGTTCTTGGCAAGCAGTGCAAGGTCAGTTTTAGTACAGGCATACATTCAACGAAGGGTACACTCGACTACATACATTCTGATTTATGGGGACCGGCACAGGTTCCATCTAAGGGTGGTGCTCTTTACTTTGTGACATTTATTGACGATTATTCCAGAAAAGTTTGGGTTTATTTTCTGAAAAGAAAAAGTGAAGTGTTTGAAACCTTTAAGAAATGGAAAGCCCTTGTTGAGAATCAGACAGGGAAGAAGATCAAACGTCTGAGGACCGATAACGGTCTTGAGTTCTGTGGTGGTGATTTTAATGAATTCTGTGCAGATGTAGGTATCGTACGACACCGTACAGTTAGGTACACTCCACAGCAAAATGGAGTGGCAGAAAGGATGAACAAAACCTTATTGGAGAGGGCAAGATGCATGCTCTCTAATGCTGGCATGGAAAAGGCTTTTTGGGCTGAAGCAGTTAACACGTCTTGCTATCTGGTTAATCGTTCACCTTCAACAGCAATTGAATGCAAGACTCCTTTTGAGATGTGGTCAGGTAAGCCTTGTGATTATTCAAATCTAAAAGTTTTTGGATGCCCTGCTTACTATCATGTTAAGGATGGTAAACTTGAACCTAGAGCAAAAAGTGTATCTTTGTTGGTTATGCTGATGGCGTGAAGGGTTATCGTCTATGGTGCATAGAACCTAATTCACCTAAATTCATTATTAGTAGGGATGTTACTTTTAATGAAAAGTTTATGCTAGATCAAAGGAATGTTGTTGATGAGTCTGCAGGAAACTATGAGAGTGATACAAATGAGGTGGAGGTTCAGGTAGAGCTTTGAAAAAAGTGCTCTCAAAATGATTTGAGCGAGCAAATTGTTACTATTGATTCTAGTTCAGATGAGGAAGCTCTAGATGAGGTGGAGCAGCCATACTCTATTGCTACTGGCAGAGAAAGGAGGGAGATTCGAGCCCCTCAAAAATATGGGTTTTCTGATTTGGTAGCTTATGCTCTTACGACAGCAGAAGATATGGGTATTCAGGAACCATCTACTTATACTGAAGCTGTTACTTGTCCGGAATCAGAAAAGTGGACTATTGCTATGGCTGAAGAACTGGAATCACTTCACAAGAACCAGACTTGGGACTTGGTGCCATTGCTTAAAAAAAAAAGAGCCATTGGGTGTAAATGGGTCTTTAAGAAAAAGGAAGGTATTCCAGGCGTTGAAATTGGTAGATTCAAGGCAAGACTTGTAGCTAAAGGTTACAATCAGAGGGAGGGAATTGATTATGATGAAGTGTTCTCTCCTGTTGTGAAACACACTTCTATTCGTGTGTTGCTGGCTATAGTTGCTCAATTTGACTTAGAGCTTGAGCAACTCGATGTGAAGACAGCCTTTTTGCATGGTGAGCTTGAGGAGACTATTTATATGGCCCAGCCTGAGGGCTATTATGTAGAAGGCAAGGAAGATCATGTATGTCGATTGAAGAAATCGTTGTATGGTTTGAAGCAGTCTCCAAGACAGTGGTATAAAAGATTCGACAGTTTTATGATACAGAGCGGTTATCATAGGAGCAGCTATGATAGTTGCGTGTACTTCAGGAAGGTTTCAGATAAATCCTTTGTCTATCTCCTTTTATACGTGGATGACATGCTCATTGCTGCAAAGAACATGACGGATGTGTTGATCTTGAAGAAATGTCTCAGTAAGGAGTTTGAAATGAAAGATCTGGGCCCTGCCAAGAAGATCTTAGGAATGGAGATTCAGAGAGACAGAAAAGCAGGTAAGTTATATCTCTCACAGAGGAGATATATTGAGAAGGTACTTGAGAAGTTTGGCATGCAAAACTCTAAGCCTGTCAGTACACCTTTAGCATCACATTTTAGACTCTCAGCTATACATTCACCTCAGTCAGAGGTCGAAGAGGCTACAATGTCTCCTGTCCCATACTCCAGTGCAGTTGGTAGCTTGATGTACGCTATGGTATGCACTCGTCCCGACATTGCGCAGGCAGTTAGTGTGGTGAGCAGATATATGGCACATCCTGGAAAGGTCCATTGGCAGGCAGTGAAATGGATACTTAGGTATCTTAGAGGCTCCACAAAATTGGGCCTAATGTTTGATAGAAATAGTTCTAACTGTACTTCTGTTGTGGGATTTGTGGATTCTGATTATGCCGGGGATATTGATAAGAGAAGATCTTTGACTGGCTATCTTTTTCACATTATCTGGCTCGGCTATAAGTTGGAGATCAACTTTACAGTCAACAGTTGCTTTGTCTACAACAGAGGCAGAGTATATGGCAGCAGCAGAAGCAGTAAAAGAAGCTATTTGGTTACGAAATCTTGTTCAAGAACTTGGGCTCAAGCAGGAAGACAATTCAGTTGTCTTTTGTGACAATCAGAGTGCTATTTGCTTGATTAAAATCAAGCATATCATGAGAGGACTAAGCACATTGATATCAAGTATCATTTTATTCGAGAGGCATTTACTGAGAGAAATATTACAGTAAAGAAAGTAGATACTGCTGATAATCCTGCTGATATGCTGACCAAGATAGTTCCGCCAATAAGTTTAAGCATTGCTTGGACTTGATTGGCATGCTTGTTTGAGGTTTGCTCCTTCTGGGGCTTGGTGGCGAGGTGAATGAAAGTTCTATTTTTTTTTTTTTCTTGAAGTGGATATGTTTTTCCGTTGCATCCCTTGTTTCCTACACCGAGTTAGCTCACGTAGGCTTAGGGATGCTGGGAGAATATGTTCGACTTCTAGTTTGTTAAATTCAAGCCAAGGTGGAGATTTGTTAAATATGTCTTGAATTTTATATATCGGGTCCGGGTTTTTTGACCCGACCCGATATTCTTGTTGGGTCCGGACCAAACCGGTCCGATAGGGTTTATTTTATGGAAGTATTTTTTTGGGGCGTATATATATATACGTGTGAAAACTTCTGTAAGGTTTTGTACCTCCTCTTTTTGATAATGAAATTTTATTTGCCTTGCCCGTGGATGTAGATCACCATGATCGAACCACGTAAATTCTTGGTGTTCCTTTGTTTGTTTATTGTTTGATTTGTTTATTGAATCTAATTTTTGCAACATATATATATATATATATATATATATATTAAAAAATCTTATCTTCAATCAAATATTTTTTTAAAAAAATAAATAATTATAGAAGTAATTGTTTGCCTTCTTTTCATCCCATATCACACACCTTAAAAGGTTAATGAACGGGTGAATTACCAGCTGGACTACAGGCAAGGGAAAGGTTGCGACAAGTACCTTTGAAGGTTGGGCCTTCACAGGAGGAAACTATGGAACGGTCTCCTATGGCTTGGCAAGTTGCAGTGTCCATGGCTGCAATCGCTGGAGGCATCATTTGGGCCGGGTACAAACAATGATGCATCTTAGCAAGAGTTCCATTAATAAACCACATATGCAAACAAAGAGCAGCATAAAACTATAAGTTGTAATATGATGCATAACATTGATCCCTCAAGAAAAGGACCACAATCATGATGAAACAAAATGATATTGAATAATAATTTGCAAGAAAATGAGCACTCTCCCTAAGATATTGTGACTAAAATCTTACCCATTTTCCATTAGGCTGTTATGAAAGACAAAATTCCCTCGTTGTGAGTGTAGGTTCTTATACCTATTAAAAGATCCCCTCTTTTGCTCTCGAAAGGTGGCTATTTTCGAGGCGTTATTGTTCGGTAGTGGACAGATGGCTAGACTGAAAAAGACAGGTCACAACCAATACTAAACATGTTAGAGATGTCTTGCTCCACGAGCCACCTGCCAGATGTGGTGCCACAGGTGGCAGATGGGCCTAATCGTGTTAGTCGTGCGTCGTTACAGGTAGTCGTCATGCGCAATTGCAGACAGTTAGTGGGCTACGTGGCAGCTGCAGATGATGGGTGGGCCAATGGTAGTGTCAAGTGGCTCGAGGTAGTGGGGATCTGGGGTCCGAGGCCGAGGGAACATGAGGTTCAAGGCCGAGGGGACCCACAATCGAAGGCCGAGGGGACATGAGGTCCGAGGCCGAGGGGATCCGCAATTGGAGACCGAGGGGACTTGGGGTCCAAGGCTGAATGGACCTGCAGTCGGAGGCCAAGGGAACATGAGATCCGAGGCCGAGGGGACTTGGGGTCCGAGGCCGAGAAGACCCGCAGTCGGAGGTCAAGGAGACATGAGGTCTGAAACCGAGGGAACATGAAGTCCGAGGTCGAGGAGACCTGGGGTCCAAGATCGAGGGGACCCACAATCGGAGGTCGAGGGGACATGGGTCCAAGGCCAAGAAAACATGAAGTCCGAGGCCGAGGGGACCTGGGGTCTGAGGCCGAGGGGATCCGCTGGTGCAGAACACTCATGTTTTGAGCTTAGCTTAGGGACAAACACATTGTACATATGAAAAAGGTATGCCAACTTTTTTTTTTTCCATTTATTCTTCTTTTTTCTTCCTGTGTATTGAGGGACACGTCAAATTTTTTTTCCCCTTCCTGTTTATCTAGATAAATAGATTTTTAAGAGCTTATGAGAAAAAATGAGAGATGGTTGAGTTCTAAACTAGATCTGGGATTTGAGAGATTTAAAGTTAAAACCACAAGTGTTTTTAAAATACCTAGTATGCTTTCATGTTGGGATGCTATTAAAGGAGATAAATTAAAAGATTATTTTATTAAAGTGAGATTAAGCCGCATTAGGACTCTCAGAAAGGGATTAAAGTAAAAAGAGAGCAAATTTTCTTTCTTACATGCCAAACACATGCTTGTACCAGCAACATATATACAGATATCAACACCAAAAAGGATGAGAATGCCAAGTATGACAATGAATTGCCTAAAACAAAACTCTTATTAAATGTTTACATTAGTTGAAATTTAAAAATATTAGAAGAATCTAAATAGTCCTAATACAAATGTTCTAATTTCAATGCTTTAACACAATTAAGTCACCTCTTTAGTGTTGCTAACAGCCTAATTGTGAAAATATTATGATACAGAAGATACTTTAGTACCTACCAATGAAAATGATGGCCCATGAGATCTGCAAGCAGGCTAGGTCCAACCCTAATTTTACCCAAACCAAGCCCAGCCTGATATCATTTTAAGACTCTAAACCAAAACCCACCGCTTAGCCAATTGGGACAAATTAGATCGCATTGCTAGAAAATATTTGCGATGAGGGTGGAAAAATGATGACCTACCGAGACTGCAATTGACCTAATATAAGCACATTAAAGCATGGCATAATTAGGTCAACGTTGTAAACCGATTGACCCAACTTAACCCTTTTATTAAATAGGTTAAATTCAAGTTTAGCATTCAAACTTGTTTAAATTGAGCTGGATTGAGAAATTGCAACCTAGCCCATTTAAGACTTACTTAACTTTATTCAAACCATTTAAGACCCATTTAACCTACTACCAGTAACCTAACCCAATCTAACATTTTTATTCAACGTTGTGGGGGCGGGCTTGGTCAAAAACATGTTTATAAAATGTTGTGGGGACCAGCTCGAGTTACCCGTCGAATGGGTTTTCATATTCCTGACCCTTCAATAAACAGGTCAGATCCACAAGTTATAAATCCTATGTTACTACGAGACCCAAACCGATCATGACTCAAATATTGAATCAAACTAGGTAGCGACCATGCGTGCCCCGATGCGACTTGACCCGTTTGCAGCCCCAATCCAAACTATGGTAACCCCTATGTACTAGCATTCAACTTTCAACGCACAAAATAACACGAGTTTAAGCACCCCTAATTCAGGGTAGACTACTCGATAAATAAGGTTTAGACCTGGACTTGAAAACACAAAAACCTCCTCATCTGTGATCTCATCCAACCTGATTTCTTTCTCAAGACTTACAACATAAGCTACTCTCTATTAGCATGAACAAGGACCCAGAGCTTTACAAGATCATTAGTAAGATTAGCAAATACGTTATGTTTTGATATGACAGCTGAACAATTATTTTAAATTAATGGACAAGTTAAATGATCCTTTGGAAAAGTCAAATTTAAATTCGAACAAACCTGAGGACATAAAAAAAATAGAGGATAAAAAAACACGCAATAGAATCACGAAAAGAAATCTTACGATACAGAAAAAAAAGTATACATCATTAGTGACGCATCCAGCAATGAGAAAGAATATATTATTTCACAATCATTTGGCAGCCGGTTGAATGCGGTTGCAATAGCACATTTTTTATGCAGAGTCAGAAAACAATTCTCCTTCTCATATGAACCTGTTTCGCATCAATTCCATGAAAATAAACCTATTGGCAGCAATACGATACTGTATTTGATGTTAGCCGAGATGGAGCTTAGGCAGTGATGAAACCAGACACCTAGTAAGTCTAGCCTAGCATGCATCCTTCTATCCATCTGGTGAAATAAGAAGTCATGACTACCTCTATTTATGATTCATCATTTTCCTGAATATCGATCAACAAGTGCCTTTGCCTTGTCTGGTGCAAAGAACCTTGCCTGCAGGATGCATAAGAATGAAATGAGACCACAATATAGTGCACAATTAAGCAAGAGAGTTCAGGCATTTTGGATTTGTCATTTTTGCCCATCTTAGAAAAATAATTAATAAGCTGGTAAACTTTCTTTTATGTATTTTCATGGGAAAGAATGTAGACTGGAATAACATGCTCCCAATTTGGTGTCACCGGTAAGATTCCCAGCCCAAATAATAAATCCCCATGCTATCATATGTTTTGATCCAATCAGCGCTGTCTCTCTTCCTATCTCAGATTTATTCCTCCTCTACTCACTTTTCTTCCATTGAATGGATACTGCAATCGTTTCTTCATTAGAAAATTTTTAAATTTAAGTTAAATTTATCTGTCACATGGAATGCACTTGCATAAATACCCATGTTAATAAATTTGTTGCTGGTACAATATCATTTTTTTTCCATAGAAACCTGCTGATATGTAGAACCATCCGCTACTTCTCCGTAAAAGGTTATGCAACTCATTTTTTAATGCTTAAAGAATAATACTTTAACAAACATAAAATCAGGTCACTCAATTGGCAGTTGGTTTCTCTACCATGCAGTGTAATTTACAATACCTTTTTAACTCCACCAAAAAAAGTATGGCTGGCATAATGCCCAACTGATAACTAATATTGTAACCTAGCTACCATAATTGTTTATAGTTCACTAGTTTGTCTTTGCATGGAAGGCGGTGCAATACAATACATAAGAGATGCACTTTGGTTATTATCATCATTATTTGAACCTACTTGGTCAATGCAAAACAAAACCAAACTGTAAATTCATGAATTCTAGCCTCAAAAGATTATACTACCCTGATGATAAATCAAGCTATAACTACTTAAGTTTACCTATTTGGTGAGGGACACTTTAAATTCATTCACATTCACCTGCAGACCATATTTCACAATTGAAAATGATTGTCCAGTGAAATCCTTATTCTTAATTATTGCATCTCACTTAAAGAAGTTGTGATGTGCAACATCGGGTGGAAAGACGTGGGCAAGGGTTGATGGTGGGTGGGTGGTAGCGATGGGGGAGATGCAAGAAATAGCTACTAATCCCACAATACAAATCATTAAAACTATTATAAATTTGTAGATATAGATATATAATGATAAGGCACAATAGGCAGAAGTTATCTCATCCTTTTTCTTGCTTTCTCCTTCATCCCTCCTTTTTGAAACTTTAATGTGATATGCTTACTAAGGAATAAGACTGAACTCAGCTACCATGAAAATAAACAAGACTTACTTGTCATACAACACCCTTGATGCACTAATTTTCTTTTTCATAGATAAAACTACCTGTCCTTGCCAACATGACACCATCGATTAAACCTTCTGCTTTGTTGTTGAATTATTAGATAACCCTCACAAATTCCTTATTGTTTGAATATTACTAATCATTTTATCTCATTCTATAAAAGATGAAAGAATATGGATATCCTATTGAAAAAGAAGAGAACACATAATGAATAAATGTCTATTTAAATAATAACAACTAAATATAGTCTTTCCATGAACGTGATTTGTCATTTTGTTCCATTCATATAAGTTCTTGATGACATTGCCCTCCCCACCCTCAGATAATAAATAATAAGAATATTTGAGAAGTAATGAGAATATTAATACTTACTTGAATAAACATCCTTTCTGCATCTCCAACGTTACCATTTTCTTTCAACATGATCCCCTGGCAAAGTATTAGAGAAGAAAAATCACTCATATTGAAAGTTTGCTCCAAAAAAAGATCATCTCACCTCATTCATCCTTCAAACAATTAGGGAATGTTTGGTGCCCAGGATGGATTGAGGTGGGATTGGATTAGCAATCCAATCCCACCGGCTTCCTAATGCCAAACCCTTCCTTCGGTATGACAAACCAGATTTTTTAGGCATACAAAACCAACATTTTGTTGGGGCCCATGGTATACAGCTCTCTTTTCTTCTCTCCCAAACACCGGATTGGATTGGAAGTCTTATCCAATCCAGTCCAATCCAGCAATCCAAATGCAGCCTTATAGTAGAATCTGATTCATAATAGAAGATCAAGGAAAATAGACTCATAGATAATGGAACTGAATGCTGGAGTAGAAACACACAAATTTTGAACTAAGCCTCACATAATAAAATTTATAACAAAAGGAAAAAACGATACAAAATGACATTTTATTTATTTGTGTAGCTATATGAATCCATGGTTTGTTTTAACATGCATAACAAGCATGATATTCCATTGCATCAAAGGCTTAAGCTATTGATGGTCTACCTTCCAAAGTAATGATTCTAAACAAACAAAGGGTCCCTGTTTGTTAATATATTCTTTCCATTTTAAAATGGGCTTCTTCAAGACTGGTCCGCATGTAAACTTGCACAACCCTAAGGGTGTGAATTTTATTCCTAGAAGAAAAGTTTCGAGTCCCACAATAATAAGAATGCTAATTTATAATCTTCACATGATAATTTAAAATAACAGTTCTCATTCTCTTCCTCTAACAGTCAATTATATGTCTATGATGGACATATAAATTGATATCAAAATGGGTTAACAAGATATAAATCTGAATAAATGACATTTATCGGTTTAGAAAGAAAAAGATTCAAGATCCAAGTTTAATTCTGGATCAAAATAGTTCTTTTCAATCTGTGCATGTAAATAGGAGTGGGACCCGCATTAAATAAGAGGTAGAGTTTCATTTCATAAATCATGATCTGTCAAAAATTAGGCAACTGAAACATGCTATTGAATTACAGCTGGGGATTCTTGGGCAGGTTCAGACTACCATGAAGGAGGAATGACATTTCCTTCAACCTAGAATTAAATAAAATGTATTATTTATAAATGGAGAGTGGAGGAAGCATATTCATGTAGCCGACCCCATGTAGTTAGGAAAAGGCTTAGATGAGTTGAGTTGATTTGAGTATTTATAAATGCAATAAATGTTTCTAGTAATTGTAAGTCAGCAAGAAAAAAAAAATGTCATTGTCTAGCTTCAAAATTACCAAAAGAAAGCCACTTAGAATATGGCATATTTCTGAACCAACAACATTGACTGTGATTTGATTATTTTCTAGAGGTTTTAGGGAAAGAGAAAAGCAGCAACATCTAATAGACACCATTACAGTCTTTTGAATGATCTTCCTGATAAAAGAAAAAAATTATTTCATTTAACAATGAGTTTATACTCAAACATGCCTAGTTGCATTTAAGTCTACTAGCTATAAATTCTTTCAAGGGTTCTCTTTTTACATAATAAAATATATAAAAATTTAATTACATTGCACTTAAGTATCTCTTGCCTTCTTTATTAAGCAACACTCTGAAATGTTGTAGAAATTATCTCATAATTATATTTAGAGGAAACAAAATGAGAACGTAGAAGATAATAATATTTAAAGAAAATCTGAAATGTACCTTTGCCAGGTAACCCTGGAAGTCATCTGGATGCGCAAAGATGAGCTGATCATAAACAGCCACAGCATCACTTATATGTCCCCAATTGGAATAAGCTTTCCCTAGAAGCAAGTCAACCTGTATATTGCATCTCATGCAGATTCTTTGGAATTAAAAGAAAGTAAAACACCAGATAGCTAGAGAAAATTCTTCTAGACAAAAAATTTTCATCGACATCATAGCAGCAATACTTTGGAGATTATAGTGAATAAAGGGGATATGCCCTACACAGCTCTATAAAGTATGTCCGTGAGTGTGTGTGTGTGTGTGTGTGTGATATTGATAGAATAATCAAATTAACACGTGAAGGACATTGTTCTCACCCATCAAAAGTAATGAACTCCTACAGCCTCAGATATAAAAAAAGGCCTAAATGGAAACAACATGATAACAATAGAGTATAGACTGGCAAGTTTAGTTTCCTCAAAGTGAAAAGCAATAAACTTTATTATTAGGAGATTTGATTAACATGCCCACAGGTAGTGCATATAACTTTACCTACAAAAATAAAGTAAAAGAAAATGTGACTAACAATCCATAACTACGACAAAACCAAGAGACATTACCCAAATTTATGGGATCCCCATTATTGTATCAACACGTTGAACCACACAAGACAGCAAAAACATTTAAAATTTTCAGCTTTATCCCATTAAGATGGTGCAGGCCACATGCAGTCAAAATAATAATGCAAACTGCATGTGTAACTGAACAATGTAATCCTATCAATGTTTTAAATCTCGTAAGACTTAGCCATTATAGATTAAAGATTAAAGATTAACAATAATTTGAGGAGACAAAAGAAGCCATGCCTTGGTCTCCCATGTCACTCCTATGTCCCAGTATTGGTTACTTCCAATCTAGCACTCAAGTAGCAAGAGAAGATCAGTCTCTTTGACTAGTTAAGAAAGAAAAATAAAAATATTCTGATATGGCCTTCAACAAACGTATTTATCCTTTGTTCTTTGTGCATCTCTACCTCTTTTCCTTTTATTACGGTGTTTTCCAAGATCTACACTATAACCCAACTGTCTCTACCTCTCATTTACCTATATCTAACCCATCTTTTATCCTCCTCATCTTTAGATTTTGAAAGAGATGCTTGAGATTCTCATCCTATGCCAAAATTGTAAACTAAGAATTAAGGTTGAGCATTAACATCTCCCATGTTCAATCTTTATGATCTCATGGAAAAAAAATGTGGATGTAAAGAAAATATAAGAATGGTCATCTTTTTACTCTTTATTGCCTTTAATCTCTTCTCTTCTTACTTCCGTTCCCATGGACAATTAGGCTCATGGCACATCACACCAGCACATACTACCCCATACTGAGCATACCATACAATACCAGTATTAAACAAAGACTCAACATAGGTATGCTGGACCAACATCCATATCGAGCATGCTGACACTATATCATTATGACATTAGTACCGGATCTAATACCAAGACAACGAACCTTGGTTTAGGCTCCTATCTACCTTTTATTTTTATTATATAGATGGAATAATAGCAAAGGGAATTTTGAGGAGGCAAAAGCAAAGTAAAGGGTTTGTTGTAAACAATATAAGGTCCTTCAGGCCTTAACCCAACAAAGCATAAGCTAAAATATCAAAAAGTAAAGGAATTTTCTTGTTGTTCTATTGCTAATGCTAGAAAAGAGCTTTCCTCAAATCCCACCCATGCAAAACAAGAAATATATAAGTTTAAATATAAGTTTCAATTGCAATCAAAAGTTTTTGGCTCAATTGGCACCACTTTCCTATATGAGGAAGCATAACGAAGCACCAACTCTATTTCTCCTCCTAACACATACTTTATTTGTTTCTAGTCTTTTTGCCCCCTAACAATATTCCTTGAAATCTAAATAAAGTCGGGATAGTCTTCTAGGAATCATAACATGACTTGTTAATTATAACATGATCAACAATGTCTTAAGCACTTTAAAAAAAAAGCAAGAAAACAACATTCAACACTTATAGTTTTATTTGGAGAGTCCATGGGCCTCATCGACATTCAAGTCAAATTCACAATCAAAGTCTTGATTCGATGCCAACCTAGATACTATCCTCTCTACTATTATTAATGTGGTTGATGATGCCTACGATAGCACCCTGATATCTGATATATGTATGGCCATCCCAACTTGGCGAAATAGGTGATAACAGTGTAGCGTGATTCCCAAACATATCATCATTGCGGGTAAGGCCATGAAGAAACATATTCCATAAAGTATGAGACTAGCACATGTGGGTTATAAGTCAGAATATGCATTGACGGATCCAATGTATAAGGAAGAGAAGTGCGACTTATCTCCTCATACATCCAAAAGGCCCAGTTGGCATGTGAAACCATTGATAGCATCAGATTTGTTGCATGCTTGAACAGTCCTGGATCCCCTCTGGTCCACTCAATGCATGACATCGATGTAGATAAACAAGAAATGTTTTATATGACACTATAAGAAAAGGAAAAGGAATTGAAAAGGAAAAACATAGATAAATCCTTTAATATTATACTCATTTTTTTAAACTCCGCCAAGGCCGGTCCCAAGCCTGGGTAAAAGAGGAGGGTTGTGTTAGGTAGCTGACAAGCAGCGTAAAACTCCATTAGATCTCCTAAAACATGAATCTACTAAATCAAACTATGCGAAGGGCTAGAACGTCCTCATTAAGAGACGTGTTGCATCTGCCTCCAGGTGTTTCGAAAAACGGATAAGGGGCACCACATCGGCACCCGGGTGTGGTGACAAGTCAACTTAGTCCTGAATAGAGCAGAGTGGAGGAAGCAGATACATCTAGCCAACCCCATGTAGCTGGGAAAATGCTTAGATTAGTTGAGTTGAGTTGAGTTGCATTATGCTCATTTTTGAACTTAACTAGTATTCCAAGGCCTAAGCCTCAAATAATTCAGCTTAGATATTTCAGTTTCATTTGATCATCTACCAGGAACTACGCCTACTAGATCAAGTCCTATATTCTACTCCCACGAACAAAATCTTATATGTACCCTGTTCCTAATCCCATCTACTTGCAATATGATTTCAGGTCTGTAGGACATGACAAAATCATTTCTGCTCTGTCCTCTAAGAAAACTCAGGCTTTTCAACAGAGCTAACACTGGCCCTAATCTTAGATGAAAAAAAGTTCAGTAAATTCACATATATTAACTTTCCAAAATGGTTCATCTAACATGGAGCTAATCATCACAGTGCTTCAACAGAATGACATATTTTCAGATTCTAAAAGGATGTGAATTTCCTAGTATAGGTTGAGCTGTAACATCTTGAAACTCTAACATCGATAATATATTCTTCGCCTACATGGTGACCTTTGGGTTCTCATGCAACTTGAATGATGTTTGACTTCACAGCCATGAGACTGATGCTAACATATCGTGGTTCTTAGCAAACCATGATTTGCTGTCCCATGCCAACATGGTGCCAGCAATGGGCACATCTTCTGTGATATCATAAAGCATCCACTCATGCTAGTTAGTCTCTATCAACCGTGTTAGTTTGGAAAGGGTTCAAACAACTATGGATTGAGCGGTATTGAGACTTCTTTCTTTTTCTTTGTTCCCCCTTTTAACACCACCGACTGCTGGCTGAATGCCCATCAACATTGGCAGTAGGATTCTTAATCTTTATTTTATTATAACCGGGATTCCTTCCTTTCTAAAAAAAGAGCATGCTTCTAGGCTCCCTCCCCTAATAATGTACGCAGAAATCTTATTCATGCTCAGAAACATGAGGCCACACAATTGTTTCCATTCTTTGTCTTATGATGGATGCAAAAAACAAAATGTCAGGAATGAACATCTTGTGCTATTGAGCCTAACCCAACCAATAAGAACAGTGTCATCCACAATGTAACTATTATAAGAATGACTTATGAGGTAAATGTATGGTAAATGAGACCCAAACAAGGAAAATTGATTATTTTTTAACGTACCTTGAGTTAGTAGCTGCCTATACTAGACAGACATGCATTTTCAAATAACTGAACATAAGGTTATCCAGTAGTAAGGCAAAGAACTTACTTGGATTGGATCAATATTCTGTATTCTCTTTTCCACATTACCATTTGTATCCACGGAAATATCAGATCCTTTAAAGCTTGCTCCATTCAATTGTTTCCGGGATGATAAAAGTAGCTGAACTGCCTGTAACGAACAAAATTTCTAATACTTGCTAAAAACCATTGCTTCAGGAAACTACAACCATGTAAGTGCAGACTACAAAAAGTTGTCCCAAGATAAAGGAATAGGGCAAATATCATGTCGCATCAATATGCATAAGTCACTTTGTCAAGAAAAATGCTTAATCAATTAAAGCATGACATTTACATGCAATTAGGAAAGTTCAACATTCTAAATCTATCATGGCATATTTAATCCCTTGCATTGAATCTTTTTTTTTTTAAATGTACTTGAAACATACTCTAGGATTTAAATATTCTTCTAATTTGGGCTAAGTCTTTTTAAAGTTGCCAGTTAGTAACATCTAGCACTGAATGGTCCTCTGACTCAGATATTTATCAAGCAGAAAATATAATAGTACTCACTATGTGTTAGGTAATGTTGTCAAATAATATATGAGGTGCAATAAAGTATATAGCTATGACAAATACTTTCTTGCATATATGTTTTCATAATCTTTTAGAAAGTCAAAATGTAGACTTCCATACAATTAAATCCAGTGTTTCCTAATTGATTAATAGACGTTTCCAAGTCTAGAAACATTGTCGCAAGTTATTAAGCTAATGAGCACATTACAAAATAAATCAACAAGATTCCATTGTCAATTCAATGTAAAAGTTTTTGAAGCATGTTATCATTAGGTCAATAATATGATTCCAGAAAATCATACAATATGATCGATGTTGTATCAACTTGAAGCCTTATCATAGCATGACGTTGCCTTGATATTTGACCATAGGTTTGGAATATCGAGGTACAGGAGCATATCAATAAAGGATATGTTCCATGTGGAGGATATAGCTACATGAGATACAAGAATACACTATATTTATATAACATCTATTAGTCTCCAAGCTTTGATTTTGGTTTTTTTAATGTTTTTTTATTATTTAAATGCCATATTTTTGCAAGAAATAAGGTAGGATTAACAAGTTGTGCCCAACTCAAGTTTTTTTTTTTAGTCATTGACATGAATAAATATCCCATAGAATCCTGTAAGTTACAATTGAAAATACATTTGAAAGATGTGTTAAAATTAACAATTGAAAGGTAGCTAAGCAAAGACAAATATATTTATAATATCATTTAACAATAGCAAGGTTCGTCGTATTGAAATTTGATACTATTTCAATAATGGTATGGTACGATTCAGTATAGGGCATACCATGCCAAACTGATAGTGTACCGATTAGGTAGACAAGGCGGCACCAACCCTTGAACCACCCCAAATCAGGCCAAAGTAATTAAATAATAAGTAGAAGAAAAAAATCAATCTATAGTCTGCATGACCACTAAAGGATGATGCCATATTGAGACAACTACTAGCATTTGGCACATGCTATGTTTAAAAAAAATACCATTATGATTGTAAACTTCATCTGTTGTAAATATTATAGGTCTAACTTATGGATACCCATTGTTTGGCCATTCTACTAAGTAATCTAGGTATCTACTAATTATAATGCCTCAATTTTCTATTAAATGCACTTGGAATTATTATATATTCCATCAGCATTCTCGTGGCATCAAAAAGTATTTAGTAGGCTCTCTTTTGGACCATGTCGTATGCCTGGATCAAACCAGTCTCCTTGACACCTAAGTCACTTTCAAATGTTTCATCACCTTTTATAGGTCTAAATATAGGCAAATTGATGTTGGAAAGGGCATCGAGGCAAGAGCCCAACACATTTTATGGAACTCGGGTTAGAATTTTCGCCATTTAACTAATTACCGTGCAAATAATAGGGGTATTTTTATCAAATAGCCTCTAGTTCAAATGAGAGATGCAACCATAGTGACTTGGACTCGTTTTTAGAGTTACTTGGGCATGGACTCTGCTTTGGATTGTAGAATCACTTCTGGTATTTTTTCACGCTTTTTAGCAAGGTTTGTCATTGTAATACCGGACCTCATACCAGTACAACATTAGCACAATGTCAATACATAGGTTGGTTCAGCATATCAATTCAGCATGCATTAGTACCGAGTCTCAATTTGGTACTAGTACATTACAATACACCCTACATAAGGCAATACGCATTAGTATGACATACTATACTTTTTAGTGCCACATTAAATATGATCATAGTCTACTACCCCTTAGGTTTCTATAAATAATCCAACTCCAAAAGGCTCAAACTATCAAGAGCAATCCCCAAGGGTCTCACCTAGGGCAAGTCTAGCATGATTCCCAAGCAAGGCCATACTAAAGGTTGTATTATGAGTTTATGGTAGAGAAGGGATACATGCAAAAGCATTGGAAGGCTATAAGCTCATCAATTCAAAGAAGTTTCTTATTCTTTTTCTTTCCTCTTAGGTTAAGTTATTATTTTAGATTTCTTTTTTTTGCTTCAAAGTTAATTCATCAAGCTTATCCACAACTCTTCCTTTCCCTAAATCCTACCCTTTTATGCCAATTTTATTTTGGGTAAGTGGTGAGATCCTTCGCCTTCTTCCTTACCCACCATCCTTCTAGGTTAGTTGAGTCAAACAAAATTAATCTCTTAATTTCTTCTAGTTCAAATTGCATTACTACACCTAATGGTCTTAATTCTTAGTCTAAGTCTCTAGTAGGACACCTTGGCACCAACAATACCTCCAGATAGGTTTTACCCTACTCCAAAGGGTAAAACCCTTGACCTAAAACTCTTGAATGTGGTGTCCCAGCAGCCAAACAGCAATGAAATGTCAGGTAGCATCCATAAGGCTCCAAAACAACCGGAGGAACTAGCAAAGGGCTTACATACCAACAACTAGCTAGAATCTTCCAATGACTAAGGAGCAAAACAATAGCATTCAATCCTCCTATCTAAAATCTTTAGATAAGTGGAAAATAGAAAAGAAAAAGAAAAGGGGAAGAGCACTGGAATTTACATGCATGTTGAACTGCAAATTTTGTTGATTGGGGTCTTGCAAGGGTTTCCATGCACAACCCTTTTTTTTTTTTTTAACAGTCCCCAGCTCTAGATGATTAAAGACGTGGGAAATAGAAATAATGTTGGCCCAGATGGCAACCCAAGAGGGGGGGGGGGGAATTGGGTTCTTAAAAATTTAAGACTTTTTAACTTAATTGATTAGTTAGCAAGATGTGCAAGTGAGAGGTTAACTAAAATTAATACACAAGCAAATAAAGAGAGATAGAGATAGAGAAAATAGGCACGGCAAACACAAGGCAATTTTATAGTGGTTCGGCGCAACCAGCACCTACGTCCACTCCCAAGATTCACTTGGGTCCACACTATAATCTCTCTAGATTACAGCCGAGTTGTTTTCCAAGCTCACAACTCAAACTTGTTGTTTTACCGGGTGCACAACGAACCCAGCTGGTTTTAACTCGGGCTTACCAGCACAAAACCCTACACGTTGTTTTTCTAGGGCTCACAACTAACCCAACACAAGCACTCCGGCTTGTAACGAGGTATACCAACCTCCACTAATTCAATCCACAGATTGAATCAGCAAACAAAAAATTATAGTGTTTGAACAATAATGTGCTCCCCTTGAGCAAATATACAAATGAAGTACAAATATTAAAAGGTTAGAAAAGCCTGATAAATTGCAGATGGTAGATGCTTGGGCTTTCTCCCTTCTTCTCTTCAACTCCTCTTGAAGTGTTGAATCACGCCTCAGCTAGATTCTTGACCGTTGAAGTCTTTGGAGTTGAGATGAAGCTTTTTCCTCTTTTGAAAATCCGTAGATTTGACCTTTGAAACGCACTTGGATTTTCTTCTGGCTTTTGTGGAATGATGAGAAGGAGTAGACGAATCTTTCACTTGGATTTCACTCCTTTTGAAACACTCTTCTTTGAGCTAAAAATTTTTCAATATGCTCTGTTTTTCCCTCTTTTCAAATGATATTCTTTTCTCTCTTTTTGATTTTCTCTGGGTTTTTTGATTTGAAAAGAACTCCTCTATTTATAGAATCTGCAAAAATATATCCGTTAGAGACAAGGAAAAATAGCCGTTATTTAAAAATCTAACCGTTGGGGCTGATGTGTCATCGTTAAAATCGCGCCCAGATTTGCTGGAGTCGACTCAGCTTTTCCCGAGTCGGCTCGAGCTCGATTACCAAAAATAGAAATTTAGGGGTCGACTCGAAAAGGTGAAGTGTCGACTCCTGAAGTCGGGAGTCGACTCGTGAAAGATTGGGGTCGACTCGAGAGATGCTCAAAAAACTCTTCTGGTGTCTGAGCGGAGTCGACTCGCACAGTCCAGGAGTCGGCTCGACAGAATCAGGGGTCGACTCGAAATTTCAAGGGTCGACTCGACACAGATGCACATTTCTGTACACTGAGGGAGTCGACTCGAAACTCAGGAGTCGGCTCGGAACGATCAAAAATCAGAAACTTTTCTGATTGACTTTAAAATCGTCCCAATTCATTTTAGTTCATTGTTTTGACTTGAAATCAATAGAATTAATCTTTAGAATGATTCAAGAACTAATCCATAAGCTTTTAGAATAAAACATGAATTATAACATTCTTTTCGA
The DNA here is from genome assembly GCA_900491605.1 of Calamus simplicifolius. Lineage (NCBI taxonomy): Eukaryota > Viridiplantae > Streptophyta > Magnoliopsida > Arecales > Arecaceae > Calamus > Calamus simplicifolius. The sequence goes on from UESW01001397.1 coordinate 468,742, forward strand.
AAGTTTGAATATTGAGTTTAAAGTCATCAAAATTGATTAAAGTTAAACTTGAGCATTCATTCTCATTGATTGTTCAAAGTAAATTTGTTGCTTCATTTTCATAAACTCATTACATCCTTTAATAAACTCAATGGCTTTTGGAATCATCAAAATCAATAAGGTTGGGGCAATTATGTTTCAATAATTTCTCAACAATCTCCCCCTTTTTGATGATGACAAAAACATTGAGTATATGTTCATGATTGATTAGTGAATTAATTTTGTTTTCATGGAAAGGCTCCCCCTCAATGAGGTAGCTCCCCCTATGAAACTTAATTAATTAACCCATTGTTTATCTCATTTATCACAATCATAGACAATCATAGAACTATAAAATTCTCCCCCTTTTTTGTTAATCAACAAAAAGATAGAGAATTATAAACATTCATTCAAAATTTATTGAAATAAGGAAATAGAGAATTCATTTCATTTAAAAGTCTAATACATCAAAATGTTCAGTACATTGATTTCATAAAGTAGGCAAAAAAAAACTTCAGTACAAAAAAGAATTGAAACTCTAGTAACTTAAAAATGAGTTCTTACAATTCTAGTAAGATGATCAACTATATTTTTCATTCCTTCAGATTGAATTTTTACATAGTCTTGAGTTTTTCATCAACAAAGGTGCACGCACTCTTAATTTTGTCTTGAAGCTCTGCGTTGCTCTTTGCATATGTCTCTCCATCTCCACATATATCCTTAAGCTCTTCAAAGATATTCTTGAATCACACTTAAGGATGCCGATGAAGATCCGAGAGTGGACTCAATCTTTGAATTCGATCATCAAGAGAATAAAGTGTTTCTCTCAAATGCATAAATTTATTTTCAAAATCAGTTTTAAGCTTATCTGATTGATCTTCAAGTAAGGCTTTGAGTTGCATAATTTGTTGATCTGAAAAGCTAGCAGAAGATGAAGTCTGAACAAAAGTTGGAGCAGGGCTGGAGCAGAGGCAGAAACCAAGGGGCTAGGAGGTGCAGGCGAAGGATGTCTAACAGAGGGTCCTGCAGCCTCAGTATCTGTAGCTCTTTCCTCTGTACTCCTTTCCTTTCCCATTTACCATTCTTTTTGACAAAACCCATGCGATGAATTGTGCCAACTATAAAAATCTGTATGTCTTAAATTCTTCTGGGCTCATTATCAGAAATCACAACCCTTGGCTTCGAAAAATCAAAGTCAAGATCATGCCATAGGCAGACTGGATTTCCTTTTCCCGCCACAATCTGCTATGTACCAAAATCATCTGGGAAGATTGATAGGCTTGCCAGAACTATGGCATCCATGACAAAAATATCTCTCTCAGAAACATAGTCAAATCTACCCTTTTAGGGAAATAGAATCCTGCTGCAGATATTGTGAAGCAATCTTAATCCAAGGACAGCTGACTAGCAAGAATTCTTCAAATCCCAATTTCTGTTCAATAATCTGGTAAAGCAGGGACCTATCATCAGAAGAAAATGTGGAGGTCCAGACAAGGGTAAATCCAATAATCTAGAAGAATCAGCAGTCATGAAATTCTTACTCCTCTACATTGCTAATAAGCCCATGGTCTCCTCTAGACAAATTTTGTAAAATTCTTTAACTAAAGCAGGGATAGTCGGGCACTCCAAGAGAGCAAATTTCTCAAACCCATCTCGATTAACTGTCTCCCAATGAAAACCCTCATTCTCAAACAATTCAAAATCACTTCCTTCCAGTGGTAATGATCCTACTGCTAGAAGGTCTACCTGGGAGGAGTGGAGCAGGAGCAGCAGTTGGGGTAGAAGCAGATGAGGTGGAGTCCGAGCTTGGAGAAGGCTCGCGCACGGGTCGCTTCACGGCTTCTTCTTTTCTCTTGGCCACCCGCCACAACACTCGATCCTCGGTTTTGGTGCCATTGATGATTGGAAGGTGATAAACGAAGATTATTGGGAGTTTGGAGGGTTTGGAGAGAATTGGAGAGAGATTTTCGATTGGGGTCGAATAAATGAGCGGCGAGTCGACTCGCCCGCAATTTGGGAGAGTCGGCTCGCGGTCACAGGCACAGACACGATCTCGAGTCGACTCGCTCAGAGAGGGGTCGACTCCTGAGTTTCAGCAGAAACTCGAGTCGACTCCGATACTCTCGAGTCGGCTCCGAGACCATTTCAGAGAAAAATCATGAAATTTCTGAAATGTGTCCGGAAATTGATCTTTGATTAAAAATCATGGATTTGAGAGATCAAATTGATATGAGTTCTAGATAAATTTCCTTAAGATTTGAGATTTGAAAGAATCTAGATATATTTCCTTAGAGGTTTCAAATTTATTCAAAAGGATTACAAATTCCTAACTCTCCTCTAAGATAACAAAATCTTTCTTCATTTAAAGGTTTAGTGAATATGTCAGCTAATTGTTCTTCAGTGTTTACATAATCTAAACAAATTTCATCATTAGCTACATGTTCCCTTATAAAATGATATCTAATTTCTATGTGTTTTGTTCTTGAGTGTTGAATTGGATTTTTAGTTAATTGATTGCGCTAGTGTTATCACATCTTATGGGTGTTTTATCAAGTGTGATACCATAGTCTTCAAGTTGTCGCTTAATCCATAGGATTTGCGCACAGCAACTTCCAGCTGCTACATATTCAGCTTCAGTAGTTGATAATGCAACTGAATTTTGCTTTTTGCTAAACCATGTGATTAAGTTACTACCTAAGAATTGGCATGCACCACTTGTGCTTTTCTATCTAATTTACATCCAGCATAATCAGAATCTGAATATGCAATTAGGTTTAATGTGGAATCTCTAGAATACCATAAACCTACATTTTTAGTTCCATTTAGATATCTTAAAATTCTTTTAACAGCTATTAAATGTGATTCTTTAGGTTCAGATTGAAATCTAGCACATAAACATACTGAAAACATGATATCTGGTCTACTTGCTGTTAAATAAAGAAGGGATCCGATTATACCTCGATAATACTTTTGGTCAACCTTTTTACCTTCTTCATCTTTGTCCAGCTTGCATGAAGGACTCATTGGAGTTCCGAGGGGTTTCATTGTTTCCATACCAAACTTTTTGAGTAGTTCTCTTGTGTATTTGGTTTGGTTGATAAAGATTCCCTCTTTGCTTTGTTTGATCTGGAGTCCAAGGAAGAAGTTGAGTTCTCCCATCATGCTCATCTCGAATTCTCCCTGCATCAACTTTGCAAATTCTTGACAAAGAGAATCGTTAGTAGCACCAAAAATAATGTCATCTACGTATATTTGTACTACAAGTAAATCTTTACTTTTCTTTTCAAAAACAAAGTTTTATCAACATTTCCTCTTGTAAAATCATTTTCTATTAAGAATTTACTTAACCTATCATACCAAGCTCTAGGTGCTTGTTTCAAACCATATAAAGCTTTGTGCAATTTAAAAACGTGATTTGAAAACTCGTGATCTTCAAAACCTGGTGGTTGTTCTACATAAACTTCTTCATTAATAAATCCATTTAAAAATGCGCTTTTTACATCCATTTGAAATAAGTTAATGTTCATATGACATGCAAATGCAAGTAATAGCCTAATGGCTTCTAATCTAGCTACAGGTGCAAAGGTTTCATCAAAATCAATACCTTCTTCTTGATTATATCCTTTAGCAACCAATCTAGCTTTGTTTCTAATTACAATGCCATTTTCATCTAGTTTATTTCTATAAATCCATTTTGATCCTATTACTGAATGATTTTTAGGTCTTTCAACTAAGGTCCAAACATTATTTCTTGTAAATTGATTTAGTTCTTCTTGCATAGCTAACATCCAATTATTATCTTTTTCAGCTTCTTCTATAGTTTTAGGTTCAATTTGTGATACAAATGCAAGATGATTACTAATATTTCTCATGTATGATCTAGTCCTTATTCCTTGAGATGGATCGCCTATAATCAATTCCTTAGGATGACTATGAGCATATCTCCAGTCTCTTGGAAGATCTACATCATTATGATCAATATTGACATCATCGTCCTTATGTGAATCATCATCTTTAGCCTCTTGTTCATGATCAGAAGATACTTCAATATTAAGTTTTTCAAGATCTTTTTCAATTATGTTTGTATCTTCCTCATCATCAATCTTTTCAGATCCAGTTGCTAAAGATTCATCAAAAACTACATGTATGGATTCTTCAACTACTAAGGTTTTCTTGTTAAAGATTCTATATGCCTTACTAGTTGTTGAATAACCTAGAAAAATTCCTTCATCAGATTTAGCATCAAATTTTCCTAAGTTGTTTTTACCATTATTATGAATGAAACATTTACATCCAAATGCATGAAAGTATTTTATATTTGGTTTTCTTTCATTCCATAATTCATAAGGTGTTTTCTTTAATATTGGTCTTATTAAAGCTCTGTTTAAGATGTAACATGCTGTGTTAATTGCTTCCGCCCAAAAATACTTTGGTAAGTTGCTTTCGCATAGCATGGTACGGGCCATGTCTTCTAGAGTCTATTTTTTCTTTCAACTACACCGTTTTGTTGTGGAGTCCTAGGGGCTGAAAAATTATGATTAATTCCATTTTCAGTGCAGAAATTTTCAAATAAGTGATTTTCAAATTCTGTTCCATGATCACTTCTTAGAGATACTATAGTAGTGTTTTTCTCATTTGTGACTTTCTTGAAAAATTTCAGGAAATCGAGAAAGTCTCATCTTTGTGAGCTAAAAACATTACCCAAGTATATCTAGAATAATCATCTACAATCACTAGACCATATTTCTTTCCTCCTAGACTTGTGGTTCTAGTTGGTCCGAAAAGATCCATGTGAAGTAGCTCTAGTGCCCTAGAAGTTGAAACAATGTTTTTAGATTTAAAAGAACTTCTAGTTTGTTTTCCAAATTGACATGCATCACATATTTTATTATTTTCAAAATCTAGTTTAGGTAATCCTTTAACTAAATCCATTTTAATTAGTTTTGAAATAAGGTGTGTGCTTGCATGACCTAATCTACGATGCCACAACCAACTAATTTCATTTATGTTAGCATTGTCAGCAATTAAGCAATGATCACTCAAAGATAATTTTTCTAAGTCAACTAAGTAAACATTGCCATGTCTATAACCAGTAAATACAATGCTATCATCAATAGAATTAGTTACAGTGCATATAGAAGATTTAAATGAAACATTAAAATTTTTATCACATAATTGACTTATACTAATTAGATTATGCTTCAAACCATTAACATAAAGTACATTATCAATAAGGATGGAGTTATGCGAACTTTACCAAGGCCCATAATTTGACCTTTACCGTTATCGCCAAACGTCACAACTCCACCTTTCTTTTCTTCCAGGGTGATGAATTCATCTTTGTCACCCGTCATATGTCTTGAGCAGCCACTATCAAGGTACCACTTTTTCTTTGATCTTTTGGCTACAAGACATTCCTGCAATATAATCAAACTTTATGCTTAGGTACCCAAGCTTTCTTGGGTCCTTCATGGTTAGCAGCAATAAAAATTGTTCCTTTCGGAACCCATATTTTCTTAGCTTTAATATTTAACTTGTTGTTATTCTTTAACGTTTTGCATTCAAATGATTTATGACCTTTTTCATTACATTTAAAACAAGTTATATTACTTTGGTTGGCTTTTATAAAAATATTCTTTAGAGATTTCTGTTTCCTTAATGTGTTATATCCTAAACCAGCTTTGTCAAAAACAGCTTTTTGACTATCTAGGATCATGTTAAGTTTAGTTGAACTTAAAGTGAATTTCTCAACAATGTCTTTATATTTTTTAACATCTTTCTTAAGAGAGTCATTTCTTTAGCTTGCTGTTCTTTATCTAAAGCTAAAGTTTCTATTTGATCTTTTAAATCTTTAGTTGAGTTTTTAGTTTCAGATTTTAATAAATCTTTTTCTTGATTAAGATTATCTCTTTCTTTCTAAGTTCTTCTTTTTCATTAGTTAAGTTCTTAACTTCTAAAGCTAATTCATTTTTACTTTTAGCTAAACTAATATTGTCATTTTTCAAAAACTTATACTTTTTTTTAAGGATTTAAAATCAATCATAAGTTCATTGAAAGCCTCAAACATTTCATCAAATGTAAAATCATCATTTGAGTTTTCAGAACTTACCTCATTGTCGTTGTCGTCGTCGTTGGCCATGAAACAAATATTGGCAACTTCCTTTTGCTCATCTTCTTCCGACGAGGAAGATTCATCAGACCATGTTGCCATGTATGCTTTCTTCTTTTTCTTGTAGGCCTTTTTCAGCAAAGGACAATCATACTTAAAGTGCCCTGGCTTTTTGCACTCATAACATACTAAGGGCTCTTTTTCTTTTTCTTTCTCCTTGTCCTTTTTCTTATCCTTTTCTCCTTCAAATCTTGCTCCAAATTTCTTTTTATGGAAGGGCCTTTTTCTCATAAACCTTCTGAATTTTTGGCCAAGAGAGCAGTTTCCTCATCATCTTCATCATTACTTTCACTGCTGCTCTCTTCCATTTCTGCAGTCTTGAGGGCAAGAGTTTTCCTTCTTTTTGTTTCCTCCTCAACATGCTGCTTCATTGTTAACTCGTGGGTCATTAAGGATCCTAGAAGCTCCTCTAAAGGTAGTGCATTGAGGTCCTTTGCTTCTTGGATGGCAGTGACTTTTGCTTCCCACGATCTTGGTAGTGACCTAAGAATTTTACGCACAAGATCAGCATTAGAATAAATTCTACCAAGACTTTTCAAACCATTCACAATATCAGTAAATCTAGTGAACATGCATGTGATGGTTTCAGTTTGTTCCATTGTAAACAATTCATATTTATGAACCAAAATATTTATTTTGATTCTTTTACTTGGTTTGTTCCTTCATGAGTTATTTCCAACCTATCCCAAATTTCTTTTGCGGAATTACAAGTTGAGATTCGGTTGAATTCATTTGAGTCTAAGGAACAATATAAATATTAATGGCCTTAGCATTTAGTTGTGCCATTCTCCTATCATTATCATTCCAATCCCTTTCGGGTTTAGGAACAATAGTGCCATCAATAAGGTGTGTGGGTGTACTAGGTCCATTTATTATTACTCCCCACAATTCATAGTCCGAAGCTTGAATGAATATTCTCATTCTAGCTTTCCAATATGAATAGTTGGTTCCATTAAATAAAGGAGGTCGATTCGTAGAATGACCTTCAGCAAAACTTGAACCAATTTGTGTTGCCATATGGATCTTTAGCCCTTGATCGTGAGATCAAATTCTAAATGAGCACTTGCTCTGATACCAATTGTTGGCCCAGATGGCAACCCAAGAGGGGGGGGGTGAATTGGGTTCTTAAAAATTTAAGACTTTTTAACTTTAATTGATTAGTTAGCAAGATGTGCAAGTGAGAGGCTAACTAAAATCAATACACAAGCAAATAAAGAGAGATAGAGATAGAGAAAATAGGCACGGCAAACACAAGATAATTTTATAGTGGTTCGGCGCAACCAGCACCTACGTCCACTCCCAAGATTCACTTGGGTCCACACTATAATCTCTCTAGATTACAGCCGAGTTGTTTTCCAAGCTCACAACTCAAACTTGTTGTTTTACCGGGTGCACAACGAACCCAGCTGGTTTTAACTCGGGCTTACCAGCACAAAACCCTACACGTTGTTTTTCTAGGGCTCACAACTAACCCAACACAAGCACTCCGGCTTGTAACGAGGTATACCAACCTCCACTGATTCAATCCACTGATTGAATCAGCAAACAAAAAGATATAGTGTTTGAACAATAATGTGCTCCCCTTGAGCAAATATACAAATGAAGTACAAAATATTAAAAGGTTAGAAAAGCCTGATAAATTGCAGATGGTAGATGCTTGGGCTTTCTTCCTTCTTCTCTTCAACTCCTCTTGAAGTGTTGAATCACGCCTCAGCTAGATTCTTGACCGTTGAAGACTTTGGAGTTGAGATGAAGCTTTTTCCTCTTTTGAAAATCCTCCGATTTGACCTTTGAAATGCACTTGGATTTTCTTTGGCTCTTGTGGATTGATGAGAAGGAGTAGACGAATCTTTCACTTGGATTTCACTCCTTTTGAATCACTCTTCTTTGAGCTAAAAATTTTTCAATATGCTCTGTTTTTCCCTCTTTTCAAATGATATTCTTTTCTCTCTTTTTGATTTTCTCTGGGTTGTTTTGATTTGAAAAGAACTCCTCTATTTATAGAATCTGCAAAAATATATCCGTTAGAGACAAGGAAAAATAGCCGTTATTCAAAAATCTTACCGTTGGGGCTGATGTGTCATCGTTAAAAATCGCGCCCAGATTTGCGGAGTCGACTCGAGCTGGAGTCGGCTCGAGCTCGATTACCAAAAATAGAAACATTTAGGGGTCGACTCGCGAAAAAAGTGTCGGCTCCTGAAAGTCGGGAGTCGACTCGAGAAAATGGGGTCGACTCGAGAGTGCTCAAAAAACATGGGTTCTGTTGTTGAGCGGAGTCGGCTCGCACAGTCCAGGAGTCGGCTCGCAGAATCAGGGGTCGACTCTTGAAAACAAGGGTCGACTCGAGCACATTTCTGGGGGAGTCGACTCGGAAACCCTTGAGTCGGCTCGGAACGATACAAAAATCAGAAAAATTTTCTGATTGACTTTAAAATCGTTCCCAATTCAATTTTAAAATATTGTTTTGACTTGAAATCAATAGAATTAATCTTTAGAATGATTCAAGAATAATCCATAATTTTGAATAAAAATGAATTATAAATTCTTTTCGAAATTTGAATATTGAGTTTAAAGTCTTCAAAATTGATTAAAGTTAAACTTGAGCATTCATTCCATTGATTGTTCAAAGTAAATTTGTTGCTCATTTTTATAAACTCATTACATCCTTTAATAAACTCAATGGCTTTTAGTAATCATCAAAATCAAAAGGATTGGATCATATAATTTTTCATAATCTTTCAACAAATAAGGAATTGCTTAGGAAACCATTGATAGTACTTAATCCTTGCCAGGAAAGGCTTCAAGCCTACACGTGTGTTGGACTCCAATCATTTTTCCATGGATTGTGACAAAGGCTTCCCTGTCAGCCTTAAAAAAAAAAAGGCCCACAATTTAGATGAGTAAAAAGTGGGAAACATAAATAGAAGAGCTGCTAAAGAAATAATGAATACAAAACAAAATAAATATGATAGTTGGAGTCCAGCTATAGAAGGCCACTTAGGTAACGAAACCAAATTTGGCCTCAGAATCCTTTTCTCATTAAAATAGTAGACGTGTTTTATGAACAAGCTCCTACAACCATGACATAGGAATTAACCTAAGTATATGTTTATACATGGGTTCTGCCTCCTATTAGTGCTACCACTGCATTATATATGACATCTTATCACTTTCAGCTTTAGCATTAAGAATTTAAAATTGATATACCTGATATAAAATTCAAAAAGATATAAAGGGAATACTTAGAAGAATACAACTAACAACAAGTAGATGAAACACCCTCACTTGTAAAAGATAACTAATTAGACTATAAAAAACAAGTATGTGTTCTTCATTAATGGATACAGCTTAAAGACAAACCTCCTTAGGTTTTTTATCATCAAGCAATGAATTTGTGAGTCCCCGAAGAACTTCAAAATCAATACTATCAGAAGCCTGTTGAAAAAGCACATGATGAAGATACGGATAATAAATCATAAAAAAGAACAAAAGGAAATTTTTAGCAAGTTTGTAAGGCAACTTTTGTTTTCTAGGAAATACATTACAAGAATTTCTTTAGCAGGTGAGAGGAACTATTCACAGTCCATAGTTTCCACATGTTACTAATTTAATATATCCTCCTACACATGTTTAGGTTATAATGGTCAGTCTAGAGTAGCTAAAAAAATACAGTATTTCATATGTTAAATAAATAGTTGCTACTGTAATTGCAGATGACATATAACAATTAATTAATTGCAGAATGAAGTTTTTGATCCACACTAACTGATAATGAGCTCCTATATGCTGAGGCACTCCCTTCATAATCCTTGAGCTCATATTTCACTTCCCCCAGCAAATGATATGCATCAACATTATTAGGCCTCTCCTGAACATCAAGGTTTTCAAAAGAAAGAAACAATGAGGTTAAATATTTTTGAGTGTATTAATGCAAGAAGAATTTCTACACCACTTCACTTGGTTTTAATGGTAGGATAATGCATTTATACCTTGGTCAACTTATCAAGAAGAGATGATGCTCATTCATATTTTCCTAGTTCTACATATGTCACTGCAGCTCCCTGAAATATACTTAAAGCAATAATGAGAGGAAAAACAAAGACCAACAAAGAAAAGCTGCAGTCCCAAGAAATAAGCATGAAAGAAAAATTATACTGCTCAATAAAAAGATGTCACTCTTCCGGGACAAGATTGAAAGATTAGGATATAAAGTGATTTACATGAGATAATTGTTGCAAGGTCAAATGACAATAAAGAACTTCGAAATATCTCTAATTCACTTACCTCATGGAGGTACCAACAGATCAAATTCTCTACATTGTTTGCTGCTAAGTGAAAGGCCAATGTTGTAGGTGTATGATCACTAAATGGTATACTTAACACTTACCATCTACCCACCCCACAGGATGGAGACCAAGGAAAATGTTTATCATATTATCAAGCTAATGGATGGATGTGAAACCTCGATATTTTGTTAAATGCAACTCAACTCATCTAAGCCTTTTCCTAACTACATGGGGTCGGCTACATGAATCTGCTTCCTCCACTCTGCTCTATTTAGGACTAAGTCGACATTCAAATTATAAATAGTTATATCTTTTTTTAATTATTTTGTTTATATTAATTTCAATATTTTGTTAAATAGCAATAATAATAATAAATATAAAAATAAAGAATAGGCTTTAGCTAATAGTTTGGGCCGACTTAATTTGTTGAATGTTATTTCTATAGCCCTAATTATATTAGGAATTGTTTGAGAGCTTTTTGCTAATGAATTTGAGTCTTGTTGGGAACTTTAATTATAAGGTTGTCTCTAAGTAGTGGACTACAATAACCTAAGTTCTGTCCAATCACAAAAATCCTGGTTGTCAAAAAGGGGTTGTTACCAAATAAGAAGTGTGACTTATAGTACATATTGAACTGTAGAGGAAAAACTATATGAGGCTTGAGTTTGCCGCCATTATGTTAGAAATCACAGCCTGGTCTAGAACTTAAGTCATAGTGAGGTTAGAATTCAAACAATTGGGGAAAAAAGAAGGGAAGCCATATCAAACTAGGATGACTATCAGTACACTTCAGTGAATAATTGGTAGGAGCCAAACCCAAATTTGAGTTTTGGTGAGAAAACTCTTGAAGTTAGTGTCAAGTTTTGAATAGGAGACATATTGTTGAAGCCGTTATTAGTAGGTGAGTAAAGTGAATTAGAGTACAGAGCAATAGAATTGAAGTATTTAGATTAGTGTTGAGGGTTTTTTTCCAACATAGAGTGCTATCTTCTTAGTGGCACTAGGTTATTAAACCTTGAAGAGTCCATGGTCTATGCAAAGAGAGTGCCAGTCAAGAGTAGCAGCTCAAATATTAAAGGTCTAAAAAGTTTTTATTATAAATTACATTTTTATTCTCTCCAATATTATTTTGAATATCCAAAAAAATTTCTAAATATATTATTTTGATTTTAAAAAAGATAATTATGCATACAATAATGAGTCTTATGTATTTCACACATATGTTTCCTCAATAGTGCTTGTAACACTTTCCCTTATATTATACCTATTTGCAAATTAAACCTTGGATGACAACTCAGCTTAAACCCACACAGAGACTTTTTTTCTTTTTTTCTTTCTTTTGACTTTGCTTATTTTCTCCGTACCAAACCTTGCTAGCTCATGATCAATAATACAAGAGCCAAATTTGATAGCCAAGAGATTGTAACAGTCAGCTGAACCAAGCCAGCTTCATGAATCATTACTGCAGGCACCAGTGCTCTCAGCACCCCCAGCCTTGGACAAAAAGTTAAGGAGTGTGTGCTAGCCACAAATCACGTAAGCACTTTTGTCCATGAAGCCATCAATAATGCCAAAACCACCCTCTTCAATATCCTTGGCCCCTGCTTCATCCACAACCTCCTTGGCCCCTGCCTCACCCTACTCATGAGCCGTTCCACCCTAAGGTCCTTTATACGAAATCCTATAACTACTCCCATTGCTAGCCCGTCATCATCTTTGCCTAAGGCCTCCCTCAACATCAACGACAGCACCCTTTGGGCCAGCTAAGGTGTCACCTTACACCCACCTAAGGCTGGAAGCGGGCTCAGGCTGGCTCGTGGCCCATCAAGTCAGCCTGACTTCAGATCAGGTCATGAGTTAGGCTCAAACTAATTCGAATCAACTTTAAGCTTAAAGTTAAAAGTCCAAAAAAATTCTCAACCAGCTTAAGACATTACTCGGCCTAACCCAAACTTGACATGAAACTTGATGCCCAAGAAGGTTGAAAGCATTGGCCCTTAATCAAGACCGAATATGGCTTGCATCCAATCCCAAAACCTTAAAATATGGTGGTTCTTTTATATTTTATACCGAATTTTCTCTCAATTGTGTGAAAATAGCTCTCCATAGTATATCAAATTTTCTTGAGTGATTAGGTGCAATTATTTTAAATATTGTTTGTTTTTGCGCAAGAACCTTAAAATTGAAAATTAACTTAGTTGGCCAAGTTTTTGGTCAAATGGATTATTGTGCTGTGGGTCAGTTTGATTACGTTTCAAGCCGGGCTTGGTCTCAGACTTAGGTTAGGCTCGGGCATGGATTTTAAAAAGATTTTGAAGCTAAGGCCAGGTCAAGCCAGGCTAGGTTAAGCCACTCACTACCAGTCCACCACAAGGACTCCTACATCTCCATCTTCTAGGCCATCTCTTTAACCTAGGTAGCATCATCAATTGCTACATTCTCTTCATCCTCAATTGCCACTGTTAGGAAGCCACTTCTGTCGATGGCATAACCAACAAGACCTTCATCATGTACATCATGGCCATTGGTGTTGCCCTCTCCTTGACATCCTTCCACCAGTGCATGTCATCCATGATTATGGCACTAGCACCACCACCATGCCCCTAACATTGGTGTGTGAGTTAAAATCTCTGCTGTAAACTTCCCGCACGATCTCTTCTGCATCCCGTAGTAGCACCATCACTTCCTCGTAACGATCTCTCGGTGCACAATGTTCATACACAGGCCTATTTTATCTATGAAATATATGCTACTTGTACATGCATTTATGTATTCTTCATAGCCTTTGCTAGCAAAAAAATATCATGCCTCAACACTTATTTACTGAAGGTTAACTTGAACTTTGAATTAGAAAATTTCCCTCCATGTGCATGTTTAGATACTGCAGAATGGAGTTCAAGTTTAGTATTAGAAAGGATATATAATCGAAATATTAATAGATAGTAGACATAGATGATATATATGAATCACAAGAACAGGATAACACAAAGTAGTATGTCAAGTTCTATCACACATTATCATGTCAAAGAACTCTTAATTACTCACTTCAAGAGCGGTAGGATCTTCCGGTGACTCCCTAAGCGTTGCCTCAAATTGTTCAAGTTGTGTCTAGCAAGTAATAACAACATCAATAAGACAACGAAACTTACAACAACTTCTTATTACAGTGTGAAACATAACAAAATATGAACATATAAAAAATGAGATGAATATAAAATTATGGAAAACTGATGGCTGAATAATGATAATAAATTGAATCACAAGAAAGGTTCATAAAAGTCTAAAGAAACTCAAATCCAGAAGGCTAGAGGCTTCTACAGAAGACGCTTGGTGAAACTTATAAATTAAAGTTTAAGACTTTTAAGCAATGTTTGTGCATATTAGAATCAGAAATACTGCATATAATAAATGAAGATAAGTCCAAAAATGCATACTACAACTGTGATGTACAACACAACACCTAAATCAAACTTGCAACACAAAGAATCGATACAATGTCGACCACAGGTGGGTACAATGTGCACCACATCAAGGACCGCTGACAAAGGGTATGCATAGCTATGTTCCAAACACTTTGTTTTGAATTTTTTTTCATGATCTATCATCTCAATTATGTTTTTCTAAGAATTATGGTGTGAGCATCAAGTTACATAGCCTAGTCAAGGTTATTAGTATGCTGAAGTCATTAATATGCATAAATATTACATAATGTCACATAATTTGCAATCTAAAATACGTTTAAAAGATATATGTGCTAAATTTAGCGATTGAAATGTAAATGAACAAAAAATATGCTTATAATATTATTTAACAATAGTAGCATCTACAAGCCAATGTCAAACAAAGAACCATAATTATTATCACTGATCACATGCTAGGCATTAGCTCCATATTTTTTATCTATTCCAAGGCTCACCGTACCGAGAACTTATATTATTTCGGTGTCGGACTAGTATGGTTCGATGCAAGACATACTATACCAAACCATGGCATACCCATCAGGTCGGGATAAGGAAGCTCAGCCCATGAATCACTCTGAATTAAGCTGAACCAAGTGGTTCAGTTCAATTCAAGGTAGTTTGGTACACCAGTATTGGGTTAGTTTGGCGCTGTTCACCCTCTATACCAAACTGACAAACCAAACCATCCTAATTCCAAGTTGGTTCAGTTCAGTTTACCTCAACGCATCCAAGTTGATATGGTTAAAATAATCCTAATTAATTCTTAATTTTTCAAAGCACTAACCTTATCTCTTTTGGTGCATCAATTTATCTTCTCTTTTTCAATGATTAAGCAATATTTTTAAACATATATACATTTTAATTTATTGAAACGGATAATTGGTAAAATATTTCTTCACCAGAATGCAACCCTATCTCAAAAAAGTATTTAATTATATGACACCAAAACTATATTTTTTTTTCATGAGTATTTTCATAAGGACTTCTACAAATGGGCCCCATGTGTATAAAGTGGGAAAAAATCATCTTAAATGAAAATGTTTCTATTGGGTTGATATGAAATTTACAATAATATTGGGCCTCAACTTTTGATGGACCCTATGTGCGCTTTATCTAACCAATTGTGGGTTGAATTTTGGTAGAATAAGCACATCATTGCAAACAAGATATCTTTCTTTAGGAAATTGATAATTTATCTTTAGACTATGTATCAAAAAATTATCTTTATAAAAAATCAATAGCTCAAAAAAGTTATTCCGGTGGAACCGTAGACAAGCCCCTTTTTAATAATATATTCAAAAATCATCAGGAACAAATTGCCTGAGTTATTTCAAATACATGAGCCTTGGTAGATTTTGCAAATCAATCGGAACCCCAGATTTTGTCAATTTGATCTTGGATTCATGCTCTAAGGCATGAATCTAATGATCAAGTAAGTTTTAATCTTAATTTGATGGAGTTTCCCCCCAATTTTGCCAATTATTCACAAGTTAGAGATCAGAATATGCAAGAGATTTATTTTAAAAGATATGTGGAAGAAAATTATCCAGCTAGAATAAGATTTCTAGCTTAAAAAATATAGTTTTTAAATGGTTCATTCAGAGCAAAAATCCTTATTGTGCACTGTCCCCTCTTCCTTGCTATCATTTTTTCCCTCAAATAGCTGAAAACAAGAGGGAATCACTCCTTAACCCACTTCTTGAGTGATATCTAGTTGCACCATTTGGTTGAGAGCGATATGGAGCAAACCAGCCTCAGTATTTTATGTATTGAGCAGTACACACCAAACCGCTTGATGTTCAAACCTTGATCTAATTTCCTAGAAACGAAAGGCATGTGATTTTGGTGGTCTTTACTTATGCATCAACTCAAGGTTACACTATAAAATGTTTTCTAAATAAATATTCTTCTAGCTGTGTTGACTAAAGAAGAGAGTCAACAAGATGCCCTTTATTATTATTTTTAAGTTGTAAGAGAATTAATTGTAAGGGAATACAATGAAGCTGGGATTAGGTAAACAGGTCCATATAACTAATTCAAAATCAACATGATAAAATCATATTAATGAAATTCATACTAACGAAATTTTACACATGCCTGCATATCAAACTCTATACCTCAAGTGTGGCTTTCTGTTTTTCTGAAAGTTTTTTCTCAACGACGATGGCATCCTCACTAGGGCCAACACTGCCACAAGCAACCTAAACCTATAAGGGGTTCTCCAACATTCTTGAGAGATAGTATCTCGAGTACAATTATCTTCATAAAGATAAAATGAAATTTTTTGAAAATTATGAAAAGAGTAAGTTGTTATTGTACAAAGAAAATGATATGACGAGAACAATGATTATCTTCCATAGTCAGAGATATTGATGTAAAACAAGACATAATAAGAATTTTGTAAAAAAGAAGAACCATAAACATGCTAGAAACTTGGAAACAAATGTAGATGGTCCAAATAGCAAGCTAAGAGAACTATATCACATACTTGAAGCTATTTAGCACTTGAGCTCAAGGAAACATATTCCAACAATAATGCAGTGTCTCATAATCACATTAGTCAATTAATATGGTTACAAAGGATTCAAACACTGAGTATAATAGGACAAAAATGAGGCCACAGAAATAACCGATGAAGTTAAAGTGTTGGCACATAGCGCACCACATTTGACCCAAGTAAAAGGAGATAAATTGTGAAACTTACGAGGACATCATCATTTCTAAACAATTGTCACACGTTATCTTATATTATTGAAATACTATAGTATGAATTGTAGTGGAAGAAGTTCATATGCTGCACTTTAATCACTTATGCCACAAAACCTACCCAGATTCACCTAATGGAGTCTGGATAGATTCATGGTTGTTCCTCTTCTATCAAAAGAACTCCCCTCTCTTTATCAACAAAACTAGAATTTAATCAAATCAAATTAAGAGAAGGTATGGTTGAAAAAGCCAAATCCCAGTTAGAAGCAATAGATGTAGTGCAGCTTTGGGGAAAAAAAGGGTGAAGAAATTACTGAATTTAACTCATATAATGTGCTTTAATCATCATTAATCTTAGGAATTTTCAACTTGAAGTTACTTTATAATAAAGTTTTAAATCCTATGGGATAAGAACGTCTTGATTTTTCAATGGAATGGGATGTGCAGTTGTCCCACCTCATCCCGACACTTAGGATGACAATTGTTCTAGACAAAGTTTTAAACCTCGTCGGACAGAGCTGTCCCGATTTTCATAACCCTGGTCCTAAGACATGCTGATTAGGATACTAGGGCTAATGGGGCATAGTACTATTCCAACACTTGGGGCACCCTCTCAGCATCTCATAAGACATCCCATAGGGATTTGAAACCATGGTTTATACAGACACGTTCTAACACGGTGTGGAGATTAGAAGGCGAGTTGATCAACATAAATTGGACTCAATGATCAAGCATGCAAAACTGAAGCAATATGAATTGAAGAACCCTTTGTTAATGAAGTTCTCACAAAAGAAATTTTACTAATATCTCAAAAACTACTTTTCACAATAAATTAGAAAAGAAATATATAAATCACTACCTTAACCCTAATTCGGGCATTAAACCTAATACAAAATCATACTAGACCTAAGACTCGATGATAAGGAAAGAAGAAAAATCTGCTAGGATTTATTCAAGTGCAAATATAAAAACTGGCTAAAATTCGATATTGACTCTAATGAAAAATTTAAAAGAAAATCCACCAAAATTTTTTTGCTAGTCATAGTATTTGTTTGTTGTATTTTCTGTTGCGTCATGTTCCCATATAACATTTCCTACACTTTCATGTATTGAGTTCTAGTGAATTTGGTTCAATTTATTGCAAATCAAGCTGCAAGTATCACAACTTGGACAAATAGAAAGTCACATGCTCGTTAATAGATCCAGTAGTCTATAATTGATCCCAATAGAGGTTGAATACTTAGTTATTAGAGCTGGATGGGACATCAACCCAATTAAGGGACTAGGTTAATGGTTCAATAATCCAATCAGTCGGTCAATTATCAATCCACATGAATAGTTAAACCAGGATCCATAATGATAAATAAAGATAATTTCCCTATAAATTTCAACTAATTTGATAGATTTAAAAATTAAATCCCTAAAATTAAGTTATTTAAACTATCATAGAATATAATATCTTCACTAATACATGAAATTAATTTCAAATCTCTCAAAAAAATAATAATTTTAGTTCACAAGTATGATAAAGGCATAACAAAAACACAAAACTATCCATAAAGTTCATACCTTTAAGTCATAGTGGAAACATCAATGTCCATGACAAGATCACAAACTTAAAATAAGATTTAATATATAATAATTGAAGTCCAATTCATTCCATGGTTTTTGGAAATTGGGAAGGGTACCAAGATTTGGAGTTTCTTCACTATTTAGGCCTAAAAGACGAAGAAGTCCCTCAGCTAGGCCAACTAGTCCATTTTAACTTATTCCATTATACAACTGGTCCAAATAAAGAACAGGACCTGATTCACTAGTTCATCAGTCAGAATGGTCGGCCTTGTTAGAGTTTTATAACAATGATTGAATGAATTCAAGTGAGTTTATTTTCTCCAAACTTTTCCTGTAGAACTTAATAAATTCATTTGGGTGTAGTCTATAATTGATCCCAACAAAGATTGAATGAATTCAAGTGAGTTTATTTTCTCTATTTTATTTCTGCGAAACTTAATAGGTTCAATAAAACAACCCAACAAGATGCATAACAATGTGTTCATTTTTGATATCTTATTACTTATTAGAATATGCCAACCAACAAATGCCAGAGATGAAGACTATCTTGACCTTAAAACTTCTCAACCATCCATTTAAAAAAAATTAATTTTTTAGTTTCTTTTGATATTTGCATTGAATCTATATGAACCCATTTATGTCCAATGGCAAATATAACAAACCATGTGTTGTCAACTGAATTTCAAAATAACTATCATGAACATCATACATGCATGATTTGAGAATGTAATTCGTGGATGAGTTGGCAACACATTCAAATGTTTAAAAAAAATTGCCATTAGTCACTGCAAAGTAATGAAAAGTAGTTCAAATCAGGAAAAGTTTCAATATCAAATCTTGGTAACATTTTTTGTATGTAGAATATAAATTTGTTCTAGATGATGGAACTGCACAGCAAGTAGGCCACGTTGATCAATCATCAGCATGGACCTGACTTTATATTTTTTGGATATTGAACTCATATATAATAAGCCTTGCACGCAAATTAAATTTGCGCACACAATATGAAAAATGAAAGAGAAAAAAAACAAACATATATCTGCTATAATACATGTAACAACCACATACCTGTAAACAAAAGATGCATATTAAATCTGAGACGCATCATATTCATTAAACCCAAACTTGAGGCTGACCTGGCTAAAAGGCTAGTTCACTTGATCGCTAGTCGACCACCGTATCAATTAATTAAATTATTTTATACTTAGAATATATTTAAAAAAAATTAAACATAGAAATTTTATTTAATATAAGAAATATATGAATAAATATTGATAAATTTCCTAGTTTACATATTATTTTTTAAGGCACATAGACTCAAATTCTACACTATCTTCAATTTAGGCAACAAATGAAAATATCTAGGAATGATGGTGAGCCTTAGAGCAATAGTAAGGTTGCTCCGTTGTAACTTGGATGTTATAGGTCTGTAACACGAAACCACCTCTCTACATATGTGATAACGACACATATATTTGATACTGTTCTCTCCGGCCCCCCCAACCTCATAGTAACACAAGCCTCATGCACTGGGCCACTGTAGAAAATATTTATGCATCACCTATTTCTTGAAAAAGTTGCAAGGAAAACTAGTGTAGAAAAATATGTTGGACTTGTTCATATTTTAATTATTTTAAATAATAAAGTTATAAATATCCCAAAGAATAAACTGAACTTTTTTTTTTTGATTTTCTACCAAAGAGAAGGAATTGATCAACATTTTTAATGGGAGATCTGGTTATTAAAAAATATCACAACCTAATTGAAATAACTCCACTAATTGACATAGATATAAAGTATGATCAATCATCGTAATAGAACAATCATAGAGTGTGTCCTTCTGGATGAGGGGTTCATGATTGTATAGAAGTTTTGCAGTTCAAATCAGTCATTAAGCATCATCTTCAAACTATTTTTCTAAAACCATTCAACTTGCTAATTCCTTTTCCACCCAATCAAACTACCAGTTTTTCTGAAAACTGACCAGTTCAACCTGGTTTTTACGGGGTCAAATGCATTTCCTGTCTGGTTGCATAACCGGACCGTATAGATGACAGTGTCACTATTTTTTGGTCCAACCAGCAAGTCCACTCAAGGTTTTAAAAATATGATACACACTGTTGATCCATTTTCTAATACCTTAAATTTTGGGGACAATTTGAAAGAACATAAAGGATAAATGTGAATCTGCTGTAATGTCGATCACAACAACATAGCTCGACAAATAACGATTGCATGCCTCCACAGAAATCATACATGTTAGACATTATATGCATGGTTTGATTTGACAGCTTTACTTTTGAGGTCTAGTGTGATATGCCAACTACCCGCTTGATCCCAAAAGCTTAAGCTGTTTGGGAATGGGCCAACAAGATCTATCAGGCTTAATTCCCCCTCCCTCAGGGATGCCCTCAATGCAGCACGTGGACCACGCACGTGGTGGGTAAATGGGTCAAGATAACAAGACCTAGTAAATAACTTATTAAGCACAATAATATCAAGATTATACAATAAGCTCCTAATTTGAGCAGATATCAACAAAAATACTTAGCAAATATTGAAGAACACTTCTCAAGATGGCTTCTTTCTTTGAGCATACAAGAGCAACAATGCAGCCTTTGATTGAAGCTTTAATGCTCTTCAAAGAGGGTTGTCAGAGCTTTAATCACCACCGCAAGAATCAAAAATAAATGAGCTCAAGTGGGTTTGAAACAATAAATACAACTCTCCAATAAACCAAGAATAAATCTCTCTTTCAAATGATATTTTTCATAATATTTTCACTAATTTTTCACATAATTTTTCTCTCTATTTTTACTCTTTTTCTTTCTTTTTCTGCTCTTTTCTTGCTCAAGAATAACTAATCAACAGCTCAATATATTATCAACAAGAAAATATATAGCTGTTGCATTTACCGTTGTGAGATAGAGGATGAAGTGTGAGAGAGAGCAAAGCTTGGAACACGAGTGCCATGATGTTGGCCCAGATGGCAACCCAAGAGGGGGGGGGGGGGGGTGAATTGGGTTTTTAAAAATTTAAGACTTTTTAACTTTAGTTGATTAGTTAGCAAGATGTGCAAGTGAGAGGCTAACTAAAATCAATACACAAGCAAATAAAGAGATAGAGAAAGAGAAAATATGGCACAGCAAACACAAGATAATTTTATAGTGGTTCGGTGCAATCAACACCTACGTCCACTCCCAAGATTCACTTGGGTCTACACTATAATCTCTCTAGATTACAGTCGAGTTGTTTTCCAAGCTCACAACTCAAACTTGTTGTTTTCCCGGGTGAACAACGAACCTAGCTGGTTTTAACTCGGGCTTACCAGCACAAAACCCTACACGTTATTTTTCTCGGGCTCACAACTAACCCAACACAAGCACTCCGGCTTGTAACGAGGTATATCAACCTCCACCGATTCAATCCACTGATTGAATCAGCAAACAATTAGAATAAAGTGTTTGGATAATGAAATGCTCCCCTTGAGCAAATATACAAATGAAGTACAAAATAAAGAGTTAGAAAAGCCTGATAGTATTGCAGATGGTAGTGGCTTTGGCTTTCTTCTTTCTTCTAACTCCTCTTGAAGTGTTGAATCATGCCTCAGCACGATTCTTGACCGTTGAAGACTTTGGAGTTGAGATGAAGCTTTTTCCTCTTTTGAAAATCCTCCGATTTGATCTTTGAAACGCTCTTGGATTTTCTTTTGACTTTTGTGGATTGAAGATCTGGAGCAGACGAAACTTCCTCTTGGATTTCACTCCTTTTGAATCACTCTTCTTTGAGCTTTAAGGATTTTTCCAATATGCTCTGTTTTTCCTCTTTTCAAATGATATTCTTTTCTCTGTTTTTGATTTTCTCTGGATTGTTTTGATTTGAAAAGAGCTTCTCTATTTATAGAATCTGCAAAAATATATCCGTTAGAGACAAGGAAAAATAGCCGTTATTTAAAAATCTTACCGTTGGAGCTGAGTTGGCATCCGTAAAAATCGCGTCCAGATTTGCTGGAGTCGACTCATGCTTTTCCCGAGTCGGCTCGAGCTCGTCTTACCAAAATAGAAATGTTTAAAAAGATTAGGGTCGACTCGCTAAAGGTGAAGTGTCGACTCCTGAAAGTCGGGAGTCGACTCGAGAAAGACTTGGGGTCGACTCGCGAAGTGCTCAGAAAAATACTCTTCTGGTGTCTGAGCGGAGTCGACTCGCACAGTCCAGGAGTCGGCTCGACAGAATCAGGGGTCGACTCGACAATTTCGTGGGTCGACTCGACACAGATGCACATTTCTGTACACTGAGCGGAGTCGACTCTGAAACTCAGGAGTCGGCTCCGGAACGTATCAAAAATCAGAAACTTTTCTGATTGACATTAAAATCGTTCCAGATTCATTTTAATTCAATGTTTTGACATGAAATCAATAAAATTAACATTTAGAATTGATTCAAGAACTAATCCAAAAACTTATTGATTAAAACATGAATTATAACATTTCTTTTGAAAGTTTGAATATTAAGCTTAAAGTCACTTTCAAAATTGATTAAAGTTAAACTTGAGCATTCATATTGATTGTTCAAAATAAATTTGTTGCTCATTTACATAAACTCATTACATCCTTTAATAAACTCAATGGTTTTTAGTAATCATCAAAATCAAAAGGATTGGATCATATAATTTTTATATAATCTTTCAACAATCTCCCCCTTTTTGATGATGACAAAAATTGAGTTTGTTCATGATTGATTAGTGAATGTATTTTGTTTTCATAGTTAGGATTAGGCTCCCCCTTAATGAAGTAGCTCCCCCTATGAAACTTAATTAAATATCTCATTGTTTATCTCATTTTATCACAATCATAGAACTATAAAATTCTCCCCCTTTTTTGTTATCAACAAAAAGATAGAGAATCATAAACATTCATTCAAATTTCATTCATTCATTGAAATAGGGAAATAGAGAATTCATTTCATTCAAAGGTCTAATACATCAAAGAGTTCAATACATTGACTTCAAAATGAAAGCATAATTAAAACTTCAGTACAAAACAAGGATTGAAACTCTAGTAACTCAAAAATGAGTTCTTACAATTCTAGTTAGATGATCGACTATATTTTCATTCCTTCATATTGAATTTTAACATAATCCTTGAGTTTTTCATCAACAAAGGTGCACGCACTCTGAATTTTGTCTTGAAGCTCGGCGTTGCTCTTTGCATATGTCTCTCCATCTCCACATATATCCTTAAGTTCTTCAAAAATATTCTTGAGATCACCACTTAAGGATGCCGATGAAGAGCCGAGAGTAGACTCAATCTTTGAAATACGATCATCAAGAGAATACAGAGTCTCTCTCAAATTCATAAATTTATTCTCAAAATCAGTTTTAAGCTTGTCAGATTGATCTTCAAGTAAGGCTTTGAGTTGCATAATTTGTTGATCTGAAAACTAGCAGAAGATGAAGTTTGAACAACAGTTGGAACTGGGGCTGGAGCAGAGGCAGAAATCAAAGGGCTCGGAGGTGCAGGCGAATGATGTCTAACAGAGGGTCCTGCAGCCTCAGTATCTGTAGCTCTATCTTCTGTCACTCCTTTCCTTTCCCATTTA
This sequence comes from Calamus simplicifolius, assembly GCA_900491605.1. NCBI lineage: Eukaryota > Viridiplantae > Streptophyta > Magnoliopsida > Arecales > Arecaceae > Calamus > Calamus simplicifolius. The sequence continues at coordinate 492,552 of UESW01001397.1, forward strand.
CCATTCTTTTTGATAAACCCCATCCTATGAATTGTTGCTAGGCTATAAAAATCAGTGTGTCTTAGATTCTTCATAGGTTCATTATCAGAAATCACCACACCTTGGCTTCGAAAAATCATAGTAAGGATCATCCCATAAGGCAGACTCGATTTCCTTTTCCCTCCACAATCTGCTATGTACCACAAATCATGCTGGGAAGATTGATAGGCTTGCCTGTCACTATGGCGTCCATTACAAAGACATCTCTCTCCGAGACATAGTCAAATCTACCAGTTTTAGGAAAGAGAATCCTACTGCAGATATTGTGTAGTAATCTCAACTCTAAAGAAAGCTGATTAGCAAATACCTCTTCAAATCCAACCAC